>CM038146.1:83015596-83452845 GCA_021437245.1 Aegilops speltoides | reverse complement strand
TCGGTTTTCTACAACCGGACATTAACAAATTCCCATCTGCCTCATAACCACAGGCACGGCTTTCGAAAGATAATACCCTGCAGGGGTGTCCCAACTTAGCCCATCATAAACTCTCACGGTCAACAAAGGATAAACCTTCTCCCGGGAAGACCCGATCAGTCTCGTAATCCCGGTTCGCATGACATTTTGACAATGGTAAAACTAGACCAGCAAAGCTACCCGATGTGCCGACAAATCCCGATAGGAGCTGCACATATCTTGTTCTCAGGGCAACATCGGATGAGACATCTTACGAGTAAAACCAGACCTCGAGTTTCCACAAGGGGCCCCAGCTACTACTCGCTCGACAAACACTCAAGGAGCACCGCCCGGGGCTAAATAAAGATGACCCTCGGGCTCGCGAAAACCCAAGGGAAAAAGGGTGTAGGTGGCAAATGGTAAAAGAAAGGTTGGGCCTTGCAGGAGGAGTTTTATTCAAAGCGAACTATCACGGAGGTCCCATAAATCACCCAACCGCGTAAGGAACGCAAAATCAAGGAACATAACACCGGTATGACGGAAACTAGGGTGGCATGAGTGGAACAAGACACCAGGCATAAGGCCGAGCCTTCCACCCTTTACCAAATATATAAGGTGCATTAATTAAAACAATTGATATTGTGATATCCAAAAAGGATCCATGTCCCAACAAGGAACAAACTTCATCTTCACCTGCAACTAGCAACGCTATAAGAGGGGCTGAGCAAAAGCAGTAACATAGCCAAACAAGGTTTGCTAGGAAAGGATGGTTAGAGGCTTGACATGGCAATATGGGTGGCATGAAATAGCAAGTGGTAGGTAATGTAGCATAGGCATGGCAAAAGAGCGAGCATCTAGCAAGCAAAGATAGAAGTGATATCGAAGGTATGGTCATCTTGCCTGCAAGGTTCTCAGAGTTGTCGAAGGCTTGATCCTCGTAGGCGTTATCAACAGGTTCCTCGTTCACATACTCGTCTCCCGGCTCTACCCAAAGCAAGAACACAAGCAATGGAACCACAATCAAACATGGAGCAATGCACAAGCAATATGATGCAATACATGACATTCTATGCGAGATGTGATATGCAATGCATATGTGTGCTCCGGTAGGAAAATGATGAACAAGGCATCAACTTGGCAAACCAAGTATGCCGCTGGAAAGATGAGATGATTTCGGTTGAAATCGATATAAAGATCACCGGAATCGGATGCACGGTTTGCAAATGGCAAGCAAGACAATAATGGCACAAATCTGCGATTAACAGCACGATGCTACTTAGCATGCAACAAGAAAATATGCTACAGCAACCCAACATAAAAAAAAGCATATGGAAGTGATCTACAGGAGATGCTTAACAAAAGAGGAACACTGAGCTACGGCTAAATCACATCATAACAGGTTCAAACAAGCATGGTGAAAGTGCAAAAAAATATCAGGTTCACAAACTTAGTGAAAATACTAGTATGCCAGCAATTAACATCAGGAAGGCATGTTTAGAGCAAGCAAACAACAAGCTACAGGAACTTATAATGGCAAAACAAGGCATGACAGGAATCTACTCAAAGCATAGATCAAAAGTCCCTTACTGACCATAAGCCAAAAAGGACCATAAGAAATGATGGCACCCATGTAAACATAGCAAGTTTTATTAATAGCCTGCACTTGGTGAAACTTGTGACATGGCAAAAACAGATTCAACATGGCATATTTACAAGCTTGATTAACTCACTACCAGGCATATCATGGCATGGAACAAGTACTAGCATGAAGTAGGCATGAAAATGAAGCTATCCTTGTGCAAAACAACCTCATAGCATGCTTGAAATAAAACACACAAAAATGACAAGACAACATCATGATGTAAAATGACATGTTCATGAACTTGCTCAAATGCAGAAACTAATGCCACCACTGGATTGGTTGGATTTTTCTACCCCAAAAACATATATAATATGTTAGGGTTGCTATAGAAAAATATTCACAAGTGCATTAAGTTAAAACCTGCCCTAAATGGAATATGACAGAAATGGCATTTTCTATATTTGGAAACGTCCAGAAATGGACTTGCTCGAAAAAGGACAGATTCCATATGCCAGAAATGGAATAATCGTTGGGGTAAAATAAATAAATAAATAAAAAGGGAAAACAGGGGCTAAGGGAGGATGACAGGTGGGGCCACACTGTCATACACACGCGCGCGCATATACATAGAAAAAGGTGGGGGGTTTGGTTTTAACTTGCGCCCGCGGGGGACCGAACCCGAGTCACTGGGTTGCAACCGAGTGGCTCGAGTCACTAGGCTAGTCGACGATGGCTGACAGAGGGGGGTTCTTCTCCTCTTACCAACTGCTATGGCGACGACCAAAACAGAGGAAAATAGCGGAGAGCACCGGCGCGGCCAGAGGCAGCGGAGGGATCACCGGAGCAGCTCCGGCGCCCTAACGGAGTGGCGGAAGGGTGCTACGGGACCGCAACAGAATCCCGCACTCGCACTTGGAACGCACGACGCCCAACAGCGACAGAAATGCGCCCGGCGACGAGGTCCCGAGCGGGCGGCGACGTGCTAAACCACGACGAGGCGCTGGGTTTAACGAGCGGCAGGGAGCACGGATCTACCCTACGTGATACGACGATGCCTATGGACATGCGCAGAGAGGCTAAAGAGGTCGGAGCACTCGCCGGAGATGAGGTCCGATGGCGGCGAGATCGGGCGCCCGCGGCGGCCGCGGTTAGAGCATGCAAACGAGGGGGAAAAGGGGCCAGGAAGCTGTGTGTGCTCACCACAAGCATGGTGGTGCTGTCGGGGGTTGGATGCGACATATGCCAACGGGTGGCTTATCATGGTGGGGGCGAGTAGAACGTCGCCGGTGCCTGGAAACGGGATGAGGCGAAGACATGCACGCCGCTAATCTTACCAGCTTCGGGCTCTTCGAGGAGATAACACCCCATCGCCGCTCATGGGTCTCCGTGATGATCACTATGGTGCGATAGTACAAGTGGTGCTCCTCGAGCTGTGTGGAGGCAGTGGAGGAGCAAGGCTAGCTTTTTCCCTCTTGCTATGTGTCTAAACCTATCCAGGTCAACCTTTGCATGGGTGCCCTGGGTCGAGAGAGGCCTCACCCCGGGGTACAATGGTAATCCGACCGGGCGTGGCCCCCGCCGCCGGGCCTCTTGCACCGCCCTCCCCGCCGGCTTGGGCCTGCTGACTAGCCGCCTCATGACAGGCGTAACACTGCAGCGCTTGATGACGCAGGTCGGTCATGGGGTCGGGGAACAAGGCCGTCTTCTGTCAGCGATCACCGCCACTCCCCGCCCAATCTGGTTTATGGCTTAGGATTCGCCGAGGCGGCCGACTGGGAGGCCGACTCGTAGGGCCGCTTTCGACTCTCCGCCGCCTTCTTCTATCTCACCGATGGGGGCCCGCGATCTCGGGCCGACGCGCCGCCATCGTGGGCACAAAGGTCTCGCAATCGTGGCTGAGGTTAGGGAGGCATGGCAACAAAGGCTGCCGCTTACCGGAGATCTCCTGGTGACGCTGCTCATCGCAGCCATGCCCTCTTCCCAGGTCCGAGGGGACAGCCACGATGGGGCTGTACCTCGCATTAGTCTTCGGAAGGTCGCGGGCCGACTCTCACCGGCCCTTTGAGAGGTCGCAGTCTGAGTCGGCTTGTCAGAGAGTCACCGCTCGAGGACTCGCTTCTTCAAGGTCGCCACCGACTCGCCTTCTCGGTCGCCACCGACTCGCCTCAAGGTCGCCACCGACTCGGCCTTTTCAAGGTCGCCGCTAGGACTCGGCTTAGGGCGCCCACCCCGACGCCTTGAAAGATCCTGGTCCGGGTCACCTACCCATGGCCCATTATTCGACAAGAGTCCCCGGCTGGCGAGGCCCGGCGGGCGCCGCCGTGGCCCTCGGCAGCTAGCTTCGCGCACCGACTTCAAATTCGCTGCCAGGTTTTGGGCCGCCGCTGAAGTCGTGGAGGGAAACCGACGGCGACGGCTACGCTTCCCTGCCATCTATGAGACGGTCTCACCGCTGTGACGCCACGTGGAGGCGATAGCCTGCCGCCCACGCCAGGACGGACGGGCCGCCAGTGGGGCCCGCGATTATCGCGCCGCGCCCCGAGCGGATCCGCTACGCCGAGGGCGGTTGGCATCCCACGTGGTTACCGCGGTCAAGAATTTCGGGGTTAATCGGGCGCCGGGGGGGTCGGGCGACTTAATCCCCACGCCGCCTCGCTTCTCAGCCCGCCGGCTATAAATAGGCGAGAGCGCGCATAGCACGCGCACTCCTTCCCCGCCTTCTTGCCTTTCTTCTTCCTTCGCCCGCCGCTTTTCTTCCTGCCGACGATGAGTTTTCCTCCGCCGCGCTTCGCCTCGGCCCGGCGAATGGGATGGTTTGGACGTGGATGCGGAGGACATCGAGTTCTTCGCCAACCCGCCGCCCCCGAGCGGATTTGGTGCAGCCCGCCCTGCGCCGGGCGGAGAGATCCGCCCGCTGCCGGCGGTGGGCGAAGCGGGTCATCTTCCGCCGCATCTTATGCGCTGGATGGGTTTCGGCGAGCGGATTCTCCGCTGCCTCGAGTTGTATAGCTTGGTAGCCGCACCACTCACCCCCAACGCGTGGTGCTTTCTCCGCCGCCACCCCGCGCGAGGGCTACATCGGGCGTTCTCCCCACCTCGAGCTGTGGGGAGTTCTTCTTCGCTCAAGACTCAGGCCGCAAGACGCCGGGCGCAGCGGCACGACACATCGCGACACGGGCGCACGACGGTCGACAACCCCTTTCCGCCCATCCTCCGGTGAAGTCGGTGAAGATGTGGCGTAAGACGACTTACGGAAGAACGCCGCCACCGACGGCGATCGGGTCAACTTGCCGCCTTCAACCCCGAGCCGACCGGCCGGCCGCCTAGCTGGTCCCATCGGTCGAAGTCACTTTCGCCCTCCGGAGTCGGTGCCGTGGCGCGCCTCCAAGTCATGACGCAGTCGGAGGGGCTCATCGCTGTAGGATCATTGAAGGTGAGTGTCTAGAGGGGGGGGGTGATTAGACTACTCGACAAGATAAAAATTATGCCTTTGACAAAGACAAGTTTTTGGCAGATTTTGCATATCACACAAGTCAAGTGCTTACTACACATGCAATTCTAGAGTATGGGCAGCGAAAGTAAATTGCACAAGTAGTAAAGAGAAGTGGAGAAGATCAAACGCAGTTTGAGACACGGAGATTTTTCTCGTGGTTCCGATAGGTGGTGCTATCGCCAATCCACGCTGATGGAGACTTCAACCCACTGAGGGTAACGGCCGCGAGAGTCCACGGAGGGCTCCACCCACGAAGGGTCCACGAAGAAGCAACCTTGTCTATGCCATCATGGCATACGCCCACGGAGGACTAGCCTTACTCGGGTAGATCTTCACGGTAGGCGATCTCCTTGCCCTTACAAACTTCTTGGTTCAACTCCACATCTTGACGGAGGCTCCCAAGCGACACCTAACTAATCTAGGAGGCACCACCTCCAAAAGGTAATAGATGGTGTTGGTGATGATGAACTCCTTGCTCTTGTGCTTCAAATGATAATCTCCCCAACACTCAACTCTCCTCACCGATTTGGCTGTGGTGGAAGAAAGGATTGAGTGGAAAGCAACTTGGGAAGGCTAGAAATCAAGTTTCATATGGTGGGAGTGGAGCAACTTGATCTCAACACAAGGGTAGGTAGTTTTCTTCTCGAAATGTAAGGTAGGAGTGGTAGTTCTTTCGATGGCTCTTCCACTAATGAAGAGGAGGTGGAGGGTATTTATAGCCTCCACATTAAAATCCAACTGCTACACACATTTGACCAATCTCGGTCGACTAAAGTTGACAACTCGGTGAGACCGAAAGTTCAAATCTTAGAACGTTGGGATTTTCGTGGACCGAAAATACAATCTCGGTGAGTCCGATTCTTCCAAATACTAGGGTTTGCCAATCTCGGTGGGACCGATTTTATCATCTCGGTGACACCGATTTGATGATGTATGTTACGTAAGCTTGGCAACACTAGTTTCGTGAGACCGAGTTTGGAATCGGAAAATCCAAAGTTTCTAGGGTTTGGCTATATGGCTGAGGTGGTTCATCTCTGTGACTGAGTTTATGGAATCGGTGGGACCGAGATTACTTATGAGTGTGTATGTGAAGTGAGAGGTGCCGATAGTTTAGAGATAGATCACTAAGCACTTTGAGCAACCAGATCATTATCATAACCTCATCCCTTTAATAGTATTGGCTTTCCTATGGACTCAATGTGATCTTGGATCACTAAACCAAAATGGAGTCTTGAGCTTTTGCCAATGCTTGCCTTAGCATTCTAGGGTCCACCTCTTCTCGTCCTTTTGCCATGCCAAAGTGATTGACTTTCCTGAAACATACTTGATAAAAGCATTAGTCCAACCACAAAGTATGTTGTCATTAATTACCAAAACCACCAGTGAGCAAATGTGCTTTCAATCTCCCCTTTTGGTAATTGATGGCAACACACAAAACAAGACATCAAAGCTATCAAACAAAGATGAATTATCACTAAAGCTTTGACAAACATGTAGTACATGCTTCCCTACAAGTGTGCAAGATTTTCATAGATTTATGGTTTTGGACTACCACAAGCACACAAGAGAGAAGAACAAGATGTGCTACATGCAGCTTGGCTATATGCATCGAAAGCATGAGGATAAGTGAGTGATAATGCATATGTGCATGGTGATTTCTTGCAAACAAGTATTCACAAGCAAGTCACCATCATGCACATTCTGCAAGATGCATATACTTACCTTGAGGTTCCTTGGCATTGTACCAAGAAATAAGCTTGGGAAAACAAGGTTAGATAACACAAGAGTATTTCTTCAACCAACAAAGAAGAACATCAAGAGTACCAAGCCAGGGAAGACATGTATAAAGAGTGTCTCATATTGAGCACAAGCTTGAATCAGCAAACATGTCTCCTGAAACTAAAAGATTTGTCAATGAACTCTAAAAGTAATATCCAATGTGGAACACGGCAAAGCTTTGATGTGATTCTCTCCCCCTTAAGGTAAGATTGTTCTTCTTCTCCTCCTAAATCTTCTCTTCTCCCCTTATCTCCCCATCTCCCCCTAAATCTTCTCCCCCTTTGACATCAAGTGCCGAAAAGGACAGCTAACTAGGTAGGTCAGGAAAGATGAAAGAAAGAAGTGGGATCCTTAAGAATCACAACTGGGTAAAAAGAAATATGCATAGAGAATCATTGAATAGAGCTGCAGAAGATGATATCCTGAAGAAAGTCGGTGACACCGAAGTGTGATGGATCGGTGGGTCCGAAAGTCTGGGACTTAGGGCAGATCCTTTTTCGGTCAGACCGAAATTGGTACGTCGGTGACGCCGAGTTGAATTCCAAGGAAATATAGAAATAATTCAGCTTACTTTGCAAGGAATGTTTCAAAAGATTTGCAATGAATTTGTAAATGATTTTTAGGAAATTGATCAGAGCCAAAAAGATATTCACAAAAACAGAAGAATAGAAATGAAAAAGATTGCTAGATGAAGTTTTTTTTTAATTAAAAAGAAGACTCAATGAGAGAACACAAGAGAAAATAGAGAACTCCAAAACATATGTACTTGATCTAGATAGGGGTCAGCGACTAGGTCACCTATGTTTGAGTATATTGACTTAGGAGTCAAATGAGAACATTTGATCATAGGTCATACTCATCGTTTAAGCTCAAAATGGGGTTGCCATTTTTCGATTAAGCATTTGATGTGATCACATCTTTTGAAGCTGCTTGTACTCATGACTTTGAGCAAAGCTCCTTCAAGATGTGAAGAACATACCTTGGGCTTGTTGTTGCTTGTACTCATGTAGGTGAACTTGATGTAGGTGCTCATAGAATGTGAATTTGGAGCATCATTTCCACTTGTGTAGTTCATCTTCCTACATGGGTTAGGCAAGCAAGGAAATACTCAAGAATATCCAAGATGACAAGAGTGAAATACTAGATGTATTAGGTGTCAACAAGGATATGTGGAATTTTGTTCCTTGAACTCAACATCCCAAAGGGCTAGATACTTGGTCAATGACAAGATTACTCATGATTTGAGTGTGTGGTAATCTTGTGGAATGTAGATCATCCAAGTACCTGCAAGGAGTTAGATGCAATACAAGGGGGCAAATGTGTCCAAGACATATGATCATCATCATAAGAGAAATATCAAGGATTAGTCAAGTAGGCTCATGCCTTGCATGCATCAATGGAGTTTTCACTCCAAGTTTGAAGCATCAATGATGTTCAACTCACTCCTTGCGACAAAACACTTTCTCATCAAGTGGTTTTGTAAAGATATCGCAAGTTGTTTGTCAAGATTTAACATGCTTAAGATCGATGTCACCCTTGGCAATGTGATCACGAATAAAATGGTGATTTAACTTCAATGTGTTTCGTGCGAGAGTGTTGCACGGATTGTGTCCAATCTTGATCGCACTCTCATTGTCACAAAGCAAAGGAACATGTCTCGCATGTATCCCATAATCCTTAAGCGCTTGTGTCATCCATAGCAACCGAGCACAACATGAACCAGCAGCAATATATTCTGCTTCGCAAGAGATAATGATACCAATTTTGTTTCTTGGAGGACCAAGATACAAGGGATCGACCAAGGAATTGACACATACCAAGTTGACTTTCTATCAACCCTGCTCTCCGCATAGTCCGAGTCGGAATAGCCAACAAGATCGAAAGAGGCCCTCTTAGGATACCAAATGCCAAAGTTTGGTGTGTGTATCAAATATCTCACAATTCTTTTAACAGCTTTAAGATGACATTCTTTAGGGCTGCTTGATATCGAGCACACATGCATACACTCAACATTATGTCGACGAGAAGCACAGAGATATAGTAGAGAACCAATCATGGATCGATAAACCTTTTGATCAACAGTTCTCCATCTTTGTCAAGTCATTATGTCCACTAGTAGGCATGGGGGTTCTCATACCTTTGCTTTCTTGCATGTTGAACTTCTTGAAGAGATCCTTGGTGTACTTTGTTTGTGAGACAAAGGTACCCTCCTTAGATTGCTTGATTTGCAACCCAAGGAAGAATTTGAGTTCACTCATCATGGACATCTCATACTTCTCCGACTTTAGCTTTCCAAACTTCTCGCTAAAATGGGGGTTAGTTGAACCAAAGATAATATCATCAACATATATTTGGCACACAAATAGTTCACCATCAACCCTTTTCGTGAATAGCGTTGAGTCTATTTTTCCAATCTCAAATCCTTTTTCAAGAAGAAAGCTAGTTAAGCATTTGTACCAAGCTCTAGGAGCTTGTTTAAGACCATAAAGAGCTTTGTGCAACTTGTAAACATGATTAGGCTTTTTAGGATTCACAAACGGGAGGTTGTTTCACAAATACTTCCTCCTCAATTTCACCATTTAGGAAAGCACTTTTAATGTCCATTTGATAGAGAGTAATATCATGGTGGTTGGCATAAGCAAGAAGAATGCTAATGGAATCAAGTCTAGCAACGGGGCATAGGTCTCACCATAGTCCATACCTTCGACTTGTGTGTAACCTTGAGCTACGAGACGAGCCTTGTTATGATGACTTGTCCATCTTCATCTTGCTTGTTCCAAACACCCATTTGGTTCCAATGACGCTTTTGGTCATCATTGGGCTTTCTACCAAAGTCCAAACGTTGTTCCTCTCGGTTGTGTAGCTCTTCATGCATAGCGCTCACCCAATCCGGTCTTCAAGTGCTTCTTCTACCTTCATAGGTTCAAGACTAGAGATAAATGAGTAATGCTCACAAAAGTTAGCTAAGCGAGTTTTAGAGCGAGTGATTCTCCTGAGTCGATGTCATTCATCATTTGTTCCACGGATGGTTCTTCTTGACTCTTGCTCGAACTCGGATAGCTTTTCGTTGTTGTTGTGGCTGAGCTTCCTCATCATCCTCATCTTCCTCTTCTTCTTCATCATTGTTGGTGTTGTCTTGAGGTGGTGGAGAAGGAGGTTGTGGTGGATCTTCTTGTCGCACTTCCTCATCTTGGTGAGTTCCACTTGTGGAGGCCTCCATGTTGCCTTGAGGTTCATCTTGCCGTGAGGTAGGGGGCTCCACATATGTAGATGAGGTACTCTCCTTCACTTCCATGGGACGGATCATTCCAATAGATAAATCTTGAATGGCTTCCGATGGGTCCTTGTCTCCTACATCAATAGGCATTTGCTCTACTTATGAGCTATTAGATTCATCAACTTCACATCTACCGCCTCTTCAACCTTTCGGGAGAAATTATTGTAGACACGGTAGGTGTGGGAGTTTGATCCATAACCGAGGAAAAGCCTTCATGAGTTTTAGGAGCAAATTTAGACCGACGATGCTTATCAAGGATATAGCATTTTGAACCAAAGACACGAAAGTATCCCACTTGGGGTTTGTTACCGTAAGGAGCTCGATGAAGTCTTGCCGAGGAGCTTATGAAGATAAAGCCTGTTGATAGCATGACAAGTCTGTCTCACCGCTTCACCCCAAAAGTGCTTCGTGTCTTGTATTCATCAAGCATCGCTTCGCCATCTCAATGAGCTGCTCGTTCTTCCTCTCAACAACTCCATTTTGTCGAGGTGTGTACGTAGTCGAGAACTCATGTAGAATCCTTCCTCATCGAGAAAAGAGTCTACATGGGCGTTCTTGAACTCCGCTCCATTGTCACTCCGAACTTTCTTGATCTTTACCTCAAATTGATTTTGGGCCTTTCTAGCAAAGGTTTTGAAGATTCTCTGAACCTGTGATTTGTCATCAAGGAAAAATACCCACGTAAATCTGGAATAATCATCAACTATAACTAGACCAAAGGAGTTACCACCAAGGCTTTTGTAAGCATTGGGACCGAAGAGATCCATATGATGTTCTTCACGGGATGACTTCCACCTACTTGTTTTCCTGCTTGACAGGCACTACAGAGTCTATCTTTGTCAAAGAAAACATCTTTAACACCAAGAATGTGATCACCTTTGATTAGCTTATCTAGATTACGCATACCAACATGTCCAAGCCTTCTATGCCATAACCAACCTTTAGCAGATTTAGCAATGAAGCAAGTTCTAGGTTGAGCTTTCTTAGTGAAATCAACAATGTATAGATACCGGTAAAAACCATGTTATGATTGTCACGACGAAAGACTTGGCAATCTACTTCGTGAATAGCACATTGAATCCAAAGTCACTAATCTAGACACGGAAAGTAAATTGTATCCAAGTGATTCAACAAGCATGACATTTTGAATAGAGCTATCATGAGATATGGCCACCTTACCAAGGCCAAGTACCTTACCCTTGAGTTGTCTCCAAAAGTCACATACTTGCGTGACCATCGCTCTTGCAAGCTCTCAAACATGTCTTCGCTCCGTCATGTGATCGGTGCATCCACTATCAAGAATCCACTCTTTTCCACCGGATATGTAGTCTCTCGATTTGCCATAAGATTGAGACTCTTCATGATCTTGTCTAGCTCGTGTCCTAATCGAGTAATCGTCATCATGCTCATGCTCATCATCATATTGACCCATAGATAATTCATCATCAATACCTAGGTCAATTTGACAATGACTTGCATTAGTTTTGTCAATGTGACAATAATCATCGGAATGCAATACAAGAGCATTTCTAATTAGAACATTGATTAGTCCGGATCACCCTTCCTTTTCATAAGATCACGAAGCTCAAAGAAGCATTTATCAAAGTTGGGATCATTGGCGATCATATCAAATTCAATAGTCTTGTATAGAATTTCATCAAGACCTCTCAAAGAGTAGTCCGATAAAGTTCTTCCAAGAACTTCCACATAGCATAGGCGCACTCAAAGTTTGTGACAAGCTCAAGTAAGTTATCGGGCAAGCCTCTAATGATGAGATTTACAGTCTAAGGTTACGAAGCAAATCAAGCTCTTCATCCATAGTAGGGTGCAAGGGTCAAATGGAGGTACATATGGGGTTTCAACATATTTATGCAAGTTGTACATCTTAAAGATAGCAAGCATTTCAATCCTCCACGAAGTTATAGGACACTCCATCAAGAATAGGCACTCTATGGCTAACACTCCCAAACGTAGACACGTCCATCTTCCTCCAATGGTGTGCAAACCAAAGCAATGGAGACCAAAGCTCTGATACCAATTGTAGGATCGTTGAAGGTGAGAGTGTCTAGAGGGGGGGGTGATTAGACTACTCGACAAGATAAAAATTATGCCTTTTGACAAAGACAAGTTTTTGGCAGATTTTGCATATCACACAAGTCAAGCAGCTTACTACACATGCAATTCTAGAGTATGGGCAGCGGAAAGTAAATTGCACAAGTAGTAAAGAGAAGTGGAGAAGATCAAACGCAGTTTGGAGACTCGGAGATTTTTCTCGTGGTTCCGATAGGTGGTGCTATCGTCAATCCATGTTGATGGAGACTTCAACCCACTGAGGGTAACGGCCAAGTAGAGTCCACGGAGGGCTCCACCCACGAAGGGTCCACGAAGAAGCAACCTTGTCTATGCCATCATGGCATACGCCCACGGAGGACTAGCCTTACTGGGTAGATCTTCACGAAGTAGGCGATCTCCTTGCCCTTACAAACTTCTTGGTTCAACTCCACATCTTGACGGAGGCTCCCAAGCGACACCTAACTAATCTAGGAGGCACCACCTCCAAAAGGTAATAGATGGTGTTGGTGATGATGAACTCCTTGCTCTTGTGCTTCAAATGATAATCTCCCCAACACTCAACTCTCCTCACCGATTTGGCTGTGGTGGAAGAAAGGATTGAGTGGAAAGCAACTTGGGAAGGCTAGAAATCAAGTTTCATATGGTGGGAGTGAGCAACTTGATCTCAACACAAGGGTAGGTAGTTTTCTTCGTAAATGTAATGTAGGAGTGGTAGTTCTTTCTGATGGCTCTTCCACTAATGAAGAGGAGGTGGAGGGTATTTATAGCCTCCACACAAAATCCAACTGCTACACATTTGACCAATCTCGGCCGACCGGTTGACAACTCGGTGAGACCGAAAGTTCAAATCTTGTCAACGTTGGGATTTTCGTGGACCAAAATACAATCTCTTGAGTCCGATTCTTCCAAATACTAGGGTTTGCCAATCTCGTGGATCGACTTTATCATCTCGGTGACACCGATTTGATGATGTATGTTACGTAAGCTTGGCAACGCTTAGTTTCGTGAGACCGAGTTTGGAATCGAAAATCCAAGTTTCTAGGGTTTGGCTATATGGCTGAGGTGGTTCATCTCGGTGTGACTGAAGTTTATGGAATCGTGGGACCGAGATTACTTATGAGTGTGTATGTGAAGTGAGAGGTGCTGATAGTTTAGGAGATAGATCACTAAGCACTTTGAGCAACCAGATCATTATCATAACCTCATCCCCTTTTAATAGTATTGGCTTTCCTATGGACTCAATGTGATCTTGGATCACTAAACCAAAAATGGAGTCTTGAGCTTTTGCCAATGCTTGCCTTAGCATTCTAGGGGTCCACCTCTTCAGT
Source organism: Aegilops speltoides (assembly GCA_021437245.1). NCBI lineage: Eukaryota > Viridiplantae > Streptophyta > Magnoliopsida > Poales > Poaceae > Aegilops > Aegilops speltoides. The sequence continues at coordinate 83,439,295 of CM038146.1, read as the reverse complement.
CCTTTTGCCATGCCAAAGTAATTGACTTTCCTGAAACATACTTGATAAAAGCATTAGTCCAACCACAAAGTATGTTGTCATTAATTACCAAAACCACCCAGGGAGCAAATGTGCTTTCAATCGCCTCCGATCTCCTGGCCGCCTTCATGGCGCCCGGTACTTCATCCCCATGTCGGCCCCACCTCATCTGTCGATGAGCGGCCGACACGATCCAAGCCGGTCAGGCACCAAGGACATGCCGCGGAGAAGTGGCGAACATGGTGAACCTCATCGCCCATCGCAAGTTCACCGACAAGTGGCGTTCGGCAAGGATCCGTACTCGCGTGACAACCCTCCGCCAAAGGGTAAGTTGTTTCCGTCTGTACTTCGATCTCGCTTGTATCTGCCTTCAAACTCTGATCTTGTTGGCATGTTTGAGCAGAATCCTCTCACGGCGCCCGCTGCCGGCGCCTTGAGGGAGCCGCGTGAGTTCGTCCCCGACCGCGAGGTAAGCGACATCGACGACCCCGACTTGGGGTCATGGGCGCTGAGGCCGACGCCAAGGCGGCGGAGAGGAGGAAGACGGCGGCGCCTCGCACTGCCGGGCGACCTTTTCGCCGATCGCCCGAGAGCGCATCGACGCTGAAGTCGCCCCGCCGTTAACCGAGGGCCGCCCCTCCAACCAGGCCGGGCGTAGAAGGCCACGCCGGCCGAAGGCGCCCGCGCAGGTCGAAGAAGCCTGTGGGAACCGCCGCCGCGACTAAGCGGGAGGAGGCGGCCGCTGAAGGCCAACCGCTTCCTAAGGAAGTGAAAAGGCCGCCACTTTTTTCTTCGTGAGTCTCTTACCTTTGTTTCTTCTCCGACTTTTGCTTGAATCTTCTCGATTTCTTCCCTTTTCTTCTCCACGCCTTCTTTCCCTTGAGAGAGCCGCCGCGTCCTCCGGCTATGGGGGTCAGGGCGATGTCCGCCAATACGCTGGGCGGGTTGATCCCGCCGCCACCTCTCGAGAGGCGACGGGTACGTAACGCTGGAGAAGCGCGAGGAGGAGGAGGCCGACCGCCGAGAAGGCGCAGGCGAGAAGGCGGCCGCCAACGCCAGCAAAGATCCGGAGGGGCCGTGGCGCCGCGCGGCGGGACGCCGAGGAGGCCGCTTGCCGCCGAAGCGGCGATGCTCGCTCTCCGCTGTCGCTGGCCGCCGCTTCGAAGTTCACGGGCAGACCGGGAGGTCGGCACCGCAAACCTCTCGCGAGGATGGTGACGACGCCGCTCGGACACCCACACGCCGCTTCGCCACCTCCGCCGCCTCCGCTTTCGAGGCCGCACGCAAGCAGCCGCGGACTCCGAGGATCCGCCGATCGCGGATTTATGCCGACGCCGCAGCTGCTTCTCCAGGTCGCCGTGCCGACACGCCGCCGGGTCGAGAGGACGAAGTTCAAGGCCGCGAAGCTCGGAGATCGACGCCGCCACCGCGCGAACTGGATGCCGAGGTTTCCAAAGGCCGCCACCCACCGGCTGGGTGCGCGAAGGCGGCACCGGCCCGCTGAACCAGGCGCTTCTGGACGTTCAGTCCAAGTTGCGCAAAGAAGGCGACGCCCTCCAACTCTACACCAAGACGACCGTTCTCGCGGGCCTCCGCTCGGGTATGCTTCGCTTTTCCTTTTTTGGTCTCTTGTCTTTTTTTTCGTAAGGCCAACAACACCCACTCGGTGTAGTCCCCGAAGTTCGAGTCGGCTGCCGAAAGGTGCGGCTCGAACTCCTTCTAGCGAGCTCAAGGCCGACTTTGCTTTGCCGCCTTGCAGGAGTACCACAACCTCCTGCTACTACCTTCAACCGCAACGCTGAGGAGCTGAGGAAGCGGATCACGATCCGGCGGAAAGTCGAGGTGAGCGGATTCTTCCTTCTTCAAGGGGCGCAAGGGCGCACTGGGGGGTGTAGTCCCCCCGAGATTCGGGCCGACTTCAGCAGTCGGGCCGGATCTCTCCATGCGACCTTCCATCTTTCTTTCCTCTCAGGCACATGCCTGCTCTCGCTGGCTGTAGTCCCCGAGATTCGCCGATCGCTGAGCAGTCGGGCCGGATCTCCCAACCTTCCTTCTTTCTTTTCTCTCACAAGCGGCTGGCGCTACCTGGCTGTAGTCCTCGAGATTCGGGCCGATCACCGAGCAGCCGGGCCGATCTCCCGGCGACCTTTCTTGTTGACGATGCTTGTCTTTCTTCGAGCTTCAGCGCCAATGCCGCCTTCAAGCAGCTGGGCGAGGCCAATACCGCCTGGCCACGCTAAGGAGGAGGAGGCGATAAGCTTGTCCGCGAAGCGCGACTGCCGACGACGCAGCTGGCCGAGCAAAAGGACCTGCCGAAAGCGCAGAGGACGCCAAGTCGCGGAAGAGGCCCTCCAGCTGAGTTCGCGATGGAGCGGGCCGCCTGACCGTCTGCGTGAGGCGGCGTCCGACTCCGCTATCACGAGCTCGAGGACATCGCCGATGGTAACTCCTGGCTTCTCTTCTTGGTCTTTCGACTCGTGGTCGGACCGCCTTTTGGTTTTTTAATCGCTCTCTTTTCTTGTCTTTGGCAGATTTCTTTCCTCGCCACTGCAGGCCGCCCCTCCGCCATCGAGGCGGATCGGGAGGAGCGGAGGGCGAGGGCGAATCGACGCCGCTAACGCGCTTCAAACCATTGACGAGCAGCTCTTGAGCATCGGGGCTCGCCGCCCTGCCACCGCTTGATGCGTCGTTTTCAACGCGCCGGCGCTTGTTGTTGCCGCCAGGCCGGAGGTGCCAGCTTTTCACCGCTACCGGACGGCCGACCGGCCGAGGTCGCCACGGTCGCTCAAGCTTGAGGGCTCTTCGCCCGTTTGAGCACGCCGCCCGAGTTCGCCAATGGGTGGTACTGGCTGGACCTCGACCGCCGGCCGCTGCTCCGGCCGAGGCCCAGCCGAGTTGGGGTCGTGGAAGGCGCTTTGTCGAAGCCAAGGGCGGCTATCGCCGAGTACACGGACACCAAGTCTTTGTGCCCGAGCGACCACCGACGGCGCAGGAGGTTACTTTAGGAGGCAAGTACTTAGTCGCTTTAGAACGCCGTAGCAAGTTTGGCTGAGATCGACAGCCGACTCTCGAAAGTCAGCCGCCCTGATAAAGGTTGAATTATGAGCCGATCGCCGCGAGTCGCCAAGAGGGGAAATCGAGCCGCTTGGGCTATGCGTAGCTCTTAAGTCCTTAGCTATTTTTTCATGTGCGCCGCTTTTCTATCCCCTGCTATCGATACCGCTCATGAGCTGCGGCTCGTAGGAGACGGCTTTGAGCGCAACACATTACTTGTCCGACTCGTGGAGCATTTCATAGCATTGGCGGTGAAGTCCCCGGCCGACTAGTCGGACCCGGTGCCGATAAAGATGATAAAAAGGAGGAGCATTTCGAAGCGAGATCCATATCATACGATAATCAAAGGCAGTCCCCGAGCTCGCCTCGGGGCCTAAGGTCTTAGTACTTAATACAAAAGGGGGTAGCGTGATACATATCGATCAATCGTGAAAATCTTCAAGAAGATTTATGCCCACGGGCGCCTGCTTCCTTGCCGTAGTCGCCTCTTGCGTGCTCGAGGCTTCGAAAGGCCGATCAAGTAGTAGGCGCTGCTCCTCAGCACCTTGTCGATGATGAAGGACCTTCCCAAGGCGCCGATAACTTGTGCTGGCCGGCTGTTCTCTCGAATCAGCCGAGCACAAGGTCGCCTCTTGAATGATCTTGGCTTGACCTTGCGGTTGTAGTATCGCCGCAGACTCGCCGGTAGATGCTGGACCGACCGAGTGCCAACAGCCGCCCTCTTCCAAAGAGTCGACGCCGCCTTGGCGTGCTTCTTCACCTCCTCTTCGTGTACATAGAGACTCGCGAGAGTCGAATTGTATATCCGCCGATGACGGCCGCACCGTGAGACGAGGAAGAACGGCGTGAAGCCGTTGATCTGTTTACGCGTCAGGCGCAGACCTGAGGATGGCGTGCAGCTCTTCCACTCAACAGCCGCCGAAGCGCCGAAAGTGGTTCGACCAATCGAGGCTTGATGTCGACAGATGAGGCCGCTGGCTCGCTCCACCGCCGCTTGATCGCGGATGGGCAACGGATGCTAGGTCCACCGATGCCCCGCGCGCGCAGTAAACGAGCCAAGGCGCTTTGGCGAAATTGGTGCCATTGTTCCGTGATGATGCTATGCGGTATGCCGCATCGCACCGTGATGTCGGCAATGAAGGTCACCGCTTGGGCCCGCGAACTTCTTTGATGGGATTTGCTTCTACCCACTTGGTGAACTTGTCCACCGCGACGAGCAAATGAGTTAGGCCGCCGGGCCGCCTTGAAAGGTCCCACCATGTCCAGTGCCCCAAACTGCAAGGGCCTGCTTATGGGGATTGTCTTCGCAGAAGCCATTGAAGGGGCTCGGAGCGAACACCGCACCCTTGCACTTCTTGACTAGTTCTTTAGCTTCTTCCAGGCAGTCGGCCAAAAGAAACCGTGCGAAAGGCTTTTGGCCACGAGTGCCTCGAGGCCGCATGGTGACCACACTCGCCCCGATGGATGTCTTTGAGGATCGCTGGCCTTGTTTCGATTCTACGCAGCCACCGGTGGACACCAAAGGACGCCAAGCCGGACTAACTCTCTCGCTGACTATGGTGTAGGCTGTCAGTCGGCGCTGCACTTGCCGTAACCGTAGTCTCATCCGCAGCAACCCTTTGTCGACTAGGAACTTGAGGATGGGCTGCACCGATGAAGGTGCCGCTATCTTCGATTGCCACCACAGCCGATTTGGACAAGGGTGGTCGGGCCGGGAGGCGGCAGGTTGGATTCACTGCCGCTTTGCTGAATTGAGGGAATCTCTGGCCGACCGGGCAGCTCCGGTCAGCTCGTCCCGGCCGACCGACGAAGTCCCCGGCTGACCGGGCGTAGTCCTCGCCGATCGGGCGCAATCACTGGGCCGATCAAGCGGGGTCCTCGGACGATCGGGCGAGTCCCCGTCAACTATGGCTTTCTTTGAGGTCGCTTGTTAGGGTCTTGGAGTCGGATCCGACTATCTCTCGGGGAGCCGCACGAAAATGGAGTCGATTCGTGAAGGCTTGATAGACGGCTTGAGGAGGCGCTCAAGGGCGACGCCGAAGGTATCGCTCGGCGAGTGGAGCCGACTCGCCGCCAATGCATCCGCTGATCGTTGTCGCTTTCTTGGTACGTGGAGGAATTCACATCCTTCAAAATATCCGCCGAGTTGCTGCACCAAGAAGCGTAGTTTTCCATGTTTGCGCCCTGGCGCCCCGGGCCGCCGATGATCGCCGAACCACCAAGTCGGAGTCGCCATAGCACGTGATCCGCGAATGCCGAAGTTCTTGGCAAGCCGGAGCCCGTGGATGAGCGCTTCATATTCGGGCGACGTTGTTGGAGGCGGCGGCGGATTTGCAGCACGATTTGAGCTTGTCGCCTTTGGGAGGTGAGGACGACGCCGCCCGAGGCCGAGCGCATCTTGGAGCCGCTGAAGGCAATCGCCAATGAGTAGAGTCGGGCGAAGCGGTAAGTATTGAGTCTCGCCCACGACGAGGAAGTCGGCTAGCGCCATGATTTGATGGCGGTGCGAGGTTCAGAGTAGACGGTGTAGGGAGCTAGATCGATAGCCCACTTGGCCACTCGGCCGAAGCATCTCGACTTCCGATGATCTCGGCGAGTGGAGCGTGCAAACCACGTGATTGGATGCTCTTGAAAGTAAGGCTTCAGCTTCTGGCGGCAAAATGCACGCCATAGCACATCTTCCGTAGTGAGGGTAGTTCTGCTGGAGGTCGACAAAGACTCGCCAGTAATATATCGTCTTCGACCGAGCGCTTTGCCTTCCTCCTTGCGCCGACTACAATAATCAGGTCTGACTACCCGGCTGGTGGCGGCGATGTATAAGAGCATGGGCTCTTTGGGAGTCTGAGCCGCCAACACAGGGGAGTCGCCAAGATCTTCTTCAGCTTGGAGAAATGCCTCATCCGCCTTTGTGGTTCCACTCAAAAAGTGGTCTTCATCAATTGATACAATGGCGTAGCTTTCGCCCACCGATCGATGAATCGGCTTATTGAAGCCAAGCAGCCGTGAACTTTTTACATCCAACAATGGCTGGGTACCTCCATCCTCTCAATGGCCTTGATCTTCACAAGGTTGCACTCTATTCGCTCGGAGACCAGAAAACCAAGGAGCTGGCCGGCCGACCAACACGCATTTCTCGATTGAGCTTGATCTCGAATCGCGCAGATTCTCGGCTGTCTCATTGAGATCTTCTAGCAGCGCCCCACGCTCGCCTTTACCACCACATCATCTACATAGACATGGGCGCCCGCCGAAGTTGCTTGAGGAGGCACTTCGCATGCAACGCTGAAAGGTGGCACCGCATTCCTCGCCGAACGCCATCGCTGTAGCGTATGCCCGAACGGGCGGATGAATGCGGTCTTCACCGTTCGCGGATTCAGCTTGATCTCGATGATATCCCGAGTATGCATCCAAGAAGCTCAACACCGCATCCGCCGTGGAGTCTATCACCGATGGATCCTTGGCAGAGCAAACGGGTCCTTTGGGCAGGCTTTGTTGAGGCTGGTGTAGTCGATGCACATCCGCCAACGCTTGTTCTTTCTTAGTACCAAGACGGGTTGGCCAACCATTCAAAAAACACCTCCATGATGAAGCCGCCGCCGTGAGCCGGGCCATCTCTTCTCCCACTACTCTTCTTTTTCTTCCGACAGCGGCGCAAAGGCTGCCCGACGGCTTCACATACGCCCGACATGTAGCTTGTGCTCGGCGAATTCCATCGGTACACCCGGCATGTCCTTGGGGACCACGCGAAGATGTCTCGATTTCACGGAGGAAATCGACGAGCTCGCTTTCCTATTTGTCTGCCGAGGCCAGCGCCTCATGACAGCATCTCTCGGGTGCTCCGGTCCAAGGGTATCTTCTGGTTTTTTAGCCTCGCTTGAATGATCCTTCGCCTCCGACTTTGGGGTCGGGCGACATCTCCGCCGCTTCCCACCATCGCCACGACGCGATCAAGGAGCCGCTTCGCTGCGATCACCAAAGACTCGCCAGCCGATCGCTTCTTCGGCCAAGACAAAGGACGACTTCTTTGTAGTCGCCAAGAACGGCCAGACCCCTTGAAGTCGGCATCTTCATCTTGAGGTAGGCGAGTGGGGAACCGCCATGAATTTGGCCAGAGCAGCCGACTTAGCAGCGCAAGTGGTACGGGCTCTTCAATCCACCACCTCGAACCAGATTGGCTCTCGCGAAGTGATCTTTGTCTCCAAGAGGGCGCCTATCGTGATCTTGCCAATCGCCAACAGAGAGGCCGGGCACGATTCCATGGAAAACGCTGCGGCTGCTTCGCAGCTGCCTCCGCCGATTCCCAGCTTTTCTCCATGGTATCCTTGTACAGATGGTTATGCTGCTCCTCCGCCTATCAGACTCGCGAGAAACGGGCGCCCGCCTATCCGCGGGCAAGGTTGCTCCAAGAACCAAGGCGAAGAGCTCGCCTCGCATCACCTCCGGGTGATCCGCCCACTCTAGCCGATAGGCTTTCGACCAATGCATGAACTCGTGAGCTTCGCCGCCATCGCTGATTTCTTGTCGCTGTTGGCCGCCGCGCCGATCATCTCGCCAGATCGGTGAACACTACGTGATGCTCCGCGTTTTCCGAACTCGTTTTGACCACGCCGACCGGGCCGAGCCGCCGCCGCGGAGGCGGCGGGCGGCGGCGTCTCCGCAGCGCGGAGGGCGAGGCCGCTTCCTTGGCGATCCTGGCGAGCCAGCTGCACTTTCGTGGTGTGGGTTTGACGGCCGCGCCATCGTGAAACTTGCAAGGGCCATCCAGAGTCTCGCTTCATAGGAGAACGCCGCAACCAATTGACTTGCCGCCTTCCGCCGCTGGCCGAGGCTGCCCTCCGTTGCCGATCTTCATCGCGCGACCGCCGATCGCTGAAGTCGGCCGGGGGGCCTTGCGCTGTTGTCATTCTGCTTGCTTCCGCTGGCCGGGCGCCTCTAGCCGGGCGCTCGAAGCCCGGGAGTCACTTTGCCACCAAGGCTGACTTGGATCTCCGCCTTCATAGAGGAGTCGGCCAGTGATGCATTTGTCTGCATGATTAGCAGCTCACGAGGGTTTCAGTGCTCGCCGCAGGAGCTTGTGCTTGAGGAGGGTGCCCTCTCGCACCCGCCAGAAGTAGTCGATGGCCTCGCACTCGTGCACGCCGCAGGAGTTTCGGAGTTCGCCCCAGCGCAGAGATAGTCGCCTGCCGATTCTTGGGGGCCTTGGACGCACAAGGAGAGCCGGGCGCGGCTTGGGAGGTCGCCAATGTACGCCGGGTGAAGGCGAATGAAGGCTTCAAAGTGAAGTCGACCCAGCTGTTGATGCTGCGGGCTTCAGTTGTTCAGCCATGTCCGAGCCGTGCCTTGGAGCATGAGGGGAACATACTTTACGGCGATTTCGCTTGTTGCCAAGTGGGCGTTGACGGCCAGGAGTAGTCTATCACCAATCCTCCGGCTTCACGGAGCCGGTGTACTTAGGCGATCTCGAGGGAGCGTGAACCCTTGGGGAAGGGCTCGCTCTCGATGCGGGGCCAAGCAAGGCGGACCCAGCTCATTATCTTCTTCTAACGCCAGGATCCGTGGAGTCGGTCGATCCGGGGCGCGCATTTCCCGACTCTCGCTGCCAAGGCGACTCCCGAGAGTCGGATGCTCAACAGCGCGGAGAGACTCGCTGTTTCTTTGGGGCAGGGGAGGCAGATATCATCTTGCCGCCCACTACTTTGGGGCGGCCATCTTGGTCGGCCGATGGAGATGCGAGTCCGGCCAGGCTCGCAGCCGCTCTTCTTTTCCTCCGCTGACTCCGCCACCGGCGCCCGGAGGTCGCGCTTTGATCTCGGCGTAGGGTAAGTCGTTATTCTGCCGCTGCTGGCGCTGCTGCCGCCGCGATTTTGGCGCAAAGAACCGCCGAGGAGCTGCTGGACTCGCCCATCATTACACGGCGCTTCGCCGAGGTTCCTTAGTTTTCTCGCCGCTGGGCGCGCGGATGTTCTCCGCAGGGTGGCGACACGGGCGCTTCATTCAATAGATCGGCGATGGTCGCTGCCGCTGCTTCGACCACACCGAGACGGCTCGCCCGGCCAGAGCCGGGCGAGCCGCCCACAAAGACGGTCCATCTCGCTGATATGCTTTTGACAAGCGCCTCATGCTTGCCAGTTTCTTGGCGCTTTCAATGATCTCAAGGCGGCGCTTCCAAAGATCTTCGCGGCCCTGCTCGAGGGGCGCGGCAGGTCTCGCAGGCCGCAGTAGCGGGTCTCGGCGCCACCGGAGTGCTCGCCGGGTCGATGATTTAGCACCTCCGACGGCACTTCCGCCGCTTCTCCTTGTACGGCTGCTCGTCAGAAACCACCACGCTGGTGGGGAAGGTATCGCGACACGGCGCCGAGTCGCACCAGCATCGGTCGAGCAGTTTACGGACCAAGTCTACGGCTGGGCTCGCCGGGCGACTTGAAGTTGGTCGAGGAGGCCCGCGAGAAGGTTCTCGGGCCACCCGCTACCGCACTCGCAGACGGTTCGCCGGAGAGGCGACTCGCCGATGAGTTTGGCGAGGCCGCCGCGCTGGCGCGCGGCTTTGGCGCCGCAAGAAGGGCCGATGCGCATCCATCCGGCGAAGCCGCTGGCTGCGCCGCCAGGAGGAAGAGGGTTCTATCCGTACGTGATCTCCGGACGACGGCACCTCGCCCCACGGTGGGCGCCAAATGCTCGGGGTTGATGCTATATATGCCAACGGGTGGCTTATCATGGTGGGGGCGAGTAGAACGCCGCCGTTCGAAACGGATGAGGCGAAGACATGCACGCCGGTGAATCTTACCCAGCTTCGGGTTTCCGAGGAGATAACACCTCATCGCTGCTCGGGGGTCTCCGTGATGATCACTATGGTGCGATAGTACAATGGTGCTCCTCGAGCTGTGGAGGCAGGAGGAGTAAGGCTAGCTCTTTCCCTCTTGCTATGTGTCTAAACCTATCCAGGTCAACCTTTGCATGGGTGCCCCGGGTGTTGAGAGTAGGCCTACTTCGGGTACAATGGTAATCCGATCGGGCGTGGGCCCCTGGCCGCCGGGCCTCTTGCAGCTGCCCTCCCTCGCCGGCTTCGGGGCCGCCACTAGCGGCCTCATGACAAAGCGTAACACTGCAGCGCTTCTTGATGACGCAGGCCGGTCATGGGGTCGTGGGAACAGTGCCGCTGCCTCGTCAGCGATCACCGCCGCCACTCCCCGCCTAACTGGTTTATGGCTTGTGGGACTCGCCGAGGCGGCCGACTGGGAGGCCGACTCGAGGGGCCGCCTTCTGACTCTCCGCCGCCTTCTTCTATCTCACCGACGGGGCCCGCGATCTTCGGGCCGTGACGCCACATCGTGGGCATGCGGTCTCGCAATCGTGGCTGAGGTTAAGGGAGGCATCGCAACAAAGGCCGCTACTTACCGAGATCTCCGCGACGCTGCTCATCAGAGCTATGCCCTCTTCCCTGGTCCGAGGGGACAGCCACGATGGGGCTGTACCCGCATTGGTCTTCGTGGAAGGTCGCGGCCGACTCACACCGCCCTTTGAGAGGTCGCAAGCCCGAGTCGCTTGTTGTAGAGTCGCTGCTCGAGGAATCTGCTTTCAAGGTCGCCACCGACTCGCCTTCTCGGTCGCCACTGACTCGCCTCCTCGGGTCGCCACTGACTCGGCTCAAGGTCGCCGCCAGGACTCGCCGAGGGCGGGCCTGCCCCGACGCCTTGAAAGATCCTCGGTCCTGGGTCACCTACCCATGGCCCATTATCGACAAAAAGCGCTTGGCTTGGCGGAGGTGGACGAAGACGGCGATGGTGGTGGCTTAACACGCTACGCCGGTTCAAGACGAGGAAGAAGCGGTCATTGCAGGGGTTCCGGCTCCACGTAGTCGACAACGGGGACGTAGTGGACGACGTGGAAGAAGATGGACACGCCAGGAGGGGAAGAGGCCAAAGGAGAGCACGCCGGCGACAAGGACGCGCTCTCTGATGCGTTCGGGATGGCGATGGCGCGATGGATCTGGTGGCTAAACTTACCAGGAAACGGCGGCGGCGGATGAGGGAAACCCTAGGCGAAGCAGGGTACACGGAAACTGGGGCTTAAAAGGGCTAGGGCGAGCGGCGAGCTCACACGCGGTCGTGCTCGCGGTCCCCTATGGCGACGGGCGTAGAGGAGAGGGAAAAGGTGGGTGCGGGGGGAGGCGCCGACGAAGCGGACCCAACTAGCCACGTATGCGACGGGCTGCTGGGTAACGGGCGGCTGGTGAGAAACACCCAGCGGCAAGCTGACCGATGGCTGGCTGGCGCGCTGGCGCTTAGCCGGGCCGGCTCGGGAGGCCGAGGCCTGTGGGGGCTGCTGACTGGCAGCAGGCTGCTGCCTATTAATATTTTTCAAATGGAATTAGAAACATAAAAACTCAGGAAAAAAGGAGAGGAGTTAGAGCTCAAAGAAAATATTCTCCAACTCCTGGAATTATCCACTATTTTAATAAATTGCATTGGGCATTTTTAGAGGTAGAAAAATAAGACAAGTTTGAATATAATTCAAACTTGTGTCATTTTTGAACCTGACCAAAACAACTTCGAATAAGGAGATATTTGGCAGAGAGGTTTAGGGCATGGAGCAAGATTTACAGGGGGAAGATGAACATTAATAGAGAAAGGAAAATTAGCACTTGATAAAAGGAGGATGTAGAGGGAAGTAAAAGAAGTGATGGTGCAATGGTTGAAAGGGGGGCAACATGAATGACAGAATGCAACATGAGATGGCATGAGATGAAAATGCACAATATGAGGATGAAAAGAAGCACAAATGCAATACGGTAAGGAGAGCATGACAAAGAAAAGAATAACACACATAACCAAAACAAGATGAGGCCAAACATGATAAAACCCACAAGAATTTGGATGAAGGTCAAGTTGATACATTGCCAAAATGGGACATGATACATCTGGGGTGTTACAACTCTCCTCCACTACAAGAGGATCTCATCCCGAGATCTAGGACTGAAAGAACTCCGGATATTCGAACGGAGGTGATCCTCGCGCCTGTGTGGCTTCTCGGTCGGAATGGTGTGACCACTTCACTTTCAGGAATTTGATCGACTTGTTGTAGTCTTGCACTCGATTTCTTCAAGAATAGCAATGGGGTGCTCATGATAAGAGAGATCTTCTTGGAGGTCAATCTCTTCGGTTGATAGTGCGCCAGAATCTTGAAGCACTTATGGTTGTGACACGTGAAACACATCGCATGTGTGCAAAGTTGATGGAAGCTCGTTGATAGGCTAGATCGCTTCTTTTGCCAATGATCTTGAAAGGACCCACATATCTAGGGGCAAGCTTCCTTTGATACCGGGTTTATGAGTGCCTTTCGTTGGAGAGACGCGGAGGTAGACATGGTCTCCGATTTCAAAAGCCACATCACGGTGCTTGTCATCATAATAACCTTTCCGCGCGATTATGCTGCTTTGAGATTCTCAATAATGACTTTGCACATTTCTTCGCTTCAGGATCGCTGCCAAGAAGTTGGCGCTCACCTGTCCTCGCATCAATTGAGAGGAGTACGCACTTTCGCCATAGAGAATTTCAATGGGGCCTTGCCCTAACTCGCTGGAAGCTGTTGTTGTAGGAGAACTCGATATGGAAGACAATCTTCCCACTTCATACCGAAGAGATGACACAAGCCCCGAGCATGTCTTCCGGATTTGATTGACTCGCCGACCGCCACTAGTTTGAGGATGGAAAGCTATGTCAAACGAATGTTGGTGCCCATGGCCTTCTAAAAGGAGTCCCGTAACTTAGAAGTGAAGATGCTTCCACGGTCTCAAGAGATCAATTGTGGAATACCGCAAGGAGATAATTCTGGAGGTGTATAGCTCGCTAACCGAGCTGCTGTGATAGATTCTTTGATCGGAAGAAAATGAGCCACTTTAGTAAGCTTGTCAATGACAATGAAGATAGCATCATTTCCACGCTTGACTTAGGAAATCCAGTCACGAAGTCCATCTTGATATGATCAAACTTCCATTCGAATAGCAAGAGGTTGGAGGAGACCAGCTGGTCTTTGGTGTTCTTCTTTCACCCTTCGCAGACATCACATTCATTCACGAATTGAGCAATTTCGCTCATTCGAGTCCACCAATACGATCGCTTGAGGTCATGGTACATCTTCGCATTTCCGTGATGAATGGATAGGAGGGAATTGTGTGCCTCATTCATGATGACTTTTCTCGACGCTTTTAGGAACCACAATACGGTCCTCAAAGAAAAGAGTATCTTTGTCATCCAAGCGATAGCACTTGTATTTGGGAATGCCCTTGTCATTACCACGTTTCACCTTCTTCACCATTGTATCCAGGAGTTGTGACTCACGAATTTGATCTTCCAAAGTAGGAGAAACTATGAGGTTGGCAAGAAAGCCTTGAGGAACAACTTGAAGATTCAGCTTATGGAAAGTTTCACAAAGATCTGCTTGAAATGGCTTGAGAATTAAGTCTGTAATAAGCCTTTCTCGCTGTGGCATCTGCAATCACATTCGCTTGCCAGAGTATATTCAATACTTGGATTGTACTCTTGAATCATTTCACCCATCGAAGTTTGCTCGAGGTTGAGGTTGGGTTGAGTGAAGATATACTTGAGACTCTTGTGATCGGTTAAAATGTCCACTTTCCTTCCCAACAAGAGATGTCTCCATGTTATCAATGCATGGACAACTACCGCCAACTCAAGATCGTGAGTGGGGTAGTTCTTTTCGTTGGGTTTCAACTGACGAGAGGTATAGGCGACAACTTTCTTCTCTTGCATTAACATAGCACCGAGACCTTGAAGAGAAGCATCACAGAATACTTCGAATGGTTTGGATTCATCAGGAGGAGTCAAAACAGGAGCTGTGACTAGCTTTTCTTTGAGGGTGTTGAAAGCGACATCACACTCAAAGGCCCGCATATACTTGACATGCTTCGAGGAGGTTGGAAAGAGGCTTTGCAATCTTAGAGAAGTTCTCAACGAATCTTCGCAATAGCTTGCAAGCCCAAGAAAATCATGAGTCGCTTGACATTCGAGGAGGTTCCCAATTCACAATTGAAGACACCTTCTGGATTAACAGCGATGCCCTTGGAGGAGATGATGACCAAGATAAAGAACTTCATCAAGCCGTAACTCACATTTGAAAACTCAGATAGAATTGATGCTCTCGAGCTTGTCGAGCACCGCCGCGTAATGTTTGGCATGATCCTCGCTTGTTCTTGGAGAAGACCAAAATATCATCGAGATACACCTAGACGAAATCATTGTGTATGGGTTGAAGATAAAGTTCATCATTCGAGAGAATGTTGGAGGAGCATTGACAAGGCCGAAAGACATGACAAGATATTCATAAGAACCATAGCTTGTTCTCATGCTGCCTTGGGAATATCTTGTTCACGAATGCTAATCGATGATAACCCATACGGAGGTCAAGCTTGAGAATACTTTAGCACCTTTGAGTTGCTCGAATAGCTCATTGATGTTGGGAAGTGGATATTTGTTCTTGATTGTCTTATTATTTAATGGACGGTAATCGACGCAAAGTCGGTCCGCGCCATCCTTCTTCCGACAAAAAGAACTCCACAACCCCATGGAGATGAACTCACCGATCAAACCTGCATACTCTTGTTCATCGAGCTGTTTCTTCAATTCCTTCAGCCTTCAGTCCAAGCTTGTAAGGACGCTTGCAAACGGGTTCAAGGCCGTGCTCAAGATCGATAACGAATTCGACCGGTCGATGCGGAGGCATACCCGAAGCTCTTCTAGAAAGACATCTTGGTACTCACAAACGATCGAATTTGAGAGATTGCGTAGCTCGCCTTCTCATTGAGAGAAAACAACCAATGGTTTCATCACGAAGCGCATAGATGATAACATCCTCGTAAGAGTGTGTCAATTGAATTTCTCCGCAGACAATCAAGTTGAGCTTTGTGCCGAGAAAGCCACCATCCCAAGAATTAGATCAATATCCGAGTCACCAAGGACAATTGGTTTAGCCAGAAATTTATAGTCGCCTAACCGATGGAAACATCAGAGCAACCAAACTAGAAGTCATAAGTTTTCCCGAGAAACAACTTGCATAACTTTGGACAAGACCTCTGTCAAAACTGTGGCTTCATGCAAAAGGATATGACATGAAAGAATGCGATGCACCAAGATCAAATAAGACTTTGCAGAATATCATTAATCGAAGATTACCCATAATCACGCCGAAGAATCTCTCGCTATGCTGCATTCATCATGTTCACCTTTGCGCACTTGGGATTATGCTCGACCAACGTGATTGCTTGAAGACCTCACAGAGGAGGAGGAGGAAGGCGCCTTTGGTTGAAGCATTTGTTTGCATAGTGACCCTTCTGCTGGCACTTGTTGCAAGTCACTTCTGAGAGCGGACGGTGATAAGGAGCATTAGTCCTTGGAGCTTGAGGCTGAGACTTGTTCTGGTAGCTTGGGTTGGGTGGGTGGGAAGATCCATGACCACCTGAGTTCTTCTGTCGATAAGGCTGACGGAACGGAGGAGGAGGAAGGTAGAACTTTTGCTGCTTAGCTACCACTTGAGAGGAAGAAGACTGAACTGCATCCCTGATTCTCTTCCTTGAAGCCTCACACTTGAGCTGAGCACCTTCTTGCTTGAGGTCCATATTGTAGAATTGATCAAACTAAGTAGGCTCAACAAGAACGAGAGCTAACTGCAGATCCTCTCTAAGGCCACCTCTGAATTGATAGGTCATACTCTTTTCATCAGAACGCCTTGTTTAGCGGCGAGCAAGTTTCAAAACTGCTTGTTGTATTCGTGACATCGACATGTTGCCTTGCTTGAGATTATGAACTCCTCACGCTTGCTCTCAACAACACCGTAGGAATGTGGTGAGCTTTAAAGTCCCGACGTAAATGAGTCCAAGTAATCACTGACCTCCTCCGAATCCTTGTATTGCTGGAACCAATCAGCCGCCTCGATCCTTGAGCTAAAAAGATGCAAACTTGACGAGTCCTCGTGTCCGACATTGCTGCATTCAAATGCTTGTTGATATCCACGAGCCAATCGTCGGCGCTCTGTGGCCTCGGCACAAGAGCTGAAAGACTTTGGCTGATTTGCAAGGAACTGGTTGAGGGTAGGAAATCGAGGCTGATGGTAGAGCTGCCTTGACCTTGATTCCCTTGGTTGCCTTG
Source organism: Aegilops speltoides (assembly GCA_021437245.1). Lineage (NCBI taxonomy): Eukaryota > Viridiplantae > Streptophyta > Magnoliopsida > Poales > Poaceae > Aegilops > Aegilops speltoides. The sequence continues at coordinate 83,423,063 of CM038146.1, read as the reverse complement.
GCCTTGGTTACGCTTCTACATCACTGAATCAACAATCGAGCATTGGCGTAGTGGTTGCCATCAAAGCTTTCCATGCTCCGGAGGCGGAGGTGGAGGTGGAGGGTTCGCCGACTCCCATAATCGCTGCCCAGATTCTCGACGCTATGGAGCCATCTTGAAGAGGGTGACATCCGTTAGCATCTTGATAGATGATAGACAAGTTGAATCAACAGATAGAATTTGCAACATATAGTCTTCACAATAAACATTCGAACAGGATGAACGAATGAATTCCAAAGTAAACATCACGCCCATTAAGGTGAGAAGCCACTTGATAAGAGATTGATGAATGAAAATAAAACAAGGTATGAATGGAACAAATAAGTGGTAAGGATTACCCAATCACAAACCAAATATCTCAAGGGAAGAAGTGCTAGAGCTACTTGAATCCCACCTATAAACTCCCAAACTTTCCTGTTATGCAATCAGGTGTTGGGGATACAGGGAAGCAATATATCTCACCCAAACTAACAAACCCTACATCCAAATTCAGATCTATCCACAACACATAACCAAGAAACCTTCGAAATCGTGGTACCTCACCCTTCAAAAGCATCCGTTATATGAAGTCATGGCAATACTCCCAGCACTCACCTCAAGATCGGGTTATCGGGTTATCTCACCAACAACTGCATAAAAGAGATTTTCAATGTCGGCGCATTAAACTCAGGTATTCCGTAATCTGTAACGATAAAATTATGGCGACAACACCTCGTAGCTCAACTCCCCGACACATCCACTAAACCCCCGACAGAGGCACCAAGACAATGTTCTCATCATAAAACCATCTAACGATTCCAAGATACCCGCTGATCCTAAAAAAAAATTTAGTGAAATTTGAGAAGAGAAGAATCAAAACTCTACGTCAGGATGCCTTACCAGAGCGATGAAGAGACTGGGGAGTAAAAAGAATTCCTAACTCTCCGATATATATAATCCTAAATGACTCAAAACATTTTTTCTAGACACAACTCGGCCACTAAAAATGATCAAGCAGTGGGGCTCCTAAGGTCGGGGAAGGCTCTGATACCAACTTGTAACGCCCTCGATGCAGCTATATCTCCCACGTGTTGAAGCACGACTTAGAGGCATAACCGCATTGAAAGCAATGTCGCAAGTGAGGTAATCTTCACACAATCCATGTAATACATAAGGGAAAGAGTACATAGTTGCCTTACAGTCGCCACATCACACAATACATAAATAAACATCCATCATTCAGTTTACACTCAAGGTCCGGCTACGGAACCAAAATAAAAGAAGACTACCCCAAATGCAACACAGATCCCCGATCGTCCCAACTGGGCTCCACTAATCGATCGCCTCAGAAAAGAAACATAGTAACGACCACGGTCCTCGCTAAACTCCCACTTGAGCTCGATCACGCCACTTGTGCTGGTATCATCGGTACCGATCTGCTTTGGTAGAATCAGGAGTCATGGGACTCAGCGATCTCACACCATGAGATCAAGACTATTTAAGCTTATAGGTAGGACAGAGTGGTGAGGTGGAGCCGCAGCAAGTTTACTCAGCATATATGGTGGCTACATCGCAAAAGAGAGCGGAAGAGAAGCAAGGCACAACGTGAAGCTAGTAGCGATCAAGAAGTGATCCTAGAGCAACCTACGCCAAACATAACTCCAACACCGTGTTCACTTCGACTCACGAGAAGAGACCATCACGGCTACACACGCGTTGATGTATTTTAATTAAGGTCAACTTCGGTTTTCTACAACCGACATTAACAAATTCCCATCCGCCTCATAACCGCGGCATGGCTTTCAAAGATAATACCCCGCAGGGTGTCCCAACTTAGCCGATCATAAGCTCTCACGGTCAACGGCGATAAACCTTCTCCCAGAAGACCCGATCAGCCTTGACTCCTTGCCTCGCATGACATTTCGACAATGGTAAAACTAGACCAGCAAAGCCGCCTGACAGCCGACAAACCCGATAGGAGCTGCACATATCTCGCTCAGGCAACATCGGATGAGACATCCCACGAGTAAAACCAGACTCGAAGTTTCCAAGGGGCCCCGCAGTTTATTTCCGGCCCGACCAACACTGGGAGCACCGCCCGGGGCTAAATAAAGATGACCTCGGCTCGCGAAACCCAAGGGAAAAAGGGTGTAGGTGGCAAATGGTAAAACCAAGGTTGGGCCTTGCCGAGGAGTTTTATTCAAAGCAAACCGTCACGGGGTCCCATAAATCACCCAACCGCGAAGGAACGCAAAATCAAGGAACATAACACCGTATGACGGAAACTAGGGTGGCAAGAGGAACAAGACACTGTGCATAAGGCCGAGCCTTCCACCCTTTACCAAATATATAAGGTGCATTAATTAAAACAATAGATATTATGATATCCAAAAGGATCCATGTCCCAACAAGGAACAAACTTCATCTTCACCGCAACTAGCAACGCTTATAAGAGGGCTGAGCAAAAGCGGTAACATAGCCAAACACGGTTTGCTAGGAAAGGATGGTTAGAGGCTTGACATGGCAATATGGGTGGCATGATATAGCAAGTGGTAGGTAACGTAGCATAGGCATGGCAAACGAGCGAGCATCTAGCAAGCAAAGATAGAAGTGATATCGAAGGTATGGTCATCTTGCCCGCAAGGTTCTCAAAGTTGTCAAGGCTTGATCCTCGAGGGTTATCAACAGGTTCCTCGCTCACGCACTGCCTCCCGCCTACCCAAAGCAAGAACACAAGCAATGGAACCACAATCAAACATGGAGCAATGCACAAGCAATATGATGCAATACATGACATGCTATGCGAGATGTGATATGCAATGCATATGTGTGCTTCGGTAGGAAAATGATGAACAAGGCATCAACTTGGCAAACCAAGTATGCCGCTGGAAAGATGAGATGATTTCAGTTGAAATCGATATAAAGATCACCGGAATCGGATGCACGGTTTGCAAATGGCAAGCAAGACAATAAAGGCACAAATCAGCGACACAAAGACGATGCTACTTAGCATGCAACAAGAAAATATGCTACAGCACCCCAACATAAAAACAAAGCATATGGAAGTGATCTACAGGAGATGCTTAACAAAAGAGGAATACTGAGCTACGGCTAAATCACATCATAACAGGTTCAAACAAGCATGGTGAAAGTGCAAAAAAATATCAGGTTCACAGACTTAGTGAAAGTACTAGTATGCCAGCAATTAACATCAGGAAGGCATGTTTAGAGCAAGCAAACAACAAGCTACAGGAACTTATAATGGCAAAACAAGGCATGGCAGGAATCTACTCAAAGCATAGATCAAAAGTCCCATACTGACCATAAGCCAAAAAGGACCATAAGAAATGATGGCACCTATGTAAACATAGCAAGTTTTATTAATAGCCTGCACTTAGTGAAATTTCGTGACATGGCAAAAACAGATTCAACATGGGATCTTTACAAGCTTGATTAACTCGCTACTGTGCATATCATGGCATGGAACAAGTACTAGCATGAAGTAGGCATGAAAATGAAGCTATCCTTGTGCAAAACAACCTCATAGCATGATAGAAATAAAACACACAAAATGACAAGACAACATCATGATGTAAAATGACATGTTCATGAACTTGCTCAAATGCGTAAACTAATGCCACCATCGATTGGTGGGATTTTTCTACCCCAAAAACAGATATAATATGTTAGGGTTGCTGTAGAAAAATATTCACAAGTGCATGAAGTTAAAACCTGCCCTAAATGGAATATGACAGAAATGGCATTTTCCATATTTGGAAACGTCCAGAAATGAACTTGCCCGAAAAAGGACAGATTCCATATGCCAGAAATGGAATAATTGCTGGGGTAAAATAAATAAATAAAAAAAATAAAAAAATAAAGGCAAAACAGGGGCTAAGGGAGGATGACAGCTGGGGCCACACTGTCATACACACGCGCGTGCATATACACAGAAAAAGGTGGGGGGTTTGGGTTTAACTTGCGCCCGCAGGGGATCGAACCCGAGTCGCTGGGTTGCAACCGAGTGGCTCGAGCCACTAGGCTAGTCGACGATGGCTGGGTTCTTCTCCTCTTACCAACTGCTACGACGACGACCAAAACAGAGGAAAACAGCGGAGAGCATCGGCGCGGACAGAGGCGGCGGAGGGATCACCGGAGCAGCTCCGGCGCCCTAACGGAGTGGCGGAAGGGTGCTACGAGACCGCAAGGGAATCTCAAGATCAAGACTTGAACGCACGACGCCCAACAATGACGGAAACGCTGCCGGCGACGAGGTCCCGAAAGGCAGGGCGACGAGCTAAACCACGACGAGGCGCTGGTTTAATGAGCGCAGGAGCACGGATCTACCCTACGGATACGACGATGCCTATGCGGACATGCGCAGAGAGGCTAAAGAGGTCGGAGCACTCGTCGGAGACGAGGTCCGACGGCGGCGAGATCGGGCGCCCGCGGCGGCCGCAGTTAGAGCATGTGTGTGCTCACCACAAGCTGTGTGTGCTCACCACAAGCACGGTGGTGCGCTTGGCTTGGCGGGAGGTGGACGAAGACGGAGATGGTGGTGGTCGAACACGTCGGCGGCCGGGTTCAAAGACGAGGAAGAAGCGGTCGCGGTAGGGCTCCGCCCACGAGTCGGGCGACGGGAACGAGTGGACGATGGGGAAGAAGATGGACACGCCAGCGGGTAGAGGATTTAAGGAGAGCACGCCGGCGACGCAGGACGCGCTCGTGATGCGCTCGATGGCGATGGCGCTGATGGATCCGGTGGCTAAACTTACCAGAAACGGCGGCGGCGGACGAGGGAAACCCTAGGCGGCAGGGACACGGAAACCGGGCTTAAAAGGGTTAGGGCGAAGCGCGCGAGCTCACGCTGTCGTTTCGCGTCCCCATGGCGACGGCGTAGAGGAGAGGGAAAAGGTGGGTGCGGGAACAGAGAGGCGCCGACGAAGGGGACCCAACTAGCCACGTATGCACGGGCCGGGTAACAGGCGGTTGGTGAGAAACGCCAGCGGCAAGCGGATGGATGGCTGGCTGGCTGGCGGTGTGTTAGCTGGCTGGCCTGGGAGGCCGAGGCCCGGGCGGGGTCACTGGCACTGGCCGCAGTCGCCGCCTCATAATATTTTTCAAACAGAATTAGAAACAAGAAACTCGGGAAAAGGAGAGGAGTTAGAGCTTAAAGAAAATATTCTCCAACTCCCGAATTATCCACTATTTTAATAAATTGCATTGGGCATTTTTAGAGGTAGAAAAATAAGGCAAGTTTGAATATAATTCAAACTTGTGTCATTTTTGAACCTGACCAAAACAACTTCAAATAAGGAGATATTTGGTAGAGAGGTTTAGGGCATGGATCAAGATTTACAGGGGCAAGATGAACATTAATAGAGAAAGGAAAATTAGCACTTGATAAAAGGAGGAAGTAGAGGGAAGGAGGAGAAGTGATGGTGCAATGGTTGAAAGGGGGCAACATGAATGACAGAATGCAACATGAGATGGCATGAGATGAAAATGCACAATATGAGTATGACAAGAAGCACAAATGCAATATGGTAAGGAGAGCATGACAAAGAAAAGAATAACACACATAACCAAAACAAGATGAGGCCAAACATGATAAAACCCACAAGAATTTGGATGAAGGTCAAGTTGATACATTGCCAAAATGGGACATGATACATCTGGGGTGTTACACACTACTAGTGCGCCACTAGCATCACGCCATTAGAATTAAATTCTAATGGCGCACCACTGGTGCGCCATTAGTATCTGGTGTTCTAATGGCGCACCACGTAATGCGCCATTAGTATGTAACTCCATGTGCCATTAGTATACACTTCCTGGGGCCATATGTAACCATGTGTTTTGTCACACTAATGGTGCACTCGCCTAGATGCGCCATTAGTATTTTTATATACTAATGGCGACTCGCCTTGATGCCATTAGTATGAATATTTGTTTTTTTCTTTTCTCGATATTTTCACAGGTTACAAAATATATTATTGGACAGAATTTAGACAACACCACACAAGAACAAAGAGATTCATCGAATACAATAGAAGATTAATCTCCTAATACAAATCATCATATTAGTCTCTCAATTCAAAAGACCTAACAAAGATAGAACATTACAAGTCTCAAGACAGCGAGTAGCTAGTTTGTCTTCACATTACAAGTTGATATCGACCATGTAAACTACCATCACATAGAAGAGAGTTGTGGTCATCACGATGAGCATCATCGCGATCAAACCGGTCTTCATCCGTTCCTCCAACGCTGTTTCCTCTCTCCCGCTAGATAGCGGCATATCTAGATTCGCCTCCGCCTAGTGGTGTACCTTTGTAATCAAGTATCGCTGAACGGTGAACCTGTCTCCGACACTCCTCCCAAATGTAATAGACTCGAACCTTACGCCAGGTACCTATATACGATGGCATCTCTATGCACAAGCCAAACAATGCACTATACATAAGCAATATGTAAGGATGCAACAAAAGGATCGAAGAGAAAAGCAAGACATTAATAGCACAATTCATGGTCCTACTAATAAATAGCACCGACATATCTAGGTTGAACGACTGTCCAAACCAAAGAGAAATACAAATTCATTAAAGTTTAATTACAACATGAGCCAATCAATGTTTCGTAACTACACATCACTACTTTCGACCGACCATCGGACAGAGCGTGATGAAGCCGCCGTCCGTCGCGATGGTCATGAAATCGCGGTCGTTGTCACCTCGCATTTGTAGCATTCCATCTATCTCATTGTTGGATGGTTGATATCTCGAGGAAGAACTGCCCCGACGTATGAGGACATCTTGATGGATGATGTCCGCAAAGTCCGATCGATGCGAAGAATTCTTGTCCGAGGTCCGCCCCGATTGCCGACAAGTTCGCGCCCAATCTTTTGAGATTATCTGCAGCATAAGTTGATGATGGTCCTCACGATCGCCTCGCATGTGATGGAGGGCGAGTAGGCATCCTTCGATCACAAAGCGGCTGCTTGACGCAGCAGTAACTTCAGACAGTGAGAACATGTGCTTGCCGTGACTTACAAACAGTCCCGTGAAGGTGCTTCCAGATCGGGCGAGCCGGGAGAACATCATCAAGAACTTTCTTGACATTTGTGTAGTCTATCTTGGAGTTACGGTTCGGGTCGAAATACGTGGCCATGGAATATTTCGGCTTAAGAGGATGAGTGCAATGTGTGTCACCGCACGTAACATGGAATGTTAGAAAAAAGAACGATCGAAATCTTAGAAATCATATGTTACGGGCGTTAAGGGATGACTTACGCGGAAAGTAAGCCACAAGGAAGTTATCCTTATCCGGTTTGCTGTAATGACGCCGAGGTGTGAACTCGCAACTTGGCGGTCCCTAACGCTGCTCAAGTGCTTGGCACGCATGTAGAAGGGGTCAACTATCACGATGTCCGGTCTTGTCTCTAATGATCCGCATTCCATACTCAAAAAAACAGCCGAACGAAGGTGTAGTGCAATGGATGAATGTTAAACATAGCAAAGATGTCATCAAACCGCAGGACGATCGCACTCGATGTCGCCATCCACAAAGCCCTTGCCCTATGGCACCTTGGCCACAAAACCGTATGCCACATCCTTCTCTCGAGACGCCGCTTCTCCAAAGAAAGAACACCGCTGCAGACTCGTGATAGCACCGTTGCAGATTCAGCATATTTGGCGGTAGCATCGCCTACCCGCCACATGCACCTCCTTGAGATATCCTTAGGTGAAGGTGGCCCGCCCCGAGCACGGATCGCATTTCGCGTGCCGGCTGCTCACACCGCGCCTTGTTAGTCTTTTCGCTTCGCCCCTTCTTCTTGATCTCCGTAATGGGACCGAAGTTCTCGCCATAGACCGCCTTCTTGAGCGTGTTGGGGCTGATATTTTCGCACCTCAGCTATCCGAGGCTCGGTGAAGGCGGAGCCGGAGGCGCTTCCGAGAACCAACGCCGACGACGCTTATTGCAATTGATTTCTCCGACGCACAGCCAGATTGCGGTCGCCTTGGTTGGGTTCTGAGAAAGAGGCCCGTAACTCGCCAGCAGCATTCCATGTCCAAAGAAAGTACTTATCGACTTTGGTAAATGTACCGCCATTATTGTCGCTGCCGTCCGGATCCTCGTGCTATAGGGATGTCCGGCATAGGGATGTCCGGGCGGTCCGTAGCATTGCGGGCGTTTGCCATGGCTTGGCACCGCACGATCGGGCGGTCTTGTTCTGGGGTGGTGTCCCCGCCTCAAACGAATCGCTCTTCGCCAAAGCAGCGCCAGCTTACGCAGCGCCGAGGGTCATCCCATCTTCTTTGTCGCCCCAGCCGGTCGAACCGAGGTAACAGCTCGTCGCAGCCCGGCAGCACCAACCACTTCAACCCTATACATTATGGGTGGTATCGATTACCGTGGAACATGCGGTCGCTCGTTGAACGATTCTCGCCTTTGGCGACATCGACCAGCTCGGCGCCCACGGCGCGTAAGAGTGCAAGGAACGCCGGGCGGTGCCTCGCGAAAACATGTATGTGGCGCCGTGGATACCCAGAAAAGGCAAGGAGATGAAGTCATCGGCCGAGAGGCTTAGTTACCGTGATGCCGCCGAGCTCGCTTATCAAACAGGCACGCCAACGGCGGGCGGGCAATCGATGGAGGGGCGCTGTCGGCGAGGTGCCGCCGGGCGACACCCGGTGCATTAAGCTCCAATGCAAGCCGGCGCCGGAGACACAAATACCGCCCGCCGGAGACACCAATGGTGCCGCCACGGAGACACAAATGGCGCTGCTGGAGACACCAATGGCGCCACCGCGGTGCAGCGCGAAGTTGTTGGCCATGAAGCTGGAACCGTGGAGGCCCCTTATTGGCCGCCTCAATCCACGCCGCCAGCCCATGAATCAACGAGGCACCATGGCGCTGAGCTTCGCTCCAAGCTGTTGTTCCACTTGCTTTGGACAAGCTCCTAATCCGCCCACTTGTGCCTTTGAGTGCTTCAACCTCACGCTGCCCGCTTTCCGAGCTGGCCTTTTTCTCCTTCCGCACACCAAATGTATAGTATGACCCCATTTTGTGGACAAGCCTTTGCCGCCACACGACCACCAGCCGACGCCGGCTTAGTGAGCTTTTCCTCATGCTTAATTATGTTCAACGCCTCTATTTAAAGGGGTATCGAAGGGAGCTCGAGACGATCCTGCCATCGCTTTCAGCTTCGCGAAGGAACGTGAACCATTTAGAAATATTTGGGGATTAATTAGAGTGCAACCATATGGAGCTAATTACGCTGGGTGTATTCCTTGCCGTAACAAGCTCAAGCCGCTTAGTCTTCGGATCCGTGGTAAGCTCCTTTGTTATCGGGTCCTCCTTGTACCGGCCCCGACATAGTTCCCGTGTGCTTGTTACCGCAGATTTCGGCGGGCGGTAGGCCTTGCTCGGCATGCTCAAGGCCCTCCTTGTCCCATATAGGCTCCGCCACTCAGAATCACGGACCGAAGTTTGTGTTCCCTGAGTTCAACTCCCGTGATTTCTTTCCCCATCGACTTCATTCGAGGTTGCGCTGCTCGAGCACTTGATCTTGAACTCCTTGTACTCATCTTCGCCATTAAAGGATATTTCGCTTGATCTTCTCATAACTATCACCTTTATCAATCATTCTTTCAGCGCAGCTTCTCCAGCAGACAGGCCGCGTTTCATCGTCGGAGTGCGTAATCGTTCACTTTATTCCCCGAGAGGCGCAGGTTTTCAAATTCGCGGGGAACTTGTATCGCTCGTGCAGCTTCGCGGAAGAGGACGTTGCACAAATTCCCGTGGTCCTTATTCCTAAGGTTATCGGTGTTGATCGAGACGGTGCTCGAGAATGCACCCGAGCTGAACCGAAAATTCTTGACTATATGTTTGGGTTCGTTGATTCCCGCCGAGTCCACTTGAGTGAATTCTCCTTGACGGTAAGTGAGCACATTTGGACGCCGGTCCTTCCTTTGCTTCTTCGATTGGCTGCCATCTGTGTGTGCGCCGCCATCATTAGTGGTGGCATCCTCGGCGGCACCATCAGTGGTGTCATCCCTGACGCCACTAGGGGTTGTGTAATCAGGATCGGTGTCTTCCGCGGCGTCCTCATGGCGGTGAGGTTGTTCCTCCATCTCCTGGGACAGCTCCTAGAATTGCTTGTCAGCCCAACCACCGCCTCATTGTCAGGGGCCATGTTTCGCTAAAAATAGGAAAAAAGTTTGGTCAAAAAGTTGGTTATTTTCAAGGAACAAGATCATGGTCTCATCATTTAGGCTTTGTCGACACCGAGGCACCCTAAAAGCCTAAGCTTTCATCATTTAGGGTTTGTCGACGCCGAGGCACCTTAAAAGCCTAAGCGTACATCATTTAGGTTCTCATCGACACCGAGGCATCCGGGGCAGCCAAGTTAAGTTTTTATCATTTAGGGTTTATCGATGCCGAGGCACCCTAGGTTGGGCCTAATCACTTGGCACTAATCACTTGGCTCTATTGCCACCTATGTTGGGTTTATCATCTAGGGTTTATCGATGCTAAGGAGAGATCTAAGTTGGGCCTAATCACTTGGCTCTATTGCCACCTATGGTTTAATGCAGCAAGAATAAAGGGCAGTTGATCCTACTTAATTATGTACTAAGATACCCCGGCCCATGCATTAGTCGCAGTATTTATATGTCCTATTTTTAGAAAAGTCATGCTAAAATTCACGGAAAATTTCAGCATGACCTTTGCTGAAAAATAGGACATATGGAGTACCCGAATTTGCTTTAACGAAATTAATCAACATTCCGCAGCACTCAAGGGCCGAACGGAAGTTAATCAAGTTGACAAAATTCCCAAGTAGTACAAAGAGCAAAGATCACAAGTAGTACCAATGAACATATAGTCCAGCAAGTTGAAAAGCTGAAGTTCTCATCATGAAGAATCACACAACACAAAGACCTACATTATGATGATACATTTGGAGATTGCACATACAGTTTTCACATAAGCGTAATTGTTCGAGATTGCACATATAGTTTTGACAAAGACAACACCTATGAGAGCACATACAGTTTTTCACATTTGTAGATTGCACATACAGCTTTCACATAGAGCAATGTTCTTTTCATTTCACCTTCCATTTTTTTTGCAATTCAACTCACTTCCTTTACTTATAGTTACCGCTTCCCAAATGAAATGACACTTTGACATGGCTGCAATTTTCAAAGGTCTACTTATCTCGCAATTTTTTCTGTGTCTGCTTAGGAGAAATAGGTTTCAAACTTCAGCTTGTTTTGTATAAGGAGACTAAAAAACTATCTAAGGAGTTCTTCAAGTTCAAGTTACAGCCTGCATGACATTTTCCTACACAATGCTTGTTATAAATAATTACTTAAATTAAACACTTTTTTATCTCAGCTTACTTGCTACCCTGTCTATTTCTTCTATGCTATCCTTATACTCTGCTTAAGGACAGATGCTACTTGTCTTGGCTATATACAACAAATTGACCTGGTTGTGTTCTATGCTAGTATGCTACTTGTCTTCTACGCTATCTTTATTCTCTGCAAATTGACCTGGTTGGAATTCATACAAAGAATGAATAGCTTAACTAAACTTTTTTGCATGCATTTATCACTCCGTAAAACTTTCAGAATAAGTGAGAAGCATCTGCATTTTCTTAGTGAACTTTTGAGTGCATTTATCACTTGTTGGAGTATGCTACAGCTTCTGCAAATCACGAACTCCTTTAGTTTACATCTCAGTTTTAGAAAATACGAGGGGGGGGGGAAGGGGAGAGGTGAGGAATCACCTGTGGGATAACGGCAGGCTGCCGTAGGAGGACGCCGGTGTCGAGGAGGCAGCGGGCGGCGGCGCGTCGAGGAGGCGGCACATCGAGGAGGAGGAGGCGCGTCGAGGAGGTGGCGCGTCGAGGAGGAGGAGGCGCGTTGAGGAGGTGGCGCGTCGAGGAGGCGGCGCGTCGAGGAGGAGGCGGTGGAGGCGAGGCAGCGGAGGGTTCGCCGGTCAAGGCAATGCGGCGGCGCGGGCCGCCACGGTGGCGGTGGCTAGGAACCCTAGCTGTCGCGGGCGGGAGGGAGGTTGATGCAAAGGGCCGCTGGGGAGGGGGACGGGAGGAGGCGGGCGCCGGGCGAGAGGGGGACGGCTCGCCTGGGACGGCGAGGGAGGTGGCGCCTGCCTGGGACGGCCAAGGAGGCAAGGGGACGACGAACACAGGGGGGCAGCAAGAGATTAGAGAGATTGGGGATTTAGTGGGGGAAGTTTAATGGCGCACCAGCCTCGGTGCGCCTATAAGTACGACTATTCTCATGGCGCACCAGCCTCGGTGCACCATTAGAATTTTGTTCTAATCTAGCCCACTAGCCCTATCTACCACCTAACCCTATCTACAATAGAACCCACCCACTAGCCCGACTGGTCAGCATGCAGCACACACACCAGAGGTCCCGGGTTTGATTCCTGTGCTCCCCAATATTTTTTATGCATTTTAAATGCTGTTTTTATATTTATTTGTGTTTAAATATGTTCAAACTTGTTACTTGAAAATATCATCGGCGACGGCGGTGGAGCGCGGGAGGGTGCGGGGATCGAGATCGAGATGGAGGGGGATCGAGATCAAGTGTCCTCATGAATTCAAAAAGTGCCCATGAAATTTAAAAATATTCATGATATCAAAAGTGCCCATGAAATACAATCGAGAAATGAAGACTACGATTTAAATACAATCGATCTTAGCTAGCTATCTGCTCACAATCTTCTTGCCCTTCTTTTCGCAAATGGAGTTCTTCTATGGAACGGACGCCCTTAGGTAGGGTGGTCCTGCTTCTTCTTGTGGTGTGTGCTGCTACTTCATCGTCGTCGCCATGTTCGATCTTCGGTCGACGATTTGTCGAGTCTTGCTCATTGGCTGCTCCATCCATTCCGATGATCTTCCTTTGCTTCTCCTCACGGCAACACGACCGGGCTTTGACGGTCGGTAATGAAGAAGCATTGGTCCAATTGGGAAGCCAGCACTATGGCTCATTTTTCATGGTGACGCTTATACCATGTCTTGGATTTGGCTTTGGGTATAACCATGGTGGTGAAATATCGGTCTTTTTTAGGACGCCTTGGCCCATCTCGACACGGAACATCGGTACCTTTCTCCAACAGAGCTCAGCTCCCAGATCTCCTCGATCCTTCCGTAGTATCTGTCCTTGTCCTTACCGTGTAGGATTCCATCGCTACTCGGAGTTCGATAACCATCGCCTTCATGTCCTTGTCCTCGTGTAGAATGTGTAGCTGTTGATATCGTGACGCCTCATAGGTCATTAGGTTGTGCTCGGCGCCCGTGACAAGGCGAATATGAGTTGTTCTTCCGCGAAGAATCTTCATGTAAAGGGTACGCATAAGCTTCTGCTTGAACCAACGCGTGAAACATGAGTTGTGCTCTTTGAGTATATCTCCGTCCGCCCTCCGCTGGCCTCGGCCATTGTATGTCTTCTCAATAAAGGTTTTGTGCTCTACCACCCAAGGATCGACTACATCTATGTGTTGTAGCGCGACTAGGTTTACTCTTTCAAAGTCGGTGAGTCGACCGGTCGACATGCATTTCAAGGGCGACCTCATGGTGACCCCATCCAGCGAGCCTGCCGAGGTGCCTCGCTGACGGCGTACCAACGGGTTCTCGATGCCTAGATAATTGCGGCAAGAGAGATGCACTCTTCGTCGAAAGCCCCGCTATACTTCCTCTCGACGTGACATGTTGCGAACGATCCTTTGATGACACCATTCATCCTTTCGAACGCATCATGCTGTGCAGAACGCTGGTCTGAAGTTGATGATATCCTCCACGATATGGACCAGCAGATGCACCATAACATCAAGAATGCGGGCGGAAGTACATCTCAAGCTCGATAGTATCACGACGATCTCTTCCTCGTAGTCTTCGAGTTGCCTCACGCCAATCGACTTTCGAGATGATGTCAAAAAGTTACATAGGCCAAATAGCGCTTTCACGGACGGCGCCCCATGATCCCAATGAATTGCAACCGAAGTATCTCGCCATCGTATCTCGCTATCTTCCCTCACAGAATCAGAAGGAAGTTTTACTCCTAGGAGGCAGTGAAAACTGCTCGATCTCCTCCTCGACTTAGAGTGAAGCACGCGAGGGTAGTCATTTCCGTCTTCTTGGCCTTTTGCCTTTGCGACGACTTTCTATGCCCCGCTTAGCCTCATCATCATCATCATCATCATCATCATCATCGCCATCATCATCATCATCATCATCATTAGTGTGAAGCCCCGCCGATGCCCATTGATTGCAAGTCCGCCTTGCTTTCGCCCATCTTTGGTCCTCTCTCGCATGTTGAGCAGGGTACCAAGCGACTCGCGACACGCTCTTCGTGATATGCATGACATCAAGGTTGTGAGGCACACGGTGGATCTTCCAAGACGGCAAGTCCCGTAAAATGCACTCGCTTTCCATATCTTCAGCAGCTGCTCGCGCCTTTCTTTATTTCCGCTCGCCCCTTTTGCTTCTTTTCCCGCAGGGGAGTCTTTCCAATTTTTCAACAGCTCGCCTATTTCTCGCCGCCTCGCATACACGGGCGCTGGGTTCAGCCACCATCGAACAGATCCTCATGCTTCTCCACGGGTCATCGTCGCTGGCCACCTTCGATGTCCCATGAACACGGTTTTCAAGACCCGAGATCTCTATCTAGCTGGTGATACGCCAGTCATCCATGCACCTTACGATCCGTAAAATCCGTGGACTACCTGCCCCGCGAGATGTCCGTGAATCGAGATAGTCGTGGCAATCGCAGACCAGGCGGCTCTCATAGGGAAATATTTTCTCTCTACGGCATCCCACGACATGGCGTTTCCATCGCGTGTCTAGCTCCTCCTTCAAAGAGCCCCAGACATGATTGATGTCGCTCTCTGGTTGTTTCGCCCTTCAATTAGCATACTCATGTGAATGTACTTCCTCTTCATGCACAACCAGGGGAAGGTTGTACATCCACACAAACATAGGCCAGTGCTATGTGTGCCTCTCTCGCTGCCAAACGGATTGACTCCATTGGTGCTTGCGCCAAAGACGATGTTCCTTGGATCCTTCCCATATTCGGTCTTCGGTTCAACGCTGCCACCGCTCGCATCCTTAGGGTGACTCAAGATCTTGTCTTTTTATTTATCTCCGGATCATTTCCGCCATCTTCCCGCTTCTTCTCCTCCCTATCCGCTGGTTAACGCAGGAGCTTTGCTACCTTAGGGTCCGCAAAATACCGCCGCAGACGAGGAGTGATCGGAAAGTACCACACCGATTTTCGAGGAGCTTTTCCTCTTCTTGTATCGAGTGACGCCAAGACACCGCATATGGCCGCTGCTCGTTCCGATAAATGATACAATTGTTCATGCACACATGGTATTTCACGGCGGCAAATCCAAAGGACACACGATTTTCTTCGCCTCGAACTGGTCGGGCACTTGTTCTTTGGGAAGACGCTCGTGCTGTAATGACATGTTCTCGCCGGCTACGCGCCGGTCATTTTGTGTTTTACCTTCATCTCCGTGAGCCATGAGCGCATTTTCAAAGGGTATCCTCGGCCTGCATCCTTCATACAATGGAGTAACCGCTCATCTCCAGCTGATCCAGCTTGGCTTTCTCTCGGCAGCTTTGCTTATGTATCCGTCGCTTGAGAAGCAGCTCTTGAATATGAGGGTCCTGCACCCAGCCTCCATTGTCGCCCCTCCCGCATCTTCATCTTCATGATCATGCCCTTCGCCTTGATCTTCCCCATCATCATTTACTTACATCTTCTACATGACGATCGTACAGATCACCGCCGTGATCATGTCCTCGAGATTCTTCGCCTTCACGCCCGCCTCGCCAGGTGGTACTTGTCTTGTCGCTCTTCCTCATTTCTTGCCCGCCCCCATGGACGACTTCATAGTCATCTTCATCACCTTGCCACCGTAGCCATCCATGAAACCACGCAAGAGCAGTGGTCCCGACCTTCCCGTAATCCAGTCCGCAATAAGGCTCTTCACTTTCATCTTCGACATGGACATCTTATCTCCGCCTCGCTTTTTGAAGCATCTCGCCTTCACGGAGCTCAACCTATTCACGATGCCTTCACCATCGTATGGACTATGTTCGCTCATGGGTAGAGCAAAACGATATTTTAGAACCAAGAAAAAATTTGGCATGACCTTCCCTAAAAATAGGACCAAAATTCTCGCCGAAACAGAAATGAATCAAAACATTCCGGTAAAATATTGGCAACTATCGCATTTCAAATACCGGTACCTTCAAACACAATCATATATGCAACACCACAAACACATGCAACACCACAAACATACATAGATCTAGATTGGCCACAAAAAGTGCATGTGCACGTTGTTGGAGCGAGCTAGGGAGAAAAAAAGTAGATCTACATCATGAAGATAGCTTTCCCCTTACTTACCTATCAAAAAGGTAATTTCACAACTTAATTTTGATGAATTTATGGTGGAAATGAGGTGAGGAGGAGGAGGAAGCCGAGACAAGCTTGGAGGAGGAGGTGGAGAGAATGAAGTGGGGAAAGTGAGTGGGTAGGTGGGCTGTCCAAAATATCTTGTTGGTCCCAGGTTACTAATGGCGCACCAGCACATAATGCGCCATTAGTAACCCTTGTTACTAATGGCGCACCGGCGGGCGGTGCGCCATTAGTACTTTTTGCAGAAAAGTAAAAATATATAGAGATTAATGGCGCACGTGTCACAAAGGCGCCATTAGTAGTTTAATTACTAATGGCGCATCGTGATATGGTGCGCCATTAGTAGGTTCAAAAAAGTAAATATATACTAATGGCGATCGCCTCGCCGTGTGCCATTACTAGTTCTAATCTAGTAATGGCGCACTTTGTCTCCATGCGCCATTAGTTTGTATGGAAAAATGGGGAAAAATCGATGTAGTGGCACACCGTGAGGCTGGTGCGCCATTAGTAATCGCCACACTAATGGCGCATCAAGCTAGTGCGCCATTAGTATATAGTAGTGGCGCATCGCTCACCGGTGCGCCATTAGAATCAGTCCTATCTATAGCCCTTTTCCTAGTAGTGTGATGGCTGGGCATAACTATCGATCCGCTTCTAGGTGGCTGCTTAGTTGAGCTACAAAGACGGTCACCAATAAGAAGATCTATCCGAAGGAAAACTCCCCGGACTGCGCTGTTGAAGATGATTGAAGGAGCCATCAAGCCTTATCGCGACGACACAAAGGAACTCTCAATGAAAGCACCAATGTCGGTGTCAAACCGCGGATCACAGTAGGGGGTCCCGAACTCGTCCGTCTAAGGCTAATGGTAACAGGAGGCGGGAACTTTACCTGTGTTTGGGCCTCTCGATGGAGGTAATAATCTACTTCCTGCTTGATTGATCTTGATGATATGAGTATTAGAAGAGTTGATCTACCACGAGATCATAGAGGCTAAACCCTAGAAGCTAGCCTATGATTCTGATTGTTGTTGTCCGACGGACTAAACCCTCCGGTTTATATAGACACCGGAGGGGGCTAGGGTTACACAAAGTCGGTTACAGAAAAGGAGGTCTACATATCCGAATTGCCAAGCCTGCCTCCAACGCAAAGGAGAGTCCCATCCGGACACGGGATGAAGTCTTCAATCTTGTATCTTCATAGTCCAACGGTCCAAATTAAAGTATACAAGACGGCCGTCCGAGGGCCCTTAATCCCGGACTCCTCAACCCTCCCTCTCATATATATAGGTGGGTGTAGGGTGGCTGATGACTCCTAGCAAAGGGCGCCGAAAGTGCTTGTCTGCTAGAACTACATCGGTATTTCCCCAAAGAGGAAGGGATGATGCAGCACAACGACGGTAGGTATTTCCCTCAGTGAAGAAACCAAGGTTATCAAACCAGTAGGAGAACCAAGCAACACAACGTAAATAGCTCCTTCACAAAGATAACAAATCCTCGCAACCCGACGTGTTAAAGGGTTTGTCAATCCCTTCCGGGGTACGGAGCCTCAAGATAGGCAAAACAGACATGAGGAAATCGTAGTAGATTGATAGATCGAACGCCAAACAAAATAAATAAGAATAAATTGCAGCAAGGTATTTTGTATTTTTGGTTTAATAGATCTGAAAATAAAAGCAAAGAAAAAGTCGATCGCAAAGGCAAATATATGAGAAAGAAGACCCGGGGGCCGTAGGTTTCACTAGTGGCTTCTCTCGAGAAAGATAGCAAACGGTGGGTAAACAAACTACTGTTGGGCAATTGATAGAACTTCAAATAATTATGATGATATCCAGGCAATGATCATTACATAGGCATCACGTCCAACATTAGTAGACCGACTCCTGCCTGCATCTATGACTATTACTCCACACATCGACCGCTATCGAGCATGCATCTAGTGTATTAAGTTCATGGAAAAACAGAGTAAAACAATAAGAACGATGACATGATGTAGACAAGATTCGTTTATCTATTGCGCAGATATAGATCCAATATTTTTATCCTTAGTAGGAACGATACATACATGTCGGTTCCCTTTCTGTCATTGGGATCAAGCACCGTAAGATTGAACCCACTAACGGGCACTGTGGGTGTCAAAACCGGCGGATCTCGGGTAGGGGGTCCCGAACTGTGCCTCTAAGGCTAATGGTAACAGGAGGCGGGGGTCACAATGTTTACCCAGGTTCGGGCCCTCTCTATGGAGGTAATACCCTACTTCCTGCTTGATTGATCTTGATGATATGAGTATTACAAGAGTTGATCTACCACGAGATCGTAGAGGCTAAACCCTAGAAGCTAGCCTATGATTATGATTGTCTATATGATCTACCGACTAGCCTGTCCTCGATTTATATAATGCACCGGAGGCCTAGGATAACAAGGGTCCTAGCCGAATATGCCGGTGGGGAGGAGTCCTTGTCTTGATCACCAAGTCATGTGGAATCTTCCTTGAATGCGGCAGCTGTCCGAACTGACCCATGATTATACGGCCATGGGGTTCCTCGACCCAATCATACTGATCAGAGACAACGTGGTGAGTACCCCCGTCCAGACACCATCAAGATCCCCTAAACCGGCCTTCGTTGGGGACGCCTTGATTCTTTCAAACTGTTCTTCATCTTCGCCCCCGCCTTGAAAACTGGTTCAACAAACCTTCTCGCTTCGATCTTGAGGATCGCCAAGCGCATCCAAGAGTTTACACGCCGTATCCGAGGAGCCCTTTAAGTTTCCGCCTTATCAATGCCTTGTTATTTTTATGCCACACCGGGTTTGAAGTTGTTCTCGGCTGCAAGAATCTTCTTGCGTCCGGCCCAACGCCGGACTGTATTTTAGGTATATTTTGCAGCCGAGCACCAATGCCGGACTGCTTCCGAGCTCCAACGCCGGAATGTATCCGAGCTCCAACGCCGGATATTATAAGAGTATTGTTACAGCCAAGCTCCAACGCCAAACTGCATCCGTGCTCCAACGCCGGAATGTATCCGAGCTTCAACGCCGGACTATATCCGAGGTGTCATAGATCACCTTGGCTCAAAAAAGTTTGAAGGAGTTTAGCTGAGCTTAATATTGGAAATGCCTGCTATGGAGCTAGCCACTGGCGCCCGAGCTTTATGACGGACTACTTCCGGGGTGGTGCACCACATTGGCCATGGGCTGATTTTTATGAATTTAATTCTGAATTGTGCAATGTAATCTCGGCCGAGATGTGTAGCCCTCAAGGTGCGTGGTTGCCTAATATCCGGATGCACCAAGGAAAAAAATTAAAACGCTGACCCTAGTAGCCCTGAGACTCAGGTTGATTCGTAAAATAAGCCTGAGGATCAATTCCCAGCTCGGCAGCATACTTAGGAATAAAAACGCGGTGTGCAACGTCCTCGAGACTCAAAGTTGGGTGCGCCGACCAACCCGAGGATAATAATCTCCTCGAAAACTATATTGCACTTTGAATTTTCTGCATTAGATAGTCAATGCAGAGTCTCGAGCCACCGGGTCGGGGGTAACACTAGATCGTGGGATCGATGTACCCTTTAATATTTGTAAATGATAAGCACGGTTAAGAGTCCCTCGAGCCTTAATGTGGGCACGGTGGTCAATTAAGGATCGACATCAATAGTAAAATCACAAATTATGTGTAATGATTCTATGTATCCAAGTACTTTACATCATTAATGCTTGACCCGCATTGTAAAAAAACTTTGTCGACGCCATCGGCTTCCACCTCCTTGTTCAGCAGCCGAGGAGTGTTTGTCCTTCTTTATAAAGCCTTTATGAGGGCAAAGATTTACGGAAAACAAGGCAATCCGGCCATATGGTTTTATAAACAAAGGTACACGGAGAGATATGTTATATTACTTTTTAACTTAAGAAACATCTTCCAAAGAAAATAGTCCCACTATCGGTTCCTTTCTTTGGGTTGTCAGGCTAAGCATGATCATGAAATCTCGGCTCCGATCAATGTGGGACGAAAATATTGAGGATTTAGTTCGGGAAAGTTCTTAACTCTATGGTATTAATGAACCAAAAATTTACTCCGCTGCTGTCGCACCAATGTGATCCTTTAAGATTGCTAGCTGCTTCACCCACCGAGGTACTAACTCTGATGATCCGTAGTAACAATCACAGAGGTGCTCCTTTACCACCTAGCTGAACAATTGGGAACATAGGGTAAGCACAGGGCCAGTAAACCCAGCTTGGCCAAAATCTTAAGTCAAATTGATGCATATTTATGGCTTTATATAACGATATTATTAAGGCAACACTTGTATAATGAATACAAATGTTGATGATATATACTTATTTTGACTCCATTATGCATCGCTTATTAGTTGAAAGTGGCCCATCGTCGGCTTCTACCCCTTTGTAGATACTACACAGGTGTTTCGCAATAACAAGACAACCCTTAGCCGACGCCCTGCGTTCAAGGTGGTTGTGTTAGCGAGAACGAGGCAATCGATATCCGAGCTTTATAACTTTCACTTAGTCATAGGAGTTTTAAACTTGGCGGTTAGCTACGAGCCCCGGTTAGTGTTCAATGACAGCTTGAGGTCAAGCTGTAAACACTTTGGCCAATGTTATGAAAGGCCTGCTATTTAACATAGTCATCGGATTGTCGACTAGTTTACGCTTATTGTGATAGCCGCCAGCTTTTCCACCGAGGTGCTTAACCATGCGAGCCGGAGGCACAATTGCAATGGTTCTCCCTTTGCACACCTAGCCGAACAAAGCGGAACGTAGGAGGCAAGCACAGGAGCCGGGCAACCCAAATATTGACCGAAGACACAATTCAATATTGATGCATATATAGCAATATCCGAGAATGTTTTTGCCGAATCTCTAAAGATGTCCGGCGTTGCACTGCAAGACTTATGCTGGAAATAAACAAATAGTTTAAAAGTGCCATAAGCTTGGAAAACCAAGAAACGTCATTAAAAACTTGACATCCGAACAAGATCAAGTGTTCGGTGCCAATCCGAAAACTGGGGAAAAAATTGTGCTTCTGCCGTGCTTTGACGGGACACATCCGATTTCAAGACTTCACGCGGGTCAGCCTATGGCTTCAAGCTCCTTATCCTAAAGGTGGAGTTCTTCTCTGAGGCTAGTTTAGCAAACTAAACTCGAGCGACTTTTAGAGAGAAGACATGCTATCCGGCTATTGATCATATACTCGAGTCGAAAAAGGAGAGGTAGAAAAAGACTTTTCAACGACCAAGAAAAAAAACATTTACTATAAAACAACTCAAATAAATTTAAGAGCCCCCAAGTGACTTGGTAAAAAGAATTTTATGTATAATGATTGTATGTACCGAAGTACTTATATATATGTGTTCACCAACTTTAAGCTGCCTTAACCGACCATCGGCTTCTCCCTCTTCGATCAAGGGCCGAAAAGTGTTATGTACTCCACTTGTCGAGAATACCGACGGTGTTTCCGATAACCAGGCAATCAGCCCATAAGGGTGTAATGCATAAAGCGTGTTTCAGAACTTATGCTATATTATCGATGAAGTGTAAGAAGCATCTTCAAGAAAATAGTACCCCACCAATACCTTTCTTCGTTGCTCATTATTACTATGAGACTTGTGCAATAGATTTTTACTCATGAGTTCCGCAGTGCCACCATTATTAAAAACAAGAAGATCACTAGCTTTCGCTTCACCCACCGAGGTTTGGTTCGAGGACCCGACAGACAATCGGAAAGGTGCTCCTTTACTCCCTAGCCGCACAATCGGGAACGAGGGGTAAACATGTACAAGGCAACCCAAATATGAACACTTAGGTCAATATGGTGCATATTGTATGAATACATGAACAAGGAACGGCCGCATAAGTATAATCATATGCAAGAGGAAAGTTGTTAGGAGCGAGTAATTTCAAAAAATTCCTACGCACACGCAAGATCATGGTGATGTATAGCAACGAAGGGGAGTGTATCTTCATACCCTTGAAGATCGCTAAGATGAAGCGCTTATCAACGCGTTGATGTAGTCGACGCCTTCACGATCCGACCGATCCAAGTATCGAACGCACGGCACCTCCGAAGTTCTGCACACGCTCAGCTCGATGACGCCCTCGCTTTCTCGATCCAAAGAAGACGGGCGGAGTAGTAGATGAGTTCCGCAAGACGATGGCGCAGGACGGTGTTGGTCAAGAACACCGCAGGCTTCGCTTAAGCACTACGTAAAACTATGACGAAGGATAAACTAGAGGGACGGGGTTGCCGCACACGGCTTGGTGTTTCTTGATGTGTCTTTGGTGCTAGCCCTGCCCTCTATTTATATGTTGAGCCCTCGGTCGAAACTTGGAGCAAAAGCCTCCTCAAATTCGGTTTTGCTCGAAGGCAAGAGTCCTACACGGACTCAGGCTAGACGCCAGGTTCCCGGCCCTAAACTTCCTTTTGCACTTTCCATAAGCCTCGTGGGCTTTCCTTTGGCCCAAATAACGGTTCTCGCACTCCAAACATTTCGAAACATCCGAACCCCTTACGGTGAATTCCGAACCCTTCCGGAGATCAAACACTATAATCCCATATATCAAACTTTATCTCCTGACCATTCCGAGTTCCTCGTCGTGTCCATGATCTCATCCGACTCAACAACATTCGTTACCAACATGCATAACTCATATAATACAATATCATCAATGAAACGTTGAGCGCAAGGGACTCTACGGGTTCGAGAACTATGTAGACATGACCGAGACACGCTTCCAAATAATAACCAATAGCGGGACCTGGATACGCATATTGGCTCCTACATATTCTACGAAGATCTTTATCGGTCAAAACCGCATAACAACATACGTTGTTCCCTTTGTCATCGGTATACATTTACCCGAGATTTGATCGCCGTATCCAATACCTAGTTCAATCTCATTACCGTAAGTCTCTTTACTCGCTATGTAATGCATCATTCTGTAACTAACTCATTAGCTACATTGCTTGCAAGGCTTATAGTGATGTGCATTACCGAGAGGGCCAGAGATACCTCTCCGACAATCGGAGGACAAAACCTAATCTCAAATACGCCAACCCAACATGTACCTTTGGAGACACCTATAGTACTCTTTATAATCACCCAGCATGCCAGACATTTGGTAGCACCCAAAGTGTTCTCCGTAAACGGAGTTGCATAATCTCATAGTTACAGAACATGTATAAGTCATGAAGAAAGCAATAGCAACATACTAAACGATCAAGTGCTAAGCTAACGGAATGGGTCAAGTCAATCACATCATTCTCCTAATGATGTGATCCCGTTCATCAAATGACAACTCTTTTGTCCATGGCTAGGAAACATAACCATCTTTGATAAACGGGCTAGTCAAGTAGAGGCATACTAGTGACAATATGTTTGTCCATGTATTCACACATGTATTATGTTTCCGGTTAATACAATTCTCCCATGAATAATAAACATTTATCATGAAATAAGGAAATAAATAATAACTTTATTATTGCCTCTAGGGCATATTTCCTTCAGCCTCCCACTTGCACTAGAGTCAATAATCTAGTTCACATCGCCATGTGATTTAACACCAATATTCATATCTGTATATGATTAACACCCATAGTTCACATCGTCATGTGACCAACACCCAACGGGTTTACTAGATTCAATAATCTAGTTCACATCGCTATGTGATTAACACCCAAAGAGTACTAAGGTGTGATCATGTTTTGCTCGTGAGAGAAGCTTAGTCAACGGGTTTGTCACATTCAGAGCCGTATGTATTTTGCAAATATTTTATGTCTACAATGCTTTGCACGGAGCTACTCTAGCTAATTGCTCCCACTTTCAATACGTATCCAGATTGAGACTTAGAGTCATCTGGATTGGTGTAAAAGCTTGCACCATTGTAACCTTTTACGACGGGCTCTTTTATCACCTCCAAAATCGAGAAACATCTCCTTAGTCCTCACTAAGGATATTCTTGACCGCTGTCCAGTGATCTACTCTTAGATCAAAATTGTATTCCTTTGTCAAACTCAGAGCAAGGTATACAATAGGTTTGGTCCATAGCATGGCATACTTTTATAAAACCTATGACTGAGGCATAGGGAATGACTTTCATACTCTTACTCAATTTCACACCTTTGCAACACAGGCAAGAACTTTTTCTTTGATTGTTCCATTTTGAACTACTTCAAAATCTTGACAAGGTTTGTACTTATTCAAAAACTTATCAAGCGTCTTGATCTATCTCAATAGATCTTGATGCTCAATATGTAAGTAGCTTTACTGATGTCTTTCTTTTAAAGGACTCCTTTCAAACACTCCTTTAGGCTTTGCAGAATAATTCTACATTATTTCCGATCAACAATATGTCATTCACATATACTTATCAGAAATGATGTAGTGCTCCCACTCACTTGTAAATACACGCTTCACTGTAAGTCTGTACAAAACTATATGCTTTGATGAACTCATCAAAGCGTATATTCCAACTCCGAGATGCTTGCATCAGTGTCGTGGGAAAACTGATCCATGAACACCTATGGGACCGGTGGACCGAGCCCCTTTCAGTTCGGCGGGGGGCGGAGATCGCACGAAGAGCGGATCGAGGCGAAGCACACGAGCGGTTTACCCAGCCTCGGAGCTCTCCGGAGAAATAATACTCCTACTGCTGCATGTCCGAAAGTGTATTGAGTTCTTGCTCGAGCGCTTAAATGCTACAAAGACACACTAGCTGCTAATGAGACTGAGCGTGAGTGTTTTCTGGCCTTCGAACCCCCCTCTACATTGTGCATGGGCCTCCTTTTATATGCTCAAGGGGTCACCGACAGGTGGCAACGAGACAAGGGTAAAAATGGACAGGTGTTGCGTTGGTACAACCACCGTGACAAAGGTATCATACCTAACCCCGACGGCAGGGGACAAGGCACTAAATGCCCGCTCACGCCGCCGAACAATGCAAAATGGGACCGCTGGGCGCCACCGCTGCCACGATGGCAATCTTGTCGCTGCTGTTTGCCATCACAAGATCACCGCTGCATTACCTTCTGCCACGCCGCTACCGAAAGGTCCTGTATGCACACGCTGGTGGATGTGCTGGAGCGGGTACAGAGTGGTAACTTGCCACGGCAAGCGCCTTTGCCGCAGCCGTTGTCTTGTCGCGTCCGAAGCTTGTCGCCACCGGCCTTGCCGGACGCTGGTGCATCGGGGCAACTTCCTTGAGATGCCTTGTTATTCTTCCCGCAAGCCCTCTTGCCGGGCCTTGTCTCCTTGGGTTGAATACTTTGTTCTTGAATGGCTCCAAAGGAACCACGGAGGACCTGGCGGTCACCCGCAAGCCTTGCCGCTGGGTGCTGCGATCGCCTATGCACAAGTTCGTATACTAGGGTACCCCTACCTAGTACACCGATAGGAGCCTCCTGCCTGGGCACACACGGTGCCGAAGCGCAACTGGGCCAGCCCAAAACAAGGCACGGCACGCTGCCCGGTTATGCCAGATTCTATCAGATTCACCGCTTCCCCTAAACGGCACGCATCGAATGCGCGCCGTGGAGGATCGGGTGGCTTTATTCGAAAAACGGAACGCCCGCCTCCTCTTTATAAGTAGAGGAAACAGGGCAGTTCGCCCATCTCGCCAGCTTGCTATTCCAATCTCGAAATCTTCCGCCGCCTCTCTTCTTCCCAAAGCCGAAGAGAGCAGCGCCCGCCCCATCGCCACCAGCACCACTAACGCCATCGATCTCCCCACCACCTCCTCCATGGCTCCAAAGCCGCAAGGAAGGGCGGAAGTCAACCGAGGCGCAGCGCTCGCGGCGCCGCGAAGGAGCGGACAACCTTCCCCCACTCGCCGCCAAGGAGCCGAGGGAGTACTACTACCTCTTCGTCGACGGAGACGCTGAAGCGCTTCACAAGACGAAGGTACTTCTCCGCCGCCGCTGAACGGGCTCAATGGATATCCCTTCTTTGCGCTTGTTTTCTACTACAAAGCTCGCCTCGCTTTTCTGAATTTTTTTGCGACATTATGAACACCCACGGTTCCACCTCCTTGACTTCACCCCCAATGTCGTTTCGACATGGCAGTTTTCGCACATCTCTCGCCGAAAACTTTGTCGAGTCCACCCAATGTAGCCCTTTTCCGCCACTTCTTTATGCCTCGAGTTGAGAGAGGAGAGCCCTTATCCGGCGGAATCGCCTGGATCTCGAGGGCCGGCAAGAAGGAAGCTTATCTGGAGGGAGAGCTCCGCGGCAAGTGGGAGGAATGGAGAGCAGACTGGTGTTGGATTGTCGAGGAGAACCTGCAGCCGCTTACCTCCCAAAGACTAAGCACCAGAGCGCGACAACGATTGGAGCAGCGTGGCCCCTAAGATGATAGGCTGAAGATTGCCGCCACCTGCATCCTGTGGCTCAGCTTGCCGGGCTCATCAGAGGTGCCGCTTATGCAGATTTTCTTCGCCACATCGCTTCGCAGGAGAGGAGGAGACCCGCCGGGAATTCGGGTGCGGCGGACATTATGAGGCTGCGCCGGCCTCAACTTCACCTTCACTGCCCCGAACTGACGCAATGCTCAAGGAATCTGTTTCAAACACGACCTCAACATCCTGAATGGTTCAGGTTGTCAAGGGTGTCGCTCGCTTATGCAACAATTCTCGCCGACCGCGATCCGTAATGATGCCGCCAGCGATTCGCATGGAATTGTCCCAACTTATAAGAGCCCGCAGACGACGCCGCAGGAGTTCTTCGATGGCTTGGTAGAAGTGCCGGTCCGCTCCGATGAGCAGAAAAGCCTCACCCGCGACACCACCGATGCGGAGATGCAACGCATCACCGCTAGGGCGGAAGAGGCGGCGGCAGTCGCTGCCGCGGGCGAGTTTGGATTCACAGTGGAGGAGGCAGAGGCAGCAGAGGCGGCAAGCCTTGCCGAGCGGGATGATCTTGACGGCGAGGGAGAGCTTGCCGGCGAGGGAGAGCTTGCCGGGCCTGAAGTCGAGTCAGGCGATCCCGCCGAGGGCGCGAATGGCTCGTTGGAGACCGACTCCTCTTCCTCCTTGTCTTCAGACAGCCCGCCGCAAGCAGAGCCCCCTGCTCCACCAAGAAGGCGTCTCCGCAAGGTTGGGATGTAGCGGGGCGGCAGACGAGTCAACAGCCGCTGGCCACATGACACGCCCACCGCAATAAGCACTCGCTGCAGCTGGAGCGCCACGCCGCATGGAAATCGGAGCGAGGCCCTCCCGGACCACCGCCACTGCCCCCGCCAAGCGGCTAAGATAAACTAGTCCTCCGCCTCATCGCGCCAAGGGTGGGCCGGACTTCGACCTCTCTGTGCTGAGCTCCGATGAGGAAGAAGAAGAGTAAGATTCTTTGCTGTACTTGTAGTTCTTCAATTCTTGTTGTTTTTGTCTTGTATCTGATTTGCTTTACTCCAAACCCATTCCTTTTCAGGACTCTGGCCCAGAGAGCGGCGAAGAGAGCCAAGGTCCCGGTGATTGTCATCGAGGACGAACCCACCGCGACAACGGGGGGTGTGCCCGAGACCATCTTGCCGGACCCGGCAACCATTCCCCAAAGCAGCCCCCAGCGTAAGTATCTGTTTACTTCCCGCTGTTAGGTGCGCATGGGTGCTCTTTCCTTGCCGACATCTGACTATTGGTTTGTGTAGGAGCAGAGCAGCCTCACCAGGAGCGCTCGGAAGCCGCCCCCGGCATGTCGTCTGCTTCGACTACACCGCCAAGGGATGGTTCCCCGGCAAAGGAGCTGCCCGCAAGGGAGAAGTCTCCGCAAGGAGAGTTCTCTCGCAAGGACAGCCCCAACACTTCGGTGGTGGATACCACGACTGAAGAGCCCAGTACAGGTAATCCTCTTTCTTGAAAACTTTCCTTGGGTTCTTCTTCCTCTGATCTTCTTTTTGGATATTTGCTTGACTTTTCTCCCTCTTCCGGCCTTCAGATCCCTCTGTCACGGAGCCGATGGAGACCGACGTCGCCGGCGAGGAGGACGCGCGCGGCAACACCGACGATGCCACTGCCACCGAAGAAGCAGTTGGCGCTGATGAGCCCACCGGCGAAGAGGCTGCCAAAGCTGCCGCCGCAGAAGCTGGCGAAGGATCTGGCGATCGCACTGACGGTCCCGAGGCCACAGGAGCGACAGGCGCTACGCCGACGATCCCTTCGCCGCTGCCACAGCGTTAGGCTCCAAAGAGCCCCAGCCCGGCGCCTACTTGAAGGCCGGCGATGTCGTCTTCATCAAGCTCCTCGGGCGCCAAGCCTGTGGCGCCGGCCAAGGAGAAACTTTTGATGGAGAGGTGCTCGCCTCCGCTGGGCTGACGCTGGTTGGCGCGCCGAGCAGCAGCAGCGACGAGCCCGAGGAGGAGCGGCTACTGCGGAAGCTGTTGTCGCTCTACCGCGCCCGACAGGCCAAGATGGAATCCCGAGAAGCGCTTATCGCGAGGGCGGGAGTGGACATCGAGAAGCACGCGGAGGAGCTCCGAGGCCGTAACCAGGAAGCTCTCTGGTCCCTGGCGGAGGAGCGGGAGCAACTCGCCAAGGTGCGGAAAGCCTTCCTCCTCGAGAAGGCTGAAGCCGAAGAGCAACAGCGGCTTGTCGCCGAGGAGATGTTTGCGCGGGAGGGCGAGTTGGCGCAGCGGAAAGTCAACCTTGACAGCCACGAAGAGGAGCTGGCTGCGCATGAGAAAACATTTGGCGGGGCTCTCAAGGAAGCAGAGGATGCTGCCGCAGCTGCCGAGGCTGCCAAGAAGGAGCTGGAGAGGAAGGTGGTGCAGCTGGAGGCCGATCTCAAGGCGAGCGGTGAAGAGCTTGCCGCGCTCAAGCGTGAGCGCGAGAAGGACGCATACACCCTTGGCGAGCTGCAGGGTAGTCTCGCCGAGAAGGGCAAGGAGCTTAGCGCCGCCAAGGACTCCAACGCAGATCTTGAGTTGAAGCTGACTACTTTGACCAAGACGCTGGACGGCGCTAGGGAGCAGGAGGTGGCCTTGAAAAAGGAGATCAAGGCCAACGAGGCGCCACCGGGCGAAGTGCTGCCGCCACCCAACACCTTTAGGGAGAATGTGGAGCACTCGGACTGAGGGTCTCGTGGATGTTGCCGCAGCTATCAACGTGAGTCGGCGCACTGGGATGGAGGATTTCGGCATCCTCCAATGAGAACCTCCAACCCAGCCAAGCTCAGCTTGTTCTTCAAAGGCGTGGCGACGGCCCTCCAAATGACTCCGGAAAGGATCCCAAAGCAGCTGGTCGACGAGTCGCAGCACGATCTGCACGGGAGTTCTGCAAAAGGTGTTGGTGAAGGTGGCCTTCCGCAACCCAGGCCTCAACCTCACCAACGCCCTCAAGAAGCCGCCACGGATGCTGATCTAGAAGCTAAGACCCTTGTCGCACTCCATTGTGGACAAGGTGAGCGAGATCAAGAGGGTTGAGGGTGATCGCAGAGATTAGGCCGCCTGCTTTCTCCTTTTTTTTCTTTCTTGCCGCCTGGTCGTGTTATGAGAACAATCTGTTAGAGCTGCGACAAGCTATCTTGTAATATAACTCTATTTTGGGTATCGATTGCTATGTTATTTCCTTTACTTGATTCCTTCCTTTGTATGTTTTTGCCCTAGGCTTTTAGGGAACTTGCCGGTGTAGGCACCTTAGCCGTGAGCGCCGAAAAGGGACGCCAAGAGCTCGTCGGGCGGTGCCGCTACCGACAAGAAACCTTGTTGCAACTAGTTGCAGCTCACCTAAGTTGTTGAGCGGACTCGAAACAAAGTAAGGGCGTGACTAGCTACGAGTTGGTTCCTCCGCGCACAGGTTTGTCATACAAAGCACGGTCGTTCGAGGAAGATAACTTAAAATTTTTAAAACTGATTGCTCAAACTTTGGCAACTTAGATTTTCTGTCGTTTGCTTCCCGGTAAGGCGAAACTTTCTTGAACGACGCCTGGTCCACACGATTATCTTCTCCCTTCCCCCTGGCAAACTTGTGGGCTTAGGGAACCTTCCTTTCTTTGAGATAAAGAAAGAAGGAAAATAAAGATATGGAGCCCACGGCTCGCTATTGCTTACCGGGGTAGGTGCTGCACAAAGTGTGAGATAACACATGCAAAAAATAGAAAGCATGAAATTGACAAGATGTGCGGAGCAATGGGCTTTATTTTTATGCTGGTCTCTACCAGCTTTGTACAAAGGATTACATGCAACAGCTGCAAGACTTGTATTAAAGGTGGTTGCCGAACAGGTTCCAAAGAATCGCGCTTCACGGGTAAAACTTACGAAGATGCTAAATGTTCCAGAGTTGCTCACCGAATGCCATCTTCGGTCTCATGACAGCGCCAGCCTAGTGACTGCTTCACCCGGTAAGGGCCTTCCCACTTCAAGGCCAACTTGTTCAATTCTTGGCGGACTGAACGCTACCAATAACAAGGTCGCCTTCCTCGAGACTTCTGGCTTTAACTTTGCGGCTATGGTAGCGGCGCAAAGCTTGCTGGTAGCGAGCAGCTCGTGCAGCGGCCTGAAGACGGTCCTCCTCAAGGAGCAGCGCGTTATCTTGTCGCAGCTGCTCTTGCTCAAGCTCATCATAAGCGAGCACTCGAGGTGACCAGTATACGAGTTCCGTGGGGAGAACTTCCTCCGCTCCATAGACTAGAGCGAAGGTGTCCGCTAGTGGATCGATTTAGGCCATCCCGATCGACCAAAGAACCACCGCAGCTCCTTAATCCAGCTTCTTCCGCGACTTGTGCAGCCTCGCCGAAGTCCTGGTCTTGAGCCCGCAAGAGCACTTCAAAGATTTGCCCTCTCCGCTTGACCGCTGCTTCTGGATGAGCAATGGGTTAAGCAGACTTTGGCGCCAAGATCTTGGACGATCGCATGAAGGTGTGGCTCGTGAATTGCGTACATTGTCGGTGATGATCCCGTTAGGGATCCCGGCGCAAACAATCGACCAAGAACTTGATCGCCGACCGCCCTGTCACCTTCCGTCACCGCTTCCACTTCCACCACTTTGTGAACTTGTCGATTGCAACGCATAAGTACTCAAAGCCCCGACAGCTCGGGAAGGGGCCGAGGATGTCGAGCCCCGCATCAAAATGGCCAGTGATAAAGGGATCGCCCGGAGAGCTTGAGTTGGTCGTGTATTCTGCTGAATGGAACCGCACACTTCACACTTGGTTACTTGTGCAGTTGTATCCTCGGAGGGCTGTCACAAAATAAACCTTGCCGGAATGCTTTGTCGGAAGTGCCTTGCGCCAATGTGGTGACCACATATGCCTCCATGTATCTCTGCCAACAGCTTTTGTCCATCTTCCCATTGAATACACTTCAATTTCACACCGTTGAGTCTTCTTCTGTATAGTGTCTTGTCGACAAACTGGTACATACTTGACTGTCGGGCTACTCTTTCCGCTTCTTCTTGCTCTTCGGGAAGTTCTCCTGTCTGAAGGAAACGGACAATCTGCTGTGCCCATGTTGGAGCTTGCGGTTCGACAACAAGGACTAAAGGAACATCTGCTGCTGCGGGAACATCCGCTTCTACGGCGAGAACCGGCGGCTCAGCCGGAGCTTGACGTTCCCCGGCAAGCTTGCCGGAGCAAAACTTGTCGGGAGCATCTACTTCAACGGAACAAACCCTAGGGCTTGCCGGAGCAGACTGCTCCTCAGCACCCTTGGTGCTGATCTTGGGGACCTTCTTGGCTGCGGCTTCGGGGAGCACTGCCGGAAAATAGTCACCATAAATCAACTTCCTCTTCTTGCTCGGCCCGCTTGATGGCGCATGACGGTTGAGTCAGCTTTGAGCACAAAGATCCTCGGTTCCACAGTAACTTAAGCGCGGCGACTTCGACAAAGCCATCGGCAATGTTGTTCTCGAGCTCTTGAACATGCTCCATCCGAGGCCGCCAAAGTGCTCTTCTAACTTCCTCACTTCATCAACGAAGCTTCCATCAACGGACTCGTAATTCTTCTTCACTTGGCGGACGACAAGCATGCGAGTCACCCCGATAATGAGCTTTGATCCCAAGGTCCGCTGCGATCTCGAGACCGCAAGCAAACCTTCATACTCGCAGATTGTTCGTGGCTTGCTCCTTGGGAAAGTGCATCCGACTACGATTTGAGGTGCTCTCCAATGGGCGCGACAAGTAGCACGCCCAAGACCGGGCGCCTTTGCAAAGGAGAAGGCACCATCAAAGTACATCAGCCATTCCTTGCTTGCTTCCTTGACGGGATGCTCGCTTCTCGAATTTCTTCATCCGTGTTGGCGCCCACTCGCTATGAACTCGCCAATGCTATGCTTTGATAGTTGAAGTGCTCTCAAACTTGAGGCCAAAGCTTGATGGTTCCAAAGGCTCCACTGACAATCCCGCTCTTGCTTCGGATTCTACAAGATACTCTTTAGCGGAAAACGAGCGACAACTGTGATCTCATGTGCTTGGAAGTAATGGCGAAGCTTTCGAGGCCATGAGAAGGCCGAAGCAATTTCGCACACCGAGTACCTTGATCTAGCCCTCGCAGAAGGGAACCGACAAAGTAAACTGGCGCTGCACCATTCTCTTCAGATCTCCTCACGCTACGCAAGAGATCCATCCTTGTCGGGACCAGAGCTTGTCGGTGAAGTCCTCGCTTGTCGCTGACGATCCGCCGCGTTGCCGGCTCATCATCCGCCTCCTCTCCGCTACTAACGCAGCACTAACCACTTGATTGGTTGCCGCTATATACAGCAAAGAACTTCTCTTGTGGCTTAGGTGTGACAAGTGTTGGAGGAGGACAGTATCTCTTTAAGTCCTCGCAAAGGCAACCTCCGCTCGAGTCCATTTCATTGACCTGCCTTTTCAATATTTTGAAAAATGGCAGTATGCTACCAGCAGACCTAGAGATAAACTCCGCCGAGAGCAACCACGCAACCGCAAGTCTTCGTGACATCCTTGACGCGCTTTGGTGCTTCAATTGCTCAATGGCCTTGATCTTGTCGGGATTGGCTTCAATTCCCCGCCGAGACACGAAGAACCCGAGAAGCTTGCCGAGGGGACTCCAAACACACACTTCTCGGTTAAGCTTGAGGTTGATCTTTGCGCAGATTTGCAAAGGTTTCGCTCTAAATCTTGAGAGTTGCCTTGTCCTTGCTTTCACCACTATGTCATCCATGTAGGCTTCCACATTTCGTATTTGTGGCTCAAAAGCGCCATGGACTACCCTTGCAAATGTTGAACCAGATTCTTTAAACCGAAGGCATCCGTGATGAAATAAAGATGTGCCACATGGAGTGATGAATGCGGTCTTCTCTCATCCTCTTCGCCATGATGATCCGATGATATCCTCGAGTATGCGCCAAGAAATGAAAGCAAGTCACATCCGCCGTGGAGTCAATAATCTGGTCTATGCGCTGCAAGGGAAATGGGTCTTTGGGACAAGCTTTATTAACATCGGTAAAGTCGATACAAAGCCTCCATTTCCGCTTGTCTTGGCGCATTTACTATAGGATTGGCCAACCACGTGATGGAGCACCTCCGACAAGGCCTCGCCATTTCCAACTTCTTGATTTCTTCGCGATGAATTCTTGATGCTCCACCGCTTGTTTCGACCTTCCGCTTGACGGGCCGCATGAGGATAGACGGCAAGGTGGTGCTCGACATTTCCTGGGAACACCGGGATGTCGACGGTTGCCACGCAAACACGCCGACGTCGCTCGCAGAAGCAACGAAAGCGCTTTCCTATTTAGGGTCGAGAGTGGCACCGATGGTGAAGGTACCACCAGGCCGCCCTCCTTGGCGACACCTTCTTGGTCTTTGGCGGAGCTACCATTGTCTTCTTAAACTTGCCGGTGGAGCCCCATGGTGCGCTCCTCGACGGTAGCGCAGCACCAAGAGGTGCGCTTGCCGGAGGGCATCGAACTCTTGCCGGACTTGGTCTTTTTTTTTCCCCGGAGCTTCAAAGGCAAGTGACTTGTGATCTGCTATGCTGCCGCTTCCCGAGATCTTGTCGGCGCAGATAAGAGCATCCTCCTTGTCACCAGGGACAGAGATGACACTTATCGGCCCGCATCTTCAAAGATGTTGTATGCATAGTGAGAGGCTGCCATGAATTTGGCAAGTGCCGACGGCCGAGTATCCCATTGTAAGGCAATGGAAAGTCAAGAACGCCAAAAGTGACCTCTCAGCCCCGAAGTTCAACTCGCGCCAAATGTCACCGCAACGTGATCTTTCCTTCGCTTCTCCTTCCCGGATTGATTCCTTGAATGTGCCGGTCTCTTCGAGTTCGCCGTCGTGGATCCGGAGTTTCGGAGTACCGCGAGGAGATCAGGTTCAAGCCGCCCCGCCCAACTAGCATCTTCGTGACCTTGATGTTGCGGATAGTTGGTGAAACCAACATCGCAAGCACCCACCAGCGCTTATGCGATCGTGGTGGTCCTCAATCAAAGATGATGGGCATGCTCGACCATTTCAGAGGCTTGCGTGACTCGACGGTGGTTCTGCCGCGATTGACTTCCCGCACCCACCGCTTGAGCTGGCGGTGAAGTATGCAGAAGCACCGCCACAACGCACAGACCTCTCGTGGCTTTCTCGAACTCCCGCTCATCGGTCTCGCCATCATCCATATCTTCATCTTGATCGCCATCTTCATCCTTGTCGCGCCGCTGGAGGTCACCACCTTGTCGCTGCTTGGCCTTGCCGCTGCATCCTCCTCGCCAGGTCATTTCTTGCCGGATCCTCCAAGACCTTCTTGGCCTTCTCCTTGTCGCGCCGTCAGACCAGCCTTTTGCTGCTCGACAAGCTGCTCGACCTTCTTGCAACTCGAGATCATGGCCCTTGGTGTGGTGGATCTTGCAAGATCGCTTGTTGGTGCTGCCCCGCTTGTCGGCGACCGCCACAGCCTCGCTTCCTTGGTGCCACCTCCGCTGCTGGACTGCTCAACGACTAGCATATCTTTGCCTTTCTTCTTCCCGTTGTTCCGCCGCCGTTTTTCTTTTGCCGGGCAGCATCCTCGCCGCCGATCCTCCTGCTCCAGATTCTCTCCGGGAGTTTCTCCTTCCTCAAAGACGCGCACACTTGTCGGCCAGGCATATAGCTCATCGACGCTCGATCTTGCACATCGCCATCTCCTCCTCAAGATCTCTGCGGTTACGCGACGTTCGATGGAACGCGCCGATGACCGCGTAGGTGGACATCCGATGTTGTGATGTACACGGTGAATCTCTCAATGTACTGCGCAGGGCTCTCCTTCCTTCTAGGCGAGCAGATGAAGGTCGCTTTCTGGCTATGAGGCTTGTGGTCACCGTAAAGGCACCGACAAACCGATGGCACAGGTCTGCCTAAGAGGATATGGAGTTGTCCGCAAGTGCATGAGCCAGACTCGACATTGGGCTTGAGCACTAGCGGAAGTAGTTGGCAAGGATCTTGTCGCCGCTTCGCAGCTTGCACCGCGATGGTGTAGATGCTAAGGAACTCCGACGGATGCGACTTGCCGCCGCATTTCTCTCGCACGCCCGCTTGAATTCTTCGTGTGGGCCATCGACTTGCCGCAGCTCACGAGTGAACACAGGCAACCTATCACAGACGTAAGTCGCCTCGTTCTTCGGGCGCATGCATGTCGACAGAAGGCCCAGCCGCTGGTCCGATTGACGCCGCTTCTTCTTCGGGCGCCGATGCGTAGTACGAGCGCCTTCTTGCCGCTGCTCGGAAGAACTTGGCGCCGATCGCGACGAGCTCGTGGATCTGATGATGCGGTGGAGTCGGTGTCAAGGTGGACCCGGCGAAGTCAGCGATCTTGGCCTTCGGGTGGAGAGTGCACGGTGGTGCACCCCACCGGTTTTGTCGCCATCGGCTCGCCGCAATCTTGCCGCTGCCGCGGCGTACCCGCCGCCGTGAGTGTCGCCGCTGGCTGCCGATGAGACTCTGAATGGTGGCCTCCATTCGCCGATCTTGTTTGCCGCCAGGGTAATCCAGAGCAGTTGAGCTCGTGCCAAAGCTTCGCCGGAGTGGTGGGTGGGGTGGCGAACGGTGCGAGGAGCGGATATGCTCGGACTTAACTATGTTAGAAGGACCAATATCTCGCCCAGCGATCGCGTTACGCTGCGCCAAAGATGTTGGCATGCATGCTGG
Organism: Aegilops speltoides; assembly: GCA_021437245.1. NCBI lineage: Eukaryota > Viridiplantae > Streptophyta > Magnoliopsida > Poales > Poaceae > Aegilops > Aegilops speltoides. The sequence goes on along the minus strand of CM038146.1, from coordinate 83,386,516 downwards.
TCTTGAGCATCCCGAGATCCACCAACTCGATCTTGGTCGAACGAACGTATGGTACCGCGAATACCATGACGCTGCCGGTCCTGGCCCCCGAGATGGGCGCTGTGCATGTACGGACACCGGTTCGCGAGCCTTGTCTCGACCTGGCAGCACCGTGAGCTGCCTCGCCGACGTTCGTTCTTCCGCTGGTTCTACCCCACCACCCGCTTGTTCGGTGGTGGCGGATCGACACGGACGGAGTAGCCGCTCAAGCCTTCTTCTTCGCGGCATGTCGATGAAGAAGATGAAGATTCAGCCCGTGTGAACGCCTGATCAGGTTCACACAACCTCGACGCCCCCTACCTGGCGCGCCAAAGATGTCGTGGGAAAACTGATCCACGAACACCTATGGGACCGGCGGACCGAGCCCCTTTCGGTTCGGCGGGGGGCGGATATCGCACGAAGAGCGGATCGAGGTGAAGCACACGAGCGTTTTACCCAGCTTTGGAGCTCTCCGGAGAGATAATACTCCTACTGCTGCATGTCTGAGTGTATTGAGTTCTTGCTCGGGAGCGCTAAATGCTACAGTACACACTAGCTGCTAACGAGACCGAAAGCGTGAGTGTTTTCTCGCCTTCAACCCCCTCTACGCTATGCATGGGCCTCTTTTATATGCTCAAGGGTCATCGACAGTGGCAATGTAGACAAGGGTAAAAATGGACAGTGTTGCGTTGGTACAACTACCTGCATAAAGGTATCATACCTAACCTCGACGGCAGGGGACAAAGGCATTAAATGCCCGTCCGCACGCCTTAACAGTGCAAAAGGGACCGCTGTGGGCGCCACCGCTGCCATGATGGCAATCTTGTCAGCGCTGGCACATCGCAAGACCACCTGGCTGCACAGCCTCTCTGCCACGCGACGCCGAAAGGTCCTGTATGCACACGCTGTCGGATGTGCCGGAGCGCGGTACAGAGTGGGATTTGCCACGGCAAGCGCCTTTGCCGTGGTCGCTGTCTTGTCGTGATCCGGAAGCTTGTCGCTTCATCGGCCTTGCCGGACGCTGTGGTGTGTCGCGGCAAGTTCCTTGAGATGCCTTGGTTGGCCTTCCCGCAAGCTCCTCTTGCCGTGGCCTTGTCTCCTTGGCTTGAATACTTTGTTCTTGAAGGGCTCCAAAGGAACCACGGAGGACCTTGGCGGTCACTCCTGCAAGCGTTGCCGCTGGGTGTCAGAACTTCCTCAAGCACAAGTTCGGGATACTAGGGTACCCTACTCTAGTACAATCGACAATCACCCATAGATGGATCACCGAGCATGCACATTTTGTTAGCACCTTTAGAAAAACCTTCGTTGCATCATATACAACTCTTCTTAAGAAAACCATTAAGGAATGTAGTTTTAACATCCATTTGCCGATTTCATAAAATGTGGCAATTGCTAACATGATTCGGACAGACTTAACCATCACTACAGCTTGAGGAAATCTGATTGTAGTCAACACCTTGAACTTGTCAAAACCTTTTTACATAAGTCGGGCTTTGTAGATAGTAACACTACTATCAATGTCCGCCTTCCTCTTGAAGATCCATTTATTTTTCTATGGCTTGCCAATCATTGGGCAAGTCCACCAAAGTCCACACTTTGTTCTCATACATGGATCCTATCTCGATTTCATGGCCTCCAGCCATTTTATGGAATCTGGCTCATCATCGCTTCTCATAGTTCGAGGTTTATCATGGTCTAGTAACATGACTTTCGTAACAGGATTACCGCATTCACTCGTGCGGACTGCACTCGAAGACCTACGAGGTTCTATAGCAACTTGATCAAGTTTCATGATCATCATCATTAGCTTCCTCACTAGTTGGTGTAGGAATCACTGGAACTAATTTCAGTGATGAACTATTTTCCAATTCAGGAGAAGGTACAATTACCTTATCAAGTTCTATTTTCCTCCCACTCACTTCTTTCGAGAGAAACTCCTTCTCTAGAAAGGATCCATTTGTAGCAACGAATATCTTGCCTTCAGATCTGTGATAGAAGGTGTACCCAATAGTTTCCTTTGGGTATTCTATGAAGACGCACTTCTTCGATTTGGGTTTGAGCTTATCAGGATGAAACTTTTTCACATAAGCATCGTAGCCCAAAACTTTAAGAAACGATACTTAGGTTTATCGCTAAACCACGCTCATATGGTGTCGCCTCAACGGATTTAGATGGTGCCCTTTTAACGCGAATGCAGCTGTCTCTAATGCATAACCCTATCCAATAAAGTGCGGTTACGACGTTCGGACACACCATAACGTTGTGGTGTTCCAGGTGGCGTGAGCTGTGAAACTATACCACATTGTTTTAATTGAAGACAAAACTCAGAATCTCAAATATTCGCTCTCGCGATCGATCGCAGAAATTTTATTTTCTTGTTACGAAGATTTTTCCACTTCACTCTGAAATTCTTTGAGCCTTTCAACTATTTCAGACTTATGTTTCATCAAGTAGATATACCCATATCTGCTCAAATCATCTTGTGAAGGTCAGAAAATAATGATACTTGCCACGAGCATCAACACTCATTCGATCGCATACATCGGTATGTATTATTTCCAATAAGTCATTAGCTTGTTCCATTGTTCCGGAGAACGGAGTTTTAGTGATCTTGCCCAAAAGGCACGGTTCGCAAGCATCAAATGATTCATAACCAAGTGATTCCGAAAATCCATCTTTATGGAGTTTCTTCATGCGCTTTATACCGATCTGATCCAAACGGCAGTGCCACAAATAAGTTGCACTATCATTATTAACTTTGCATCTTTTGGCATCAATATTATGAATATGTGTATCACTACGATCGAGATCCAACAAACTATTTTCATTGGGTGTATGACCATCAATGGTTTTATTCATTTAAACAGAACAACAATTATTCTCTCGACTTCAAATGAATAACCGTGACGCAATAAACATGATAAAATCATATTCATGCTCAATGCAAACGCCAAATAACATTTATTTAGGTTTAACACTAATCCCAAAGTATAGGAGGTATGGCGATGATCATATCAATCTTGGAACTATTTCTAACACTCATCGCCACTTCCCTTCATCTAGTCTTTGTTTATTCTCAGAATTCCCTGCTTCGAAAGTTACCAATCTTAGCGTTTAACAAGTATCAAATACTGTGGGCTACTATAAACACTAGTAAGGTAAACATCAATAACCTGATATCAAATATACCCTTGTTCACTTTGCCATCATTCTTATCCACCAAATATTTAGGGTATTTCCGCTTCCAGTGACCATTTCCTTTGCAGTGTAAGCACTAAGTTTCAGGCTTTGGTCCAGCTTGGGTCTTCTTCACGGGAGTGAAAACTTGTTTGCCATTCTACTAGAAGTTTCCCTTTCTTTCCCTTTGCCCTTTTCTTGAAACTAGTGATCTTGTCAATCATCAACACTTGATGCTCTTTCTTGATTTCTACCTTAGTCGATTTCAACATCACGAAGAGCTTGGGAATCACTTTCGTCATCCCTTGCATATTATAGTTCATCACGAAGTTCTAGTAACTTAGTGATGGTGACTAGAGAATTCTGTCAATCACTATTTTATCTGGAAGATTAACTCCCACTTGATTCAAGCGATTGAAGTACATAGACAATCTGAGCACATGCTCACTAGGTGAGCGATTCTCCTCCATCTTTTAGCTATAGAACTTGTTGGAGACTTCATATCTCTCAACTCGGGTATTTGCTTGAAATATTAACTTCAATTCCTGGAACATCTCATATGGTCCATGATGTTCAAAACATCTTTGTAGTCCCGATTCTAAGCTGTTAAGCATGGTGCACTAAACTATTAAGTAGTCATCATATTGAGCTAGCCAAACGCTCATAACGCTCTGATCCGCCTCGCAATAGGTCTTTCACCTAGCGGTGCATTAAGGACATAATTCTTCTATGCAGCAATGAGGATAAACCTCAGATCACGGATCCAATCCGCATCATTGCTACTAACATCTTTCAACATAATTTTCTCTAGGAACATAAATAAACATATGAAAGCAACAACGTGAGCTATTGATCTACAACATAATTTGCAAAATACTACCAGACTAAGTTCATGATAAATTTAAGGTTCAATTAATCATATTACTTAAGAACTCCCACTTAGACGACATCTCTAGTCATCTAAGTGATCACGTGATCCAAATCAACTAAACCATAACCGATCATCACGTGAGATGGAGTAGTTTTCAATGGTGAACATCACTATGTTGATCATATCTATTATATGATTCACGCTCGACCTTCGTCTCCGTGTTCCGAGGCCATATCTCGCATATGCTAGGCTCGCAAGTTTAACTCGAGTATTCTGGGTGCAAACCGGCTTGCACCCGCTAGATGGACGAGCTTATCACACCCGATCATCACGCGGTGTCTGGGCACGATGAACTTTGGCAACGGTGCATACCGTGGAGAACACTTGATAATTTCATGAGAGATCATCTTAAAATGCTACCACAAACAAAGCAAGATAAGTTGCATAATGGATAAACATCACATGCAATCAATATAAGTGATATGATATGGCCATCATCATCTTGTGCTTGTGATTCCATCTTCAAGCAACCGCCATGATCACCATCGCCACCGGCGCCGACACCTTGATCTCCATCGAGCATCGCTTGTCGCCACGCCATCTATTGCTTATAATGACTATTGGTACCTCTTAGTGATAAACTAAAGCAATTACAGGTGTTTGCATTTCATACAATAAAGCGACAACCATATGGCTCCCGCCACTTGCCGATAACTTCGTTACAAAACATGATCATCTCATACAATAAAATATATCATCACGCCTTGACGATATCACATCACAACATGCCCCGCAAAAACAAGTTAGACGTCCTCTACTTTGTTGTTACAAGTTTTACGTGGCTGCTACGGGCTTAGCAAGAACCGCTTCTTACCTATGCATCAAAACCACAATGATAGTTCGCTGGTTAGTGTTGTTTTAACCTTCGAACGATCGGGCGAGCCACACTCGATTCAGCTAAAGTGAGAGAGACAGACACCCGCCACCACCTTTTAAGCACGAAAGTGCTCGTAATGGTGAAACCAGTCTCGCAGAAGCGCACGCGTAATGTCGGTCCGGCCGCTTCATCTCACAATACCGCCAAACCAAAGTATGACATGCTGGTAAGCAAGATGACTTGTATCGCCCACAACTCACTTGTGTTCTACTCGTGCATATGACATCTACGCATAAAACCTAGGCTCGGATGCCACTGTTGGGGAACGTTGTAATTTCAAAAAAATTCCTACGCACACGCAAGATCATGGTGATGTATAGCAACGAGAAGGGGAGTGTATCTTCATACCCTTGAAGATCGCTAAGCGGAAGCATTTATCAACGCGGTTGATGTAGTCGCACATCTTCATGATCTGACCGATTCAAGTACCGAACGCACGGCACCTCCGAGTTCTGCACACGTTCAGCTCGATGACGTCCTCGCCTTCTCGATCCAGCAAGACGGGCGAAGTAGTAGATGAGTTCCAACAGCACGACGGCATGGTGACGGTGTTGGTGAAGAACAATCTCCGAAGGGCTTCGCCTAAGCACTACGAAAACTATGATGGAGGATAAACTAGAGGGGACGGGGTTGCCGGCACACGGCTTGGTGTTTCTTGATGTGTCTTTGGTGCTAGCCCTACCCCTCTATTTATATGTTGAGCCCTGGGGTCGAAACTTGGAGCAAAAGCCTCCTCAAATTCGGTTTTGCTCGAAAGGCAAGAGTCCTACATTTAACTCAGTGGCTAGACGCCAGGTTCCTAAGATTCTACCCCCTAGACGCCATGGTTCCCGGCGCCTATCCTCCGTCTCCGCAAAACTTCCTTTGCACTTTCCATAAGCCTCGTGGGCTTTCCTTTGGCCCAAATAACGGTTCTCGCATCCAAACATTTCGGGAAACATCCGAACCCTTCCGTGAATTCGAACCCTTCCGGAGATCAAACACTATAATCCCATATATCAAACTTTATCCCCACCCATTCCGGAGTTCCTTGTCGCTTCCATGATCTCATCTAGGACTCAACAACATTCGGTTACCAACATGCATAACTCATATAATACTATATCGTCAACAAAACGTTGCGCGGCGGACCCTATGGGTTCGAGAACTATGTAGACATGACCGAGACACGCTTCTCGTCAATAACCAATAGCGGGACCGGATGCCCATATTGGCTCCCAAATATTCTACTTAAGATCTTTATCGGCAAACCGCATAACAACATAGGTTGTTCCTTTGTCATCGGTATGTTACTTACCCGAGATCCGATCGCTTCAGATCCAATACCTAGTTCAATCTCGCTATCGTAAGTCTCTTTACTCGCTACGTAATGCATCATTTTGTAACTAACTCATTAGCTACATTGCTTGCAAAGCTTATAGTGATGTGCATTACCGAGAGGGCCCAGAGATACCTCTCCGACAATCGAGTGACAAAACCTAATCTCAAATATGCCAACCCAACATGTACCTTTGGAGACACCTGTAGTACTCCTTTATAATCACCCAGCTACGTTGTAGGCGCTTTGGTAGCACCCAAAGTGTTCCTCCGCAAACGGAGTTGCATAATCTCATAGTTACAGTGAACGCAGTATAAGTCATGAAGAAAGCAATAGCAACATACTAAACGATCAAGTGCTAAGCTAACGGAATGGGTCAAGTCAATCACATCATTCTCCTAATGATGTGATCCCGTTAATCAAATGACAACTCTTTTGTCCGTGGCTAGGAAACATAACCATCTTTGATAAACGAGCTAGTCAAGTATAGGCATACTAGTGACACTATGTTTGTCTATGTATTCACACATGTATTATGTTTCCGGTTAATATAATTCTAGCATGAATAATAAACATTTATCATGAAATAAGGAATTAAATAATAACTTTATTATTGCCTCTAGGGCATATTTCCTTCAAAAGCTTCATAAAGTAAGCCCACAAGTAAAGGGGTATTTGAATTTTTGTGTCACAAACAAAGTTTGGAAAAGGAATTTTTTCATAAACATTTTTTTGCCAACAAGGTACAATGCTTGGTCGAACCGAACAAAATTCAAAACAGAAAGTCTTTGAGCATGAATCGACTTAGCTGGTTAATGTGCTCGGTGTTGATGATGCGATTCGGGCTTATGGTCGGATGAAGATGCCCATTGATATGTGACAGATCCAACAAGGTTCGTAGTCCTCGGCATGACCGAGGTCCCAGCCCCCAAGCCTGAGGTGTCCGAGCAAGAAGTTCGGCACTCCGGAGTAGTGACCGCAAGAAATAAGATCGACTACCTGCACACATAAAACAATGCGGTCCAGGAAATAATTATATACATATGTATATATAATCCTTACATAATTGCTTTACGCAAAAATAATTTATTTGAAGAGATGTAGCCTGGTGCCGAAGCCAATGTCGACGTAGGGCGTCGGCGTGACGCAGTGAAGGCGTGATGAAGCCTGAATTTGCAGGGCGGTCCAAGCTTCCGAAGCGGCGTTCACCGAACTACAGACGGGAAACGGACCGAACCATCGCGCAACCATCATTAATGCGGCCATCATTTGATAGACCTGTGTATATATGATGGAGCAAACCAGAGTAATAATTTTTCGAGAAAAATAAACCCAAGCAAAAAAAATTATTAGGATTAATACCACCTGGTTTATCTGTTGAAGCAATCTGAAAAAAGGTTACTCCCAAATTTGGGACTTGATCCGCACACCCATTGCCTGGTGAGCGATGGAGCGGCGGCATGGCGATGCAGGCAAAGGTTGGCTTCCCGAGGCAAAGCCCCCGGTCCAGCTAACATGACGAAGTTGGTCGGTTGACGACGCTGAAGTCTCTAGAGTAGGTCGATGAAGGGATGACGAAGCCCCGGTCCAGACGAGGAGACGGAGCGGGTCTGTGAGGAGATGTTGCAGCTGCCATGTCAGCCGAGGTATTGAAGTAGTTCGGCGTGATGGACATCGGCTCGATGAAGCAACGGTTCGGCCATGCCTATGCAGGTCGTAACTTGTGACGTGGTCAATGCTGGCTTGATGAAGTGATTGTGCGGCGATGCCGGTGTGCCCGCTCCGTGTAATCCGTGGGGCGGCGATGTTTATATTTCGCGATGCCGAACTCTTCGGCTTGCCGAGATGATGATCCGAAGAAGTTGAGCTCGGCTCAACAAACTGACGACGTGTCTAGCGTAGGTCGGCAGCCATAGAGCAACATTGTCGGGTTGGTTTGACACCAGCGCGATGGTGAAGATTATATTGGAAAAGACTTTAAAATTAGCGGGATGTGTTTGGGAACAAAACACAATACCCCATACAAAACTTCCTTCAAAAAGGATGTCTGAAATCCCGTTCATAAAAAAGATGAATTCGGGTCGGATTCGTTCTCGCATAGAAAACAGATCCGAAAAGTGATGCACTAATCAGAAGGTTCCCGGAGTTTGGATGGTCAGATCGAGCTGAAATTTTGAGAGGTGGTAGATATAAGAATTCCACAGTAGATGAAAGGTTGGATCTTCCAAAACACCTCCGAGCTGGCCTATGGAGAGAACGCCCTAAACTCGTCCATATTCCCGTCCGGATTTGACAGGGTTCCGGTATATCGGAGATTGCCAGAGATTCCTCCATCGAAACTCGTTGAAATTTTCCATGGTTATTGTAAACTCAATTCCGCACAATCCCACTGAAGCAATCATTAAAATCACACTCGAGGAAGTGGTGGTGGTGGATACAAGTTTGCTGTCCGTAAAAAACAGCACGGCATTGCCGGTGTCAAAACCGCGGATCTCGGTAGGGGTCCCGAACTGTGCGCCTAGGCGGATGGTAACAGGAGACGAGGGACACAATGTTTTTACCTGTGTTCAGGCCCTCTCGATGGAGGTAATACCCACGTCCCGCTTGATTAATATTGATGATATGGGTAGTACAAGAGTAGATCTACCACGAGATCAATGGGGCTAAACCCTAGAAGCTAGCCTATGGTATGATTGTTGAGATGTAATGTTGTGTCCCACGGATTAAGGCCCTCCGGTTTATATAGACACCGGAGAGGCTAGGGTTACACAGAGTCGGTTACAATGGTAGGAGATCTACATATCAGATTGCCAAGCTTGCCTTCCATGCCAAGCAAAGTACCTTCCTGACACGAGCCGAGTCTTCAATCTTCTATTCAGAGTCCGGGAGTCCGCGCGACATCGATAGTCCGCTGTCCGACACCCCTAGTCCAGACTCCTCAAGAGCCCAGAACCAGGCTTCAATGACGATAAGTCCGCGTGCTTGTAGTCTTCGGCGCTGCAAGGCGGGTTCTCCTTCAATTCCATGTTCCGCCAACAGTGTCCGTTGTACCTCGAATATCAGGCTTCTTGGCTTCTACGCCAAATTATGGCCCTCTTCCACGCCGCATCACGAATCAGCGTAAAAGCCGTGAGTCTTTACATTTTACCCTCGTTGTGCGGGTCGCCGCCTATTAAAGGGCAGGGATCCGATCCAAACCGCACCATCCTCTTCCCGCAGATACTCCATCGAAGCGCCCGACCCTGAAATCCATTCCACCATGGATCGCCAACGCGCTCTTCCTCACGCGCCCCAGCCCATCGCCGGGATTGGAGGAGGTGCTCTATTTCGCACAACGAGCTAGTAAAGCTCCAAGCGGAGGGATGGCTTCCTCCGCCTTCATGGTTCCGGTCCGAGCCGGACTGGTTACTTATCGAGGAGGGAGCCAGCGGAGGACACCCCAAGCCCCAACAGGGGGAGCGGTGTGTTTCGCCCCTTATCTAATAAGGGGCTCGGTTTCAATACATCCGCTCCTCCGCTGGCTCCTCAAGTTCTATGGACTTCAGCTCCACCACCACGCCCGTCCGTGTTGCACATCGTGGCAACGAGCTCTTTGAGCTATTCTCGGCATCGAGCCCCATTTCGCATTGTGGAAGAGGCTATTCTCGCCTGCACTTCGCTCACCAGGGTCCATATATCAAGTGGGCGGCGCCAAATATGGCGATTGCCGAACCGATACCTATCCGCACCCCTAAGAGGGCGTCCAAGACCGCCCTCGGAGTGGTTTTATATCATAGACGCCCACGCTGCACTCCAATTCGGATTGGCCTCCCGGAGTTTGATGCTGCTCCTTGAAGAAACGCCACCGCCGCTCATGAGCCCCTGCTTGAGGAGGACAAGAGCGCCCATTACTTGATGGGCCAATAAGATTAATGGCTCATTCCGCTTGACCATGATTGGAGTCATGGCAACGCAGTATCAAGCGGGGGTGCACCGCTGCAATACAGAGGCCACCCCATGTGGGATTTCAACGGGAGGACGATGCTACCCGCAAGATACCAAGAAGGCCCGGATTCGACCGAGGATCTAGTGAGGATATGGTCAATCCTGCAGGATGGGTAAGCTTAACACCTCAAAAGGGCCTTTACCCGTATTTTCAAGTTTAAGCTTTATATTACGCCTTCGCGCAGAGTCTACGCCGAATGTGGAGGACATGGTGAGTCCGGCCCACAACCCGAGGACCCGGAAGGATCCCGGTCCGCCTCCAAGAGGATCCGACTCGGGTGGAGCTAATCGACGGGTGTATCACCAGCTGAGCGCTGATGATGCGTTGGTCGCCATTACGGGCGGACTACCCGGCTAAGTTCGCATCCTGTGAACAAGACCAAGTCCGGACACCGTTATATTATCCTTGCTTATTCTCGACCTTCGCGAACGATGGTGTTTTGCAGAAGCGCCAATCCGCCGGGAGCCGAGCTCGGAGGCCGACTTACGAGGTCAGCCGAACCAGCAGAAGGAAAAGGAGCGCCATGCGGCGGAAACGCCCGCAGAGGTATAGCTCGCTTGATCTTTCTCGAGCAATGTTCCGAGGAAACTTCTAAGTGCTCATGATCTTTATAGAAGAAAAAGCGCCGCCGAATCAAGGAAGCATGTGAATTGCCAACCCAATCAACACCAGCCAGTGCCTCGCGCCCGGACCGAGGGGGAGGCAAGCACAAGACGCTAACCGATCCTACTCCAACGGAGGATACCGACAGACCGTCCGCGACAAAGTCGGAGGTGGAGAGCGCTATGAATCATAGACGCCACGACAGTTTTTCAAGAGGCGTTTTTCCCCGAGGCATTGGATGCCTTTAAAGCAGGGGACGCAGATTCCGGCTGCCCAAAATGGTTTTACCAGTGGCACGGCAAAGATGTTAAAGACATACGGTAAGGGAATTTTAATGGTTGTATACACCAAGAGTCTCCCGAGACTTAAATTGGTTATGTTAACTGATTTAAGGATCACATGAACTTTCGTGCTCTTAACGAGAAGAATGCCCAGCTGTCCCGGAGCCGCAAGATTGCAAGGCCCAATCTTGGGCTGCACTTGCTGCCGCAGGAGGAGACGGAAGACCCCACCTGCAGCACGCTTGTATAAATTAATATAAGCGCCAGCGGCGCGCACGAGTCTAATAACGACATCAGAGGTGCCGCCAACAAGATCCGGACAGGCATCGCTATTACGCCAGACTAAAAGTCAAGAGAATGTGTGAACAGAGTTCAGCAAGAAAGGAACAAGCTTCAAGATGCCAACGCCAAGCTCGGAGAAGAGCTGAAGGCGACAGCCGAGCTGTCCGGCCAGCTAAGGAGAATCAACGGCTTCACAAGAGCATCTATAGTAGTGCTTGAGCGAACTCTCTTAGGAAGAGGAGTTCGCAAGGAAGCGATTTGTCATAATATGTCTTGTAGGTATACACATGGGCCATCCTGCAGAGGAGATGCCCAGATCAATGGGTGATCAACTTCCGAACTGTTGCAATGTTCGAACGAAGTTCTAAGACAATGAGTGGCGTCAGACAGGCTTTATGGCCATCCTCGCCCCGCCCGAGGGCCTCGGGAGCTTGCAGAGAAGCTGTGGAGTGCGGCAGCGCCTGCTTGTGGAAGGTTTCGCCTGCCGCCAAGGTGCCAGGAGGCTTGGGCCATGGTGAAGACGCTGGTACAAGAAGGCGGATCCCAACCATATGGCCGGGTTGGACCGTGGGGCCCGACGGAAGGAGATCCTCGTGAGTTTAGTGTACAGCCAGGTAGAACTGGCTGCTAAATTTTCCCAACGGGACTGTAAGCTAGACAGCCTATTAGACGGGATTGAGGAGGAATACAATCAATGAACTTGACAATGTATGTTATCCTTAAAAAATGACATGTAAAATGTCTTCTAGCCGGATTGTAGATCGTTTGTCGTTGCCGACCTTTTCGCTTCAACCTCGGGACCCGAGTCCGGAGGCGTCCAATACCTTTGTGGTTAAGAAATAACCGTGGTATGCATGGAGACTAGGCGAGGGGTCATTAGTGCTTTATCGCATAAGTGCCCAACTAGTTATGTTATATTACATGGTTAGTAAGAAACATCTTCCGAGAGAATATTTCCGTAAGGGTTCCTTTTCGGCTGGGGTGGCATGCCCTAAAGTGCATGTCCGGACTGCCAATGGAGCAAAGAAACATCTGGGGCAGATGGAAAGAAAGGTAGGTAAAAGTCATCTTTAAATCACCGATCAATATTCCCTTAAGAACGCTTAGCTTTCGGCTTCACCCACCGAGGTACACATCCGCTAACCCGCAGAATAATCGCAGAGGTGCTCCTTTACCACCTAGCCGAACAATCGGGAACGAGGGGTAAGCACAGAGCCAGCAACCCAGCTTGGCCAAAACTTAAGTCATATCGATGCATATAATGGCGAGTAAAAGGTACATGTGGAAGCATGACACATGTGTTGGGTATAAACTCAGATAGTTGAGCTTCGTAAAGAAGCCCCTCAGAATAACGAGTGTGAGTGGCACATCGTATGTATGCAAAAATGCTAAAATAGGCCCCAAGGGATTTGTTAATTTTAAAAGGAGAAAAGAGAAAAGAGGACAACCGAAATATATAAAGTTGACGGGAAGGGACGAACTCTTAGTCCGGCGCTAGGCATAGAATCGCTTGAGTCGGGTTATGCTCCATGGGTTCGCTCGAGTCGGTTGTCCGACGATTTAGAGACGGTACGCTCCGCCGGTCAAGATTGGTCAATGATGAAGGGCCTTCCCATCCGGGCTTGAGCTTGTCCTTCTTCTTGTCCGGCAGCGAGAACTAGTTCGCCAACGTTGTAGGTTTTGGCCCGCATTTCGCTTTGATATCTTCGGCCTGCTGCCGATAGAATGCGGAACGAGCCTTCACAACGCCCCGCTCTTCCTCCAATGTGTCCAGCTGTCCCGCCGATCTAGCTCGCTTTCTTTCCTCATACATGCGCACTCGAGGTGAGTCATGAATAATGTCGCAGGCAAGACTGCCTCTCGCCCAGATACCATAAAGAATGGTGTGAATCCGTGGTACGGTTAGGCGTTGTCCGCAGCCCCGTGAGTACGGACTCGAGCTCCTCGACCCATTGGTGTCTCGATTTAGTGAGTGACCTCACTAGTCCGGGTTTAATGCCGCCATTATTAGACCGCTTGCTCTTTCCACTTGACCGCTGGTTTGAGGGTGATAGATCGACGATAGTCGAGCTTAATGCCCATGTTTTTGCACCATGACTTCACTTCATCGGCTGTGAAGTTCGTGCGCTATCCGTGATGATGCTGTGGGGACTCAGAACGGTGTACCACCTCGATATAAAGTCTATCACTGGTCCGGACTCTGCCGCTTTGACCGGTTTGGCCTCTATCCATTTGGTGAACTTATCCACCATGACCAATGTGTACCTTTTCTTATGGGTTCCCTTTAAGGGTCCGACCATGTCAAGCCCCTGCACCGCGAACGCCAGGTTATGGGTATGGTTTTGAGGGCGGTGGGTGGCATATGGCTCGATTAGCTTAAGAGCTGCAACCAACGATCATCGACCAAGTCATGTGCATCCGCCTGCCGCCGGCCAATAAAATCTCAGACGAATGCCTTTCCAACCAGGCCCGGGCTGCTGCGTGGTGCCACCTAATCCGCATGGATTTCAGCCAGAGGTTTCGCCTCTTCTTCTTGGAGATACACCTTTGAAGGACTCCGTAGTACTTTTCTTATAAAGTTCTCCTTCATGAACCTTGTAGGCCTTCGATCACGGACTATGCAGCGGCCTCATTTTGGTCTTCGAAGTTCCTGCCAAGTAAGTAGGACAGAAAGGTTCTGTCCACGCGCGATTACCGCCATTATGTCGGGCGGATTGTGTTACGTTGTTCCGCCAATCACCAGTTGGTGCGGCTTTCTCCGTTTGTCACAACCGACTCCTCTTCCCATAGTACGGATGGCTTGAAGAGCCGCTCCAGAAGATATTTGAGGACAACATCACGCTTTCGCACCGGCGCGCGCGAGTGATGTCGGCCGCTTGGTTGTTATCTCGGCTATGTGATGGAATTCGAGTCCTTCAAACCGAAGCTGACATTTTCGTGACAGCATTACGATATGCTGCCATTTTCGGATCCTTGCGCCAAAGTTCCATTTATTTGGGATATTGCAAGGTTTGAATCCTCGCGCACCTCTAGGCGCTGAATGCCCATGGAGATCGCCATCCGGAGACTATGTAACAAGGCCTCAGATTCGCTGCGTTGTTGGAGTCCGTGTACATTATCTCAAGTACATACGAATCAGATTCCGGTGGGGGCGCCAAGACGACGCCAGCCCCGATCCGCCAACACTTTGGAGACGCTCGAAGTATAGTCCAATTGAGTATGCGCAGATTTTTTAGGTAGTTCGCTTCACCATTCGCGACGAAGTCAGCCAAAACTTGTGACTTTATGGCTCGCCGAGGTTTGTAGGTTATGTCGAATGGCAAGAGCTCAATGGCCCATTTTGCGATCCTGCCCATTGCGTCATGCGTTATTTATAATGTCATTGAGTGGTACTTCAAGCCACCGTTATCGAACACTCTTGAAAGTAGTGCCAAGCTTCCGAGACGCCATGAACACCGTGATATGCTATCTTTTGATAGTGCGGTAACGGATTTGTGGGGTTAGCACAAAGGGATACATAATACACTGGTTTTGAAGAGGGAATTTGTGCCCTTCGCTTGCTCGCTCGACGGCGAGGACAGCGCCACAACTTGGTGTGTTGCCGCGATGTATAACAACATCGGTTCGCCCGAGTGGGCGCAGCCAGACCGGATATGTTGCCAATATGGCCTTTATTTCTTTGAGTCCGGCAAGGCGGCATCCGCCCACTGGTGTTCGGCGCGCCTTAGGAGGCGATAAAGGCAACGCTTTTCTCCTAAACGGGAGATAAAACGGCTTAAGGCTGCCACACATCCTGTTAATTTCTGTATTTGCTTGACGTCCTTTGGGATATCCAACAGAGCCCGGATTTTGGCCGGATTTGCTTCAATCCCTCTACCGGATACGATGAAGCCCAGCAGTTTCCCGGCTGGTAGGCCGAAAACACATTTTTCCGGATTCAGCTTAATGTCATATGCTCTGAGGTTGTCGAATGTGAGCCTCAAATCGTCTACTAAAGTTTCGACAAGAGTTTGTTTTGACGACTACGCCGCCTCACGTATGCCTCGATTGTTTTGCCGATCCGGGTAGCCGACATGTTTGAATCATGCGCCGATATGTTGCGCCGGCGCTTTTGAGTCCGGCGGCATCGTGTTGAAGCGAATGGCCCGATGGAGTAATGAATGCCGCTATGGCTTGATTCGCTTCCGCCATCTTGATTTGATGATAGTCGAGTATGCATCCGTGAAGCACAACGAATCGTGGTCTCGCTGTGGCATCGATAATTTGATTGATGCGGGGAGGGGAAAGGATCCTTGGGCAAGCCTTATTGAGGTCTTTGAAGTCGGCACACGAGGCGCCAGATTTATCTTTCTTTGGTACCATCACCAAATTTGCTAGCCACCGATGTTTAATGTCTCTAATGAATCCGCTTCCAATAACTTGGCTAGCTTCTTCTCCCATTGCTCGCCTCTTGGGCTCGAAAATCGTCAAGAGCCTGCTTTGATCGGCTTGAATCCTTTTAGGATGTTTAGGCTGTGCTCGCCAACTGCGAGGGATGCCGCATGTCCAAGGGTGCCAAAGCGAAGATGTCCCAATTTTCCCGGCGAAATCGCGAGAAAGGCGCAACTTGGGTTCAACTGCGCTCCGATAGAGGCCGCCTTTGTTGGGTCCGCTGGTGGACTTGAAATTTAACTATCTCATCTCGCTGGTTTGAAGGAGGTGGACTTGGATCTTTTATCAAGTATCACATCGCCCTCGCTTACCGTGAGAGCGCAGCGTGGTTAGTTCCTCCGCCGCTAAGGCTTCGGATAGTGCTTCGAGAGCTAGTGCGGCTGTCTTATTTTCGGCGCGGAGTGCTGTGTCCGGATCACTAACGAGAGTGATTATTCCGCTGGGCCAAGGCATTTTGAGCTTCATGTACCCGTAATGGGGTATTGCTTGAAAAATTGTGAATGCCTCTCGTCCTAATATGGCGTGATATCCGCTGCTGAACGGGCCACCTAGAACGTGAATCTCTTCGGATCAGAATTGTCCGGAGAGCCGAACACCACATCGAGTGTGATTTTTCCGGTGCAGCGGCTTCCCGCTAGGGATTATTCCTCTCAAGGTTGTGCTGCTTCGCCAATACGGCTCCAATCGATTTCCATTTTCCGCAGGGTTTCATAAATGAGGTTTAGTCCGCGCCCGTCCATGAGGACTTTTGTCACGAAAGCCAGCCCACTATGGGACTAAGTACCAAAGGCGGCCGGGCTCGTAGTTTGAGGTGGGCTCGTTGTCGGCGCTTGAAGGTGATAGCTGTGTCGCCCATGGATTTGCTGTTGCTACTTGGTAGACTTCATGAAGTTCATGGATTGTTCATTTTCGCCTATTATTTGATGCGAAAGTCTCAAGACCTTGTTACCGTGGCGGGTATTGTTGGAGTGGTTTCGAGTTAGAAGCTCTTCGCCACTTTTGGCTACCGCCGAGTATCCAACATGCTCGAAGGCTATGTGTTGGGACAGCTCCCCCGTATTATGTAGTTTACAGGGTCCATTGAGCCATCCCTCCAAAGACGGTTCCGCTTCCCTTGCTGGGTTTTTGCTTTTGGTTTTTGCATTTGGGGCCTGATTGTGGGGCGCTCTTACCACGATCGGGTTTGGTGCCGGATTATACCAAAATTGATTTTCAGTTTTCCGAAACTTTCCATCGCACAAGATTTCAGATTATGGACGCCAGATCGAAAAACGCGTAATCTTGCGACGATCAATGGCGCTCAGATTCCCCGTCCGTGCGCTTATTGCGTAAGATTGAGATTATGCTTCCTCTCGGCAAATCCTTTATCCTGCCCATAACCAGGAGGAATCGCCCAAGAATGATGTATCGCTTCGAGGGCTCTTGCCGAATTAGAGCTAGGTCGCATATGTCCGGGCGGTGGGTGGAACAAAATCCGATCCCTGCCCATCTTTGGGCTCAAAGGCCAAGGGTCTTCCGAACTTGAAGCTTGATTTGCTGGAAATAGACCAGCGAGTCCGGGCGACGATGATTTTAGGTTCAATGCTCGATCGTGGTCCGCCCTCCGCTGAATCCGCATGGAGGGTCGGGAATCCGACATAGATTGTTTTCAACAATGGCAACGAATTGCCGAGTTGTTCTTCTACCACTTCGACGTGGTGGGTGGCCTGGGGAGAGTTAATCTCTCTCAGATCGGTTTTAAGCCCGATCCGATCGTAGTCCGCTATGACTTCTGATGGGCGATGCGATCCAAGAGCTCGTTAACAGACGAGAGCTCGATTGGATCTAAATGTTCGGCAGCTTTAGGGCTGACTCAAGATTGCTTTCGACGACTTGAGAAGTCATTGCCGAAGCGACGGCCGGACAGCGGTCATAAGGAAACCGCCGAGCCGATTGTCCGACCGGCGCCAAGGCCCTCCGGTGAGAAAACCGCCTTTGAAGACGGTAAAGGCATCCGCCTATCGGCGATGACACGAGGAACTCTTAATGAAAGCACCAATGTCGGCGTCAAACCGCGGATCTCGGTAGGGGGTCCCGAATCTGGCGTCTAGGCGGATGGTAACAGGAGACGAGGGACACAATGTTTTTACCTGTGTTCAGCCCTCTCGGGGAGGTAATACCCTACGCCCCGCTTGATTAATATTGATGATATGGGTAGTACAAGAGTAGATCTACCACGAGATCAATGAGGCTAAACCCTAGAAGCTAGCCTATGGTATGATTGTTGAGATGTAATGTTGTGTCCTACGGACTAAGGCCCTCCGGTTAATATAGACACCAGAGAGGCTAGGGTTACACAGAGTTGGTTACAATGGTAGGAGATCTACATATCCGTATTGCCAAGCTTGCCTTCCACGCCAAGCAAAGTACCTTCCGGACACGAGCCGGAGTCTTCAATCTTCTATCTTCGTAGTCTGGGAGTCCGGCGGACATCGATAGTCCGGCTGTCCAGACACCCCCTAGTCCAGGACTCCCTCAGTCGCCCGGGGGCAATGTTGACGTTCAGCCCCTGGACTCCGAGGATAATTCCTCCATGATCATGATAGAGGTCAGAATTGATGTTTATGAAGGCCCTCATCCGAACATAACGATCGGAGGTAGGGCGCAATCTTTGGTTAACCCAAGGTGATCAGTTGAGCCGGTGATGAAGAAGTCGACGTCGCAGTTGATCTGCAGTCGAGCCATTGATCCTTTTGCCGATCACTCACCGAACTCTCAAAGAAAAAACACCAATGTCGTTGTCAAACCGCGGATCTCGGTAGGGGGTCCCGAATCGCGCGGCTAAGCCTAATGGTAATGTATATGGGGACACAATGTTTACCTGTGTTCGCCCTCTCTCGAGGTAATACCCTACTTCCTCGCTTGATCGACCTTGATGATATGAGTATTACAAGAGCCGATCTACCACGAGATCGTAGAGGCTAAACCCTAGAAGCTAGCCTATGATTATGATTGTCTATATGATCTATCGACTAGCCTGGCCTCGGTTTATATAATGCACTAGAGCCCTAGGATAACAAGAGTCTTAGCCGAATATGCCGGTGGGGAGGAGTCCTTGTCTTGATCGCCAAGTCTTGTGGAATCTTCCTTGAATGCGGCAGCTGTCCGAACTGGCCCATGAGTATACGGCCATGGGGGTCCTCGGCCCAATCAAACTGACTGGGAGACAACGTGGAGAGTACCCCCTGGTCCAGGACACCGTCAGGCACCTCTTCCCATTGCAAGATAAATAGATGAAGTCACAAACAAACCCCAAATTTTGGAGAAGAAATACGAGGCAATAAGAGATCATGCATATAAGAGATCGAGAAACTCAAATAACTTTCATGGATATAAAAAGATATAACTGATCATAGACTCAAGTTCATCGATCCCAACAAACACACCGTAAAAATAGTTACATCATATGGATCTCCAAGAGACCGCTGTATTGAGAATTCAGCGAGAGAGGAAGTCATCTAGCTACTAACTACGGACCAGAGGTCTACAAAGAACTACTCACGCATCATCGAGAGGCACCAATGGAGGTGGTGAACCCCATCCGAGATGGTGTCTAGATTGATCCGTGGTTCGGACTCATGGCGGCTGGATGAAAATTTCGTCGACGCTTTTAGGGTTTCTGGAATATTATGGTATTTATAGAGCAAAGAGGCGGTACAGGGGGCACCCGAGGTGGGCACAACCCACCAGGGCGTGCCTGGGCCTCTTTGGCGCGCCCTGGTGGGTTGTCCCCTCCTCTGGACTCCCCCTAGGTGCAACCAGGGCCCAACTTCTTCATTTTGGTCCATTAAAATCATCGTAAAGTTTCGTGCCATTTGGACTGGCTCGATATTGATTTCCGCGATGTAAAAAACATGCGTAAAATAACAACCGCACTTGGCACTATGTCAAAAGGTTAGTACCAAAAAATGATATAAAATGACTATAAAATGATTATAAAACATCCAAGATTGATAATAAAACAATATGGAATAATCAAAAATTATAGATACGTTGGAGATGTATTAGTGGCAGCCTTAGGTGCGCCCCAAGGTGGCCGACCGACCCCCTTGTGTGCATGCACTTTGGCACCCCCATTCCTTGTTTGGCGCCAGGGAGATGGTAGGAGGAGGCGGCGCTCCCCCCTTTCCTTTCTCCCATGAGGAGGGGAATGTTGAGGAACGTTTGCATGGAAAACAAAAAAATCTACACACACGCAAGATCTATCCATGGAGATGCATATCTACGAGAGGGGAGAGTGTGTCTACATACCCTCGTAGACCATTACGCGGAAGCGTTTATCTTGCGGTCGATGTAGTCATACTCTTCGCGATCCGATCACGATCCAACCGATCTAGTGCCTAATGGATGACACATCCAAGTTTAGCACACATGTGGCTCGATGACGTCTCCTCCTTCTTGATCTAGCAAGCAAGAGAGGAGAAGTAGATGGGATCACAACCAACACCACGGGATGGTGGTGATAGTGGTGGTGGAGCATCGACAGCGCTTCGCTAAGCATCGCTGGGACGAGGTGGTGGAACTACGGATTAACGGGAGAGAGGGAGGGGCGCCAAGGGCTTGGTGTGTTCTCTTGGGGCTCCCCACTCTATATATAGGTGGAGAGGCGTGGGAAATAGCCCCTCCAAGCTCTAGGGCGAGCTATGGTCGGGAAATAGCCCTCTAATGGAATGCCCGCATTGCTATGGGCTATAATGCATATAAATTAATAAACAAATGATAAAGGTTGTATTCAAGGTCAAAGCTCATTTCTCCCTGATACATTCAAACGTGTTCGGACCCAAAATTCAACCGTCTGGATCTTCATCAAATCTAGCCCATATGTGGAGAAGAAATGTTATTGTCCGCACTAACAGACGGTCCAAACTACACAAAAACCTCACCCACTACTTACCAGATGCGAACAAAAGAAATGTTGTTGTATGGACTAACACGCGGTCTCAAACACAAAAAACCCACCCATGATGCACCCTTCCCTTTTCCTGCCTGACCGTCCTTTCCTACTTGGTTTCCCGCCGTAGCATGAATTCTCGCTGGAGCTCACTCCTTTAAAACCCGATGATGCCCACCTCACCTTCGCCATGGAGTCCTCTCTCAATGATACTGCTGCCACCTGCCCTGTTCTACGCCCTGATCTCCTCCTCCCATGTTCGTGTTGCTGCCACTGTCATCAAAGGGGACGAGACATGCATTGCTCATGACGTTCCCTGAGCTAAGAAGGCAGATCCGATGTCTCCCGAGGCATTGTCACGTTGTAACATATAGTTAAATGTTGTGCATTACTATAAAACAAAAATATTCTATCAAACATAAACCTTTTCGACGATTCACATGCACACGGGGTGACAAAATTTAATGAAACATAGTCAACTTTTTTGCAACACAAAATCACTCTTCTTCACTCACCTTTTTAACCTCCTAAATGCAAGCAACTATTGTGAAAACAAATGATTAAGTTTAGGAGAAAAAACACCCTTTATTGAAAATAATATACAACTAAATTTCATCATACATAGTTCGTACACTCGCTATAGAAAAATAAGTTGTTAGGATTGTAAGTATTCAGACAATATTTTCCTTGTCCGTTTCTTGCATCCATGATCACCCACTATGTTGCACGATTGTAACTACAACCATAAATTTCTTGTAGTAAAATTTTAAACACACAATATTTTGTTCATGAATACAGAGTTGCAATTGCTGCAAAGCGACTTGAACTACTGTCGGGGAAACCGATCCACGAACACCTATGGGACCGGCGGATGAGCCCCTTCGTTCAAGCGGGGGCGGATCGCACGAAGAGCGGATCGAGGCGGCAACACGAGCAGTTTACCCAGCTTCGAGCTCTCCGGAGAGATAATACTCCTACCGCTGCATGTCCGGTGTATTGAGTTCTTGCTCGAGCGCTGAGTGCTACAAGACACACTAGCTGCTAACGAGACCGAATGTGAGTGTTTTCGCCATCGAACCCCCTACGCTATGCATGGGCCTCCTTTTATATGCTCAAGGGTCACCGACAGGTGGCAACATAGCAAGGGTAAAATGGAAAGGTGTTGCGTTGGTACAACTACCGCATAAAGGTATCATACCTAACCCCGATGGCAGGGGACAAAGGCATTAAATGCCCGCTCGCTGCCCCATAGTGCAAAAGGGACCGTCAGGACGCCACCGCTGCCATGATGGCAATCTTGTCACGCCGCTTGCCAAAGACACACCGCCGGCTGCACAGCCTCGCCACGCTACCGAAAGGTCCTGTATGCACACGTTGGTGGATGTGCTGGAGCGTGGGTACAGAGTGGTAGCTTGCCGCGGGAAGGGCCTTGCCGCGGTCGTTGTCTTGTCGTGTCCGGAAGCTTGTCGCCATCGGGCCTCGCTGGACGCTGCGGCGCTGCCGCGGCAAGTTCCTTGAGATGCCTTGTTACCTTCCCGCAAGCTCCTCTTGCCGGGCCTTTCTCCTTGGCTTGAATACTTTGTTCTTGAATGGCTCCAAAGGAACCACGGAGGACCTTGGCGTCACCCGCAAGCCTTACCGCTGGGTGCTGTGACTTCCCGTGCGCAAGTTCGGGATACTAGGGTACCCCTACTCTAGTACACCGACAGAGCCCGCATGGGCTACACATGGCGCCGAAGCGCTGTTGGGCCAGGCCCAAACAGGCACGGCACGCTGCCTGGGTTACGCCAGATCTCACTCCGGTCCACCGCGCCTCCCCGAACGCACGCGCCGAATGCGCATCGTGGGAGATATCATGGTGGTTTCTTTATTCGAAAGACGGAACGCCCGCCTCCCTCTTTATAAGGGGGGGAAACAGGGCAGTTTGCCCATCTCGCCGTTGCTATTCCAATCTCAAAACCTCCGCCGCCCCCCCTTCTTCCCAAAGCTGAAAGAGAGCAGCGCCCGCTTCATCGCCACCAGCACCACCAACGCCGCCGATCTCCCCCACCACCTCCGCCATGGTTCAAAGCCGTTTAGGGAAGGTCGTGAAGTCGATCGAGGCGCAGCGTGCTCGCTGCGCCGCGAAGGAGCGGGTAACCTTCCCCAAGCTCGCCGCGGCGGAGCTGAGAGAGTATTACTACTCTTCGTCGACGGAGACGCGAGCGAATCCACAAGACGAACGCATTCTCACCGCCGCTCGAACTGGCTCCAAATGGGTATCCTTCTTCGCTATTTCATCGCGGGCTCTCGCCGCCTTTCTCTGAAGTTTTTCATGACATTATGAACACCTACGGTTCCGCCTCCTGACTTCACCCCCAATGCCGTTTCGATTATGGCAGTTTTCGCACATATCTGCGAAAACTTTGTCGGAGTCTATCCAAATGTAGCTCTTTTCCGCCACTTCTTTATGCCCCGAAGTTGAGAGAGGGGAGCCTTTATCCGCGGAATCGCCGATCTCGAGAGCTGGCAAGAAGGAAGCTTATCTCGAGGGAGAGCTCCGCGCAAGCGGAGGAATGGAGAGCTTATCGGTGCCGGATTGTCGAGGAGAACCCGCAACCATTTACCGCCCAGCGCAAACCCCAAAGAGCGCTGCAACGATTGAGCAACATGGCCCCTAAGACGATAGGTCAAGATTGCCGCCACCCGGATCCAACGCCTCAGCTTGCCGGGCTCATTGTAGGCACCGCTATGCAGATTTTCTTCACCAGACGCTTCGCAGAGAGAGAAGGAGACCCGCCGGGAGTTCCGTAATGCAGCGACATCGCGAGGCTGCGCCTGGCCTCAACTTCAACTTCACTGCCCCGAACCGACGTGATGCTCCAGAACTGTTCAGCACGACCTCAACATCCCGGCGTTCAGGTTGCCGAGGGTGTCGCTCGCGGCAACAACTCCTCGCCGACCGCATCCGCGTAATGATGCCGCCAGCGATTCGCATGGAATTGTCCCAACTTGGCAAGAGCCCGCAGACGACGCCGCAGGAGTTCTTTGACGGCTTAGTAGAAGTGCCGGTCCGCCCGGCGAGCGTAAAAGCCTTACCACGACACCATAGATGCGGAGATGCAGCGATCGCTACTAGGCCGAAGAGGCGCAGGCCTGCCGCCAAGCGAAGTTTGATTCAGCGGAGGAGGCAGAGGCAGCAGAGGCGGCAAGCCTTGCCGAGCGAGAGGGGCTTGCCGGCGAGGGAGAGCTTGCCGGCCTGAAGTCGAGTCGAGCGAGCCCGCCGAGGGTGCGAGCGGCTCGTTGAAGACCAACCTCTTCCTCCTCATCTTCGACAGCTCGCCGCAAGCAGAGCCCCTAGCTCCACCAATAAGGC
Source organism: Aegilops speltoides (assembly GCA_021437245.1). Classification (NCBI taxonomy): domain Eukaryota; kingdom Viridiplantae; phylum Streptophyta; class Magnoliopsida; order Poales; family Poaceae; genus Aegilops; species Aegilops speltoides. Next base: position 83,362,325 of record CM038146.1, on the reverse strand, counting down.
GCTCTCGCAAGGCCGGGACGAAGCGGGCGGCAGACGAGTCAATAGCCACCGCCAAGGCGACACGCCCACCGCGGGCAAGCACTATTGCCGGGGAGCACCTCACGCCTGCAGGCAATCGGAGGGGGTCCTCCCGACCACCGCTTCGCCCGCCAAGCGGCTAAGGAACCTACCTCCGCCTCACAGCCAAGGTGAGCCGACTTTGACCTCTCCGCGCCAGCTCCGACGAGGAAGAAGAAGAGTAAGATTCTTTGCTATACTTGTAGTTCTTCAATTCTTGCTGTTTTGTCTTGTATCTGATTTGCTTTACTTCGAACCCATTCCTTTTCAGGACTCTGGCCCAGAGAGCGGCGAAGAGAGCCAAGGTCCCGGTGATTGTCATCGAGGACGAACCCACCGCGATAGCAGGGGGTGTGTCCGAGACCACCTTGCCGGACCCGCAACTATTCTCAGCAGCCCCTAACGCAGCCCCCAATAAGTAAGTATATGTTTACTTCCCACTGTTAGGCGCAAGCATGGGTGCTCTTTCTTTGTCGACATATGACTATTGGTTTGTGTAGGAGCAGACCAGCCTCACCAGAGCGCCTAAGCCGCCTCGACATGCCATCTGCTTCGACTACACCGCCAAGGAGGGTTCCCAAGAAGGAGCCGCTTCTCCGCAAGGAGAATTTTCAGGTAAGGGTGAAGTCTCCGGCAAGGGAGAGTTCTTGGGCAAGGGACAGCACCAGCGACCCCCCGGTGGTGGAGACCACGACTGTAGAACCCAGTGCAGGTAATCCTTTTGCTTGAAAACTTCCCTTGGGTTCTTCTTCTTCTGATTTCCTTTTTGGATATTTGCTTGACTTTTCTCCCTTTTCCGGTCGTCAGATCCATCTGCCACGGAGCTGATGGAGACCGAGGTTGCCGGCGAGGAGAACGCGTGCCGCAATACCGATGACGTCGCTGCTGCGGAAGAGGCAGCCGGTGCTGATGATCCTGCCAGCGAAGAGGTCGTCAGAGCTGCTGCCGGAAAAGCCAGCGAGGGGTCTGGCGATCGCATTGACGGCCCTGAGGCCGCAGGGCGCCAGCGCCCATCGATCACCGATCCTCCGCCGCTGCCGCAGCCCAGTTCGAAGAGCCCCAGCCCGGCGCCTATCTGAAGGCCGGCGATGGCGTCTTCATCAAGCTCCCCTGGGCATCAAGCTCCAGGGCGCCGATCTAAGGAGAAATCTTTGATGGAGAGGTGTCGCCTCCGCTGGCCGACGCTGGTTGACGCGCCGAGCAAGAATAGCAAGCGAAGCCCGAGGAGGAGCGGCTACATGAAGCTGTTGTCGCTCTACCGCGCTCGACAGGCCAAGGTGGAATCTCGAGAGGCGCTTGTCGTGAAGGCGGGAGTGGACATCGAGAAGCGCGCGGAGGAGCTCCGGGGTCTTAACCAGGAAGCTCTCCGGTCCCTGGCAGAGGAGTGGGAGCAACTCGCCGAGGAGCCGAAAGCCTTCTTCCTCGAGAAGGCCGAAGTTCAAAAGCAATAACGGTTTGCCACCGAGGAGCTGTCTGCGCGGGAGGGCGAGTTGGCGCAGCGGAAGGTCAACCTTGACAGCCACGAGGAGGAGCTTGCTGCGTGCGAGCAAACATTCGGCGGGGCTCTCAAGGAAGCAGAGGATGCTGCTACAGCTGCCGAGGCCGCCAAGAAGAAGCTGGAGACGAAGGTGGCGCAGCTGGAGGCCGATCTCAAGGCGAGCAGTGAAGAGCTTGCCGCGCTTAAGCGTGAGCGCGAGAATGACGCCTACACGTTTGGCGAGCTGCAGGGTCGTCTCATCGAGAAGGGCAAGGAGCTTAGCGCCGCCAAGGACTCCAACGCAGATCTTGAGTTGAAGCTGACTACTTTGACCAAGATGCTGGACGGCGCCAGGGAGCAGGAGGTGGCCTTGAAGGAGAAGATCAAGGCCGACGAGGCGCTGCTGGCGAGTGCTGCTGCTGCCCAGAACACTTTTAGGGAGAATGTGGAGCACTGGACGGAGGGTCTCGTGGATGTTGCCGATCCATTGACAGGGAGTCGGGCGCTGGCCGGGATGGAGGATCTCGGTATCCTCCGTGAGAACCTCCAACCCAGCGCCAAGCTCACCTTGTTATTCAAAGGCGTGCCGACGGCCCTCCAGCGACTCCGGGAGAAGATCCCAAAGCAGCTGGCCGACGAGTCGCGCAAGATCTGCACGGGAGCTCTTCAAAAGGTGTTGGTGAAGGTGGCCTTCCGCAACCCAGGCCTCAACCTCACCAACGCCCTCGTGACCTTGCCGCGGATGCTGATCTCGAAGCGCCAAGACCCGTGGTCGCACCCATTTTGGACAAGGTGAGCGGATCAAGAGGGTTGAGGGCGATCGCAGAGATTAGGCCGCCTGCTTTCTCCTTTTCTTGTCGCTGCTGGTCATGTTATGAGAACAATCTGTTAGAGCTGCGACAAGCTATCTTGTAATATAACTCTATTTTGGGTAGCGATTGCTATGTTATTTCCTTTACTTGATTCCTTCCTTTGTATGTTTTTGCCCTATGCTTTTAGGGAACTTGTTGGCGCAAGCACCTTAGCCGCGAGCGCTGAGTGCGGGGCGTCAGCAGCCTGCTGGCGGTGCCGCTACCGACAAGAAACCTTGTCGCAACTAGTCATAGCTCACTTAAGTTGTTGAGCGGAGTCGAAACAAAGTAAGGGCGCAACTAGTTACGAGTTGGTTCCTCCGCGCACAGGTTTTCCATACAAAGCACGGTCGTTCGACGAAGATAACTTAAAAATCTTAAAACTGATTGCTCAAACTTTGGCAACTTAGCTTTTCTGTCTGCTTGCTTCCCTAAGTAAGGCTTAAACTTTCTTGAACGACGTCTGGTCCACACCATTATCTTCTCCTTTCCCCCCAGCAAACTTGTGGGCGAGGGAACCTTCCTTTCTTTGAGAAAAAGAAAGAAGAGAAAATAAAGATATGGAGCCTTACGGCTCGTTATTGCTTATCGGGGGTAGGCGGTGCACAAAGTGTCAGATAACACGTGCAAAAAATAGAAAGCATGAAATTGACAAGATGTGCGGAGCACATGAGTTTTACTTATGCACGGGGTCTGCGCCCGGCATTGTACGAAGGATCACATGCAACAGCGGCAAGACTTGTACAAAAGGTGGTTGCCGGAACAGGTTCTGGCAACCGCTGTTGGAAATATGCCCTAGAGGTAATAATAAATTAGGTATTATTATATTTCCTTGTTCATGATAATCGTTTATTATCCATGCAATAATTGTATTGATAGGAAACTCAGATACATGTGTGGATACATAGACAACACCATGTCCCTAGTAAGCCTCTAGTTGACTAGCTCGTTGATCAATAGATGGTTACGGTTTTCTGACCATGGACATTGGATGTCGTTGATAACGGATCACATCATTAGGAGAATGATGTGATGGACAAGACCCAATCCTAAGCCTAGCACAAAGATCGTAGTTCAGATGCTCAAGCTTTTCAAATGTCAAGTATCTTTTCCTTAGACCATGAGATTGTGCAACTCCCGGATACCGTAGGAATGCTTTCGTGTACCAAACATCACAAAGTAATCGGGTGGCTATAAAGGTGCACTACATGTATCTCCGAAAGTGTCTCATGGTTGGCACGAATCGAGATCGATTTGTCACTCCGTAAATGGAGAGGTATCTCTGCGTTCGCCGGTAGGACATCATCATAATGTGCACAATGTGACCAAGGGGTTGATTACGGATGATGTGTTATGGAATGAGTAAAGAGACTTGCCGTAACGAGATTGAACAAGGTATCGGTATACCGACGATTGAATCTCGCAAGTATAATACCGCTAGACAAAGGGAATTGTATACGGATTGATTGAGTCCTTGACATTGTGGTTCATCCAATGAGATCATCGTGGAACATGTGGGAGCCAACATGGGTATCCAGATCCCGCTGTTGGTTATTGACCGAGAACGCCTCGGTCATGTCTACATGTCTCCGAACCCGTAGGGTCTACACACTTAAGGTCTGGCGACGCTTAGGGTTATAAAGGAAGTTTGTATGTGGTTACCGAATGTTGTTCGAGTCCCTGATGAGATCCCGGACGTCAAGAGGAGTTCCGGAATGGTCCGGAGGTAAAGATTTATATATGGGAAGTCCTATTTTGGCCACCGGAAAATGTTCGGGATTTTTCGGTATTGTACCGGGAAGGTTCTAGAAGGTTCCAGAGTGGGGCCCACCTGCATGGGGGGACCCACACGAACGTGGGTAGTGGGGGTAAGGCCCCACACCCCTGGTCAAGGCGCACCAAGATCCCCCTTTAGAAGGAATAAGATCATATCCCGAAGGGATAAGATCAAGATCCCTAAAAGGGGGGATAACAATCGGTGGGGAAGGAAATGATGGGATTTCTTTCCTCCCACCTTGGCCAACGCCCCAATGGACTTGGATGGCAAGAAACCAGCCCCTCCACCCCTATATATAGTGGGGAGGCGCATGGGAGCTTCACACGAAGTTCTGCCGCAGCCCTCCCCCTCTCCCAAGTGCTCCTCCTCTCCGCGGTGCTTGGCGGCCCTCGCAGATTGCCACACTCTCCACCACCACCACGCCATCGCTGCTGCTGCTGGATGGAGTCTTCTCAACCTCTCCTCTCCTTGCTGGATCAAGGCATGGGAGACGCCACCGGCTGTACGTGTATCGAACGCGAGGTGCCGTGACGCTCGCACTAGGATCTTCGGTGATTTGGATCACGATTTAGCACGACTCCATCAACCCCGCTCTCTTGAACGCTCGCTTAGCGATCTACAAGGGTATGTAGATGCACTCTCCTTCCCTCGCTGCTGGTTTCTCCATAGATAGATCTTGGTGACACGAGAAAATTTTGAATTTCTGCCACGCTCCCCAACAAAGGGCATCATGAGCTAGGTCTATTGCGTAGATTCTTTGCACGAGTAGAACACAAAGTAGTTGTGGGCGTTGATTTTGTTCAATATGCTTACCATTACTAGTCCAATCTTGTTTCGACGGTATTGTGGGATGAAGCGCCCGACCGACCTTACACGCATTTCCACGTGAGACAAGTTCCACTGATTGACATGCACTTGGTGCATAAGGTGGCTAGCGGGTGCCTGCTCTCCCACTTTAGTCGGAACGGATTCGATGAAAAGGGTCCTTATGAAGGGTAAATAGCAATTGGCATATCACGCTGTGGTTTTATGAGGTAAGAAACGTTTGCTAGAAACCCATAGCAGCCACGTAAAACATGCAAAGAACAATTAGAGGACGCCTAACTTGTTTTTGCAGGTATGCTATGTGATGTCATATGGCCAAGAAGAATGTGATGAATGATATGTGATGTATGAGATTGATCATGTTCTTGTAATAGGAATCACGACTTGCATGTCGATGAGTATGACAACCGGCAGGAGCCGTAGGAGTTGTCTTTATTTATTGTATGACCTGCGTGTCATTGAACAACGCCATGTAATTACTTTACTTTATTGCTAACCGGTAGCCATAGTAGTAGAAGTAATAAGTTGGCAAGACAACTTCATGGAGACACGATGATGAAGATCATGATGATGGAGATCATGGTGTCATGCCGGTGACGATGATGATCATGGAGCCCTGAAGATGGAGATCAAAAGGAGCAAAATGATATTGGCCATATCATGTCACTATTGGATTGCATGTGATGTTTATCATGTTTATTCATCTTGTTTACTTAGAACGACGGTAGTAAATGAGAGGATCCCTTACAACAATTTCAAGAAGTGTTCTCCCTAACTGCGCACCATTGCTAAAGTTCGCTGCTTCAAGCACCACGTGATGATCGGTGTGATAGATCCTTACGCTCACATATAACGGTGTAAGACAGTTTTACACATGCAAAACACTTAGGGTTAACTTGACGAGCCTAGCATGTACGCACATGGCCTCGAACACAAAGACCGAAAGGTCGAGCATGAGTCGTATGGAGGATACGATCAACATGAAGATGTTCACCGATGATGACTAGTCCGTCTCACGTGATGATCGGACACGGCCTAGTTGACTCGGATCATGTAATCACTTAGATGACTAGAGGATGTCTATTCGAGTGGGAGTTCATAAGATGAACTTAATTATCCCGAACATAGTCAAAAGATCTTTGCAAATTATGTCGAAGCTTGCGCTTTAGTTCCACTGCTTAGATATGTTCCTAGAGAAAATATATTTGAAAGTTGACAATAGCGATTATGCGACAAGAGAAAGCTTATGTCCTTAATGCACCGCCAGTGTGCTGAACCCCAAACATCGCTTGTGGATGTTGCGAACATCGACATACACGCTTTTGATAACTACATGATAGTTCGCTTAAACGGTTTAGAGTTGAGGCACCAAAGACGCTTTCAAATGTCGCGAACATATGAGATGTTTTCGAGGGCTGAAATTGGGATTTCAGATCGTGCCCATGTCAAGAGGTATAAGACCTCCGACAATTTTCTTAGCCTGCAAACTAAGGGAGAAAAGCTCAATCGTTGAGCTTGTGCTCGATTGTCTGAGTGCAACAATCACTTGAATCGAGGGGAGTTGATCTTCCGATGAGATAGTGATGTTTCTCCAAAGTCATTGCCACCAAGCTGCTAGAGCTTCGTGATGAACTATAACATATCGTGATAGATATGATGATCCTTGAGGTATTCACGATGTTTGACACCGCGAAAGTAGAAATCTAGAAGAAGCATCAATTGTTGATGGTTGGTGAAACCACTAGTTTCAAGAAGGGCAAGGGAAAGAAGGATACTTCATGAAACGGCAAATCAGCCGGTGCTCCAGTGAAGAAACCCAAGGTTGAACCCAAACCCGAGACTAAGTGCTTCGTGATAAGGGAATAGTCACTAGAGCGAATTACCCTAGATACTTGGTAGATGAGAAGGCTGGCAAGGTCGATAGAAGTATATTGATATACATTATGTTAATGTGTACTTTACTAGTACTCCTAGTAGCACCAGGGTATTAGATACCGTTCGGTTGCTAAGTGTTAGTAACTCAAATAAAAGCTACTAATAAACGGAGACTAGCTAAAGGTGAGTCGACGATATGTGTTGAAGTGTTTCCAAGGTTGATGTGATCAAGCATCGCACGCCCCTCTACCATCGAGATTTGGTGTTTATGCTGAGCATAGACATGATAGGATTATGTCTATCGCAATACAATTATTCATTTAAGGAGAATAATGGTTACTCTATTTATTTGAATAATACCTTCAATGGTCTTGCACCTAAAGGAATGGTTTATTGAATCTCGATCGTAGTGATACACATTTTCATGCCAAAAGATATAAGATAGTAATGATAGTATCACTTACTTGTGGCAATCGCCATGTAAGTCATATTGGTGTAAAACGCATGAAGAAGCTCCATGTTGATGGATCTTTGACTCACTGCTTTTGAAAAGTTTGAGACATGCGAACCATGTCTATTGGTGTATACGCATGAAGAAACTCCATGCAGATGGATCGCTTGGACTCACTTGATTTAGAATCACTTGAGATATGCAAATCATACCACATGGGCAAGATGACTAAAAGCCTCGCTTTTCAAAGAAATGGAACAAGATAGCAACTTGTTGGAAGTAACACATTTTGATGTGTGCAGTCCAATGAGTGCCGAGGCATGCAAAGGAATATCGTTATGTTCTTACTTCACGATGATCCGAGTAGATGTAGAGTATATTTACTTGATGAAACACAAGTCTGAATTATTGAATGGTTCAAGTAATTTCAGAGTGAAGTTGAAGATCATCGTGACAAGAGGATGAAATGTCTATGATATGATCATACAGAAGAGTATCTGAGTTACGAGCTTTGGCACGCAATTAAGACATTATGGAAGTTGTTTCACAATTAATACCGCCTCGAACACCATAGTTTGATTGTGTGTCCGAACATCATAGTTGCACCCTATTGGATATGGTGCGCACTATGATGTCTCTTATCGAATTACCACTATCGCTTATGGTTTAGGCATTAGAGACAACCACATTCACTTTAAATAGGGCACCACGAATTCCGCTGAGATGACACCGTATGAACTATGGTTTAGAGAAACCTAAGCTGTCATTTCTTAAAGGTTTGGGGCTGCGACGCTTATGTGAAAAAGTTTCAGGTTGATAAGCTCGAACCCAAAGCGGATAAAAAGCATCTTCATAGGACACCCAAAACAGTTGGGTATACCTCCTAATTCAGATCCGAAAGCAATAGGGATTGTTTCTTGAATCGGGTCCTTTCTCAAGGAAAGGTTTGTCTCAAAAATTGAGTGGGAGGATGGTGGAGACTTGATGAGGTTACTGAACCGTCACTTCAACAAGTATGTAGCAGGGCACAGGATGTTGTTCCTGTGGCTCCTACACCAATTGAAGTAGAAGCTTATGATAGTGATCATGAAGTTTTTGGATCAAGTCACTACTGCACTGTGAGGGTGACAAGGATGTGTACTACTTTAGAGTGGTAAAGTAATCCTGTCTTGAAGGTTATGTTGCTAGACAACAATGAACCTACGAGCTATGGAGAAGCAATGGTGGGCCCAAATTCCGAAAATGGTTAGAAGCCATGAAATCCGAGATAGGATCCATGTATCAGAACAAAGCATGGACTTTGGTGGACTTGCCCGATGATCGGCAAGCCATTGAGATAAATGGATCTTTAAGAAGAAGACGAACGTGGATGGTGATGTCACCGTCTATGAAGCTTGACTTGTGGCGAAGAGTTTTTCACAAGTTCAAGGAGTTGACTACGATGAGATTTTCTCATCCGTAGTGATGCTTAAGTCCGTCGGAATCATGTTAGCATTAGCTGCATTTATGAAATCTGGCAGATGGATGTCAAAACGAGTTTCCTTACCAGTCTTCGTAAGGAAAGGTTGTATGTGATACAATCTGAAAGTTTTTGTCGATCCTAAGGATGCTAAAAGCTATGCTAGCTCCAGCGATCCTTCTAAGGACTAGAGCAAGCATCTCGGAGTTGGAATGTACGCTTTGATGAGATGATCAAAGATTTTGGATTTATACAAAGTTTATGAGAAACTTGTATTTCCAAAGAAGTGAGTGGGAGCACAATAGAATTTCTGATGAGTATATGTTGTTGACATATTGTTGATCAGAAATGATGTAGAATTTCTGGAAAGCATATAGGGTTATTTGAAAGGTGTTTTTCAATAGAAAACCTGGAATAAGCTGCTTGAACATTGAGCATCAAGATCTATGAGGATAGATCAAAAATGCTAAATGGTACTTTCAAATGAGCATATACCTTGACATGATCTTGAAGGTGTTCAACATGGATTAGTCCAAGAAGGAGTTCTTGCCTGAGATGTAAGGTATGAAGTTAAGACTTAAAGCTCGACCACGGCAGAAAAGAGAGAATGGACGAAGGTCGTCCCCTATGCTTTAGACGTAGGCTCTACAGTATGCTATGCTAAGTACCACACCTGATGTGTGCCTTGCCACATGTCTGGCAAGAGGGTACAAAGGTGATCAAGGAGTGGATCACCAGATAGCGGTCAAAATTGTCCTTGGAGTAAATAAGGACATGTTTCTCGATTATGGAGGTGATAAAGAGTTCGGCGTAAAGGGTTACGTCGATGCAAGCTTGAACACCTATCCGAGTGACTCTGAGTAGCAAACCGGATACGTATAGTGGAGCAACCATTTGGAATAGCTCCAAGTGGAGCGTGGAAGCAACATTTACGTAATGACCTAGAGATTTGCAAAGTACATACGGATCTGAAAGTTGCGCACCGCTGACTAAAACCTCTCACAAGCAAAACATGATCAAACCCCGTAACTCATTGAGTCTTAATCACATGATGATGTGAACTAGTTTAATGACACTAGTAAACTCTTTGGATGTTGGTCACATGGCGATGTGACATGTGAATGTTAATCACATGAAGATGTGAACTAGATTATCGACTCTAGTGCAAGTGGGAGACTGTTGGAAATATGCCCTAGAGGCAATAATAAATTAGGTATTATTATATTTCCTTGTTCATGATAATCGCTTATTATCCATGCTATAATTGTATTGATAGGAAACTCAGATACATGTGTGGATACATACACAACACCATGTCCCTAGTAAGCCTCTAGTCGACTAGCTCGCTGATCAATAGATGGTTACGGTTTTCGACCATGGACATTGGATGTCGTTGATAACGGATCACATCATTAGGAGAATGATGTGATGGACAAGACGCAATCCTAAGCCCAGCACAAAGATCGTAGTTCAGATGCTGAAGCTTTTCAAATGTCAAGTATCTTTTCCTTAGACTATGAGATTGTGCAACCCCGGATACCGTAGGAAGGCTTTGGTGTTCCAAACGCCACAACGAATCGGGTGGCTATAAAGGTGCACTACGGTATCTCCGAAAGTGTCTGCTGGCTTGGCACGAATCGAGATCGATTTGTCACCCGTAAACGGAGAGGTATCTCTCGCCCACTCGGTAGGACATCCTCATATGTGCACAATGTGACCAAGGGGTTGATCACGGGATGATGTGTTACGGAACGAGTAAAGAGACTTGCCGGTAACGATATTGAACAAGGTATCGGTATACCGACGATCGAATCTCGGGCAAGTATAATACCGCTAGACAAAGGGAATTGTATACGGGATTGATTGAGTCCTTGACATTGTGGTTCATCCGATGAGATCATCGTGGAACATGTGGGAGCCAACATGAGTATCCAGATCCTGCTGTTGGTTATTGACCGGAGAACGTCTCGGTCATGTCTACATGTCTCCCGAACCCGTAGGGTCTACACACTTAAGGTTCGCTGACGCTAGGGTTACAAAGGAAGTTTGTATTTGGTTACCGAATGTTGTTCGGAGTCCCGGATGAGATACCGGATGTCAAGAGGAGTTCCGGAATGGTCCGGAGGTAAAGATTTATATATGGGAAGTCCTATTTTGGCCACCGGAAAATGTTCGGGATTTTTTGGTATTGTACCGGGAAGGTTCTAGAAGGTTCCAGAGTGGGGCCCACCTGCATGGGGGGACCCACATGAACGTGGGTAGTGGGGGTAAGGCCCCACACCCCTGGTCAAGGCAAGACCAAGATCCCCTTAGAAGGAATAAGATCATATCCCAAGGGATAAGATCAAGATCCCTAAAAGGGGGGATAACAATCGTGGGGAAGGAAATGATGGGATTTCTTTCCTCCCACCTTGGCCAACGCCCCAATGGACTTGAGGGCAAGAAACCAGCCCCTCCACCCCTATATATAGTGGGAGGCGATGGGAGCTTCACACAAAGTTCTCGCGCAGCCTCCGCCTCCCAAGTCCTCCTCCTCTCTGCTGGTGCTTGGTGAAGCCCCGCAGATTGCCACGCCTCCACCACCACCACCACGCCTTGCTGCTGCTGGATGGAGTCTTCTCAACCACTCCTCTCTCCTTGCTAGATCAAGGCATGGGAGACGCCACCGGCTGTACGTGTATTGAACGCGAGGTGCCGTCTGCTCAAAGACTAGGATCTCCGGTGATTTGGATCACGACGAGTACGACTCCTTCAACCCCGTTCTCTTGAACGCTTCCGCTTAGCGATCTACAAGGGTATGTAGATGCACTATCCGTCCCCTCATAGCTGGTTTCTCCATAGATAGATCTTGGTGACACGTAGGAAAATTTTGAATTTCTGCTACGTTCCCCAACAGCCGTGCCTTACGGGTAAAACTTATGAAGATGCTCAATGTTCTAGGAGTTGCTCACCGGAATGCCATCTTCGGTCTCAAGGCGGACAGCGCCAGGCCTAGTGACTCGCTTTCACCCGGTAAGGGCCTTCCCACTTTGGCGCCAACTTGTTGGAATTCTTGGCGGATCGAACGCTACCAAGAACAAGGTCGCCTTCTCGAGACTTCGGCATTAACTTTGCCGCTATGGTAGCGGTGCAAAGCTTGCTGGTATCGAGCAGCTCGTCAAATGCCTCAAGACGGTCTTCCTCAAGGAGCAGCGCGTCATCTTGTCGCAGCTGCTCTTGCTCAAGCTCATCATAAGCGAGCACTCGAGGTGACCCGTGATACGAAGTTCCGTGGGGAGAACCGCCTCGCTTCCATAGACTAGAGCGAAGGTGTCCGCCGGGTTCGATTTGGCGCCGCCTCGACGACCAAAGAACCACCGCAGCTCCTCAATCCAGCTTCTTTCCACACTTGTGCATCCTCTCGAAAGTCCTGGTCTTGAGCCCGCGCAGACTTCAAAGATTTGCCCTCTCGCTGACCGCTGCTTTTGGGTGAGCAATGGTTTAAGCGCACCTTGGCGCCAAGATCTTGGACGATCGCATGAAGGTGCAGCTCGTGAATTGCGTGTCGTTGTTGTCGGTGATGATCCCGTTAGGGATCCCGGCGCAAACAATCGACCAAGAACTTGATCGCCGATCGTGCTGTCACCTTCCTCATCGCTTCCAGCTTCCGCCACTTTGTGAACTTGTCGATCGCGACGCATAAGTACTCAAAGCCCCGACAGCTCGGGAAAAGGGCCGAGGATGTCGAGCCCTGCACCAAAAATGGCCAGGATAAAGGGATCGCCCGAGAGCTTGAGCTGGCTGGTGTATCTCGCTGAATGGAACCGCACGCTTCACACTTGGTTACTTGTGAAGTTGCATCCGGAGGGCTGTCGGCCAAAAGAAACCTTGCCGAATGCTTTGCCTGCAAGTGTTTCGCGCTAATGTGGTGACCACATATGCCTCCATGTATCTCTCGCCAACAGCTTTTGTCCGCCTTCCCAAAGAATACACTTCAATTTCACACCGCTGAGTCTTCTTCAGATAGTGTGTTGTCGATAAACCGGTACATACTTGATCGCCGGGCTACTTCTTTCCGCTTTTCTCTGCTCTTCGGAAGTTCTCATGTCTCAAGGAAACGGACAATCTGTTGTGCCCATGCCGGAGCTTGCGGCTCGACAACAAGGACTAAAGGCACGCTCGCTGCTGCGGGAACATCCGCTTATGGCGAGAACTCGCAGCTCAGCCGAGTTGACGCTCCCGCAAGCTTGCCGGAGCAAAACTTGTCGGGAGCGCTCGCTTAACGGAACAACCCCTAGGGCTTGCCGGAGCAGATCGCTCCTCAAGACCCTTGGTGTTGATCTTGGGACCTTCTTGGCGGCGGCTTCGGGAGCTCACCGAAAATAGTCACCGAAATCAACTTCCTCTTCTTGCTCGGTCCAGCTTGATGGCGTTATGACGGTTGAGTCGGGCTTTGAGCACAAAGATCCCTGGTTCCATTGTAACTTGCGCGCGCGCGACTTCGACAGCCATCGGCAATGTCGTTCTCAGCTCTTGGAACATGCTCCATCCAGAGGCCGTCAAAGTGCTCTTCTAGCTTTCTCACTTCATCAACATAAGCTTCCATCAACGGACTCGATAATTTTGTTCACTTGGCGGACGACAAGCTGCGAGTCACCCCCGATAATGAGCTTCTTGATCCCAAGGTCCGCTGCGATCTCGAGACCGCAAGCAAACCTTCATACTCATGCGGTATTGTTTGTTGCTTGCTCCTTGGGAAAGTGCATCCGACTACGTGACTTGAGGTGCTCTCTAGTGGGCGCAAAAAGTAGCACGCCAAGACCGGCGCCTTTGCAAAGGAGAAGGCACCATCAAAGTACATCAGCCGCTTTTTGCTTGCTTCCTTGACGGGATGCCCGCTTCGAATTTCTTCATCCGTGTCGGCGCCCATTCTGCTATGAATTCTGCCAATGCTCGCTTTGGATAGTTGAAGTGTCTCAAACTTGAGGCCAAAACTTGACAGTTCCAAAGGCCCACTCGACAATCCTGCCTGCTGCTTCGGATTCTACAAGATCCTCTTCACGAAAACGAGTGACAACTATGATCTCATGTGCTTGGAAGTAATGGCGCAGCTTTCTCGAGGCCATGAGAAGGACGACAAGCAATTTCTGCACACCAGAGTACCTTGACCTAGCCCCCTGCAGAAGGGAACTGACAAATTAAACTGGGCGCTGCACCATTCTCTTCTGTATCTCCTCACGCGCCTGCGCAGATCTATCTTTGTCGGGACTAGAGCTTGTCGGTGAAGTCCCCTGCTTGTCGCTGGATGCATCTGCCATGGTTGCTAGCTCATCATCCGCCTCCCTCTCCGCTACTAACGCAGCACTAACCACTTGATTGGTTGCCGCTATATATAGCAGCAACTTCTCTTGTGGCTTAGGTGCGACAAGTGTTGGAGTGGAGGACAGGTATCTCTTCAAGTCTCCGCAGCGCAGCCTCCGCTCTCGAGTCCATTTCATTGACCTGCCTTTTTCAATATTTTGAAAATGACAGTATGCGCGCCAGCAGACCTAGAGATAAACCTGCTGAGAGCAGCCACGCAACCGGCAAGTCTTCGTACTTCCTTGACGCGCTTTGGTGCTTCAATCTGCTCAATGGCCTTGATCTTGTCGGGATTGGCTTCAATTCCCCGCTGAGACACGAAGAACCCGAGAATTTTATGCGGAGGGGACTCCAAACACACACTTCTCGTGGTTAAGCTTATGTTGATCTTGTGCAGATTTGCAAAGGTTTCGCCTAAATCTTGAATCGAGTTGCCTTGTCCTTGCTTCTTGACCACTATGTCATCCATGTAGGCTTCCACATTTCTGTGCATTTGTGGCTCAAAAGCGTCATGGACTACCCTTGCAAATGTTGAACCAGCATTCTTTAAACCAAAAGGCATCCGTATGAAATAGTATGTGCCACATGTAGTGATGAATGCGGTCTTCTCCTCATCCTCTTCTCGCCATGAAGATCTGATGGTATCCTGAATATGCGCCAAGAAATGAAAGCAAGTCACATCCGCCATGGAGTCAACACTGGTCAATGCGCCGCAAGGAAATGGGTCTTTGGGACAAGCTTTATTGACTTCGTAAAGTCAATACAAAGCCTCCATTTCCAGCTTGCCTTGCGCACGACCACGATTGGCCAACCACGAGGATGGAGCACCTCCGACAAGGCCCGCCGCTTCCAACTTCTTGATTTCTTCGCAATGAATTTTTGGCGCCCACCGCTTGTTTCGACCTTCGCTTGACGGTCCGCGATGAGGACAGACGGCAAGATGGTGCTCGACATTTCCGGGAACACCAGGGATGTCGACGGTTGCCACACAAACACGCCGACGTTACCGCAGAAAGCAACGAGCGCCGCTTCCTATTTAGGGTCGAGAGTGGCACCGATGGTGAAGGTACCACCAGTACCGTCCTCCTTGGCGACACCTTCTTGGTCTCTGGCGGAGCTGCCATTGTCTTCTTACGCTGGCCGGTGGAGCTCGATGGTGCATCCTCGACGGTAGCGCAGCACTCCGAAGAGATGCGCTTGCCGGAGTGGGCATCCGAACTCTTGCCGGACTTGGTCTTCTTCTTCCCCCCGGGAGCTTCAACGGCAAGTAACTTGCGATCTGTTGCGGCTGCTGCCTCCCGGTAGATCTTGTCGGCGCAGATAAGAGCATCCTTCTTGTCGCCAGGGACAGAGATGACACTTATCGGCCCGCATCTTCAAAGATGTTGTATGCGAGTGACAGCTGCCATGAATTTGGCGAGGCCGGACGGCCGAGTATCTCACCAGAAGGCAATGGAAAGTCAAGAACGCCAAAAGTGACCTCTCAGATCCCGAGGTTCAACTCATTGCCAAATGTCACCGATAACGTGATCTTTCCTTCGCTTGCTCCTTCCCGGATTGATTCTTGAATGTGCCGATCTCTTCAAGCTCGCCGTCAGGATCCGAGTTTCGAGTACCGCGAGGAGATCAGGTTCAAGCCAGCCTCGCCATCAACTAGCATCTTAGTGACCTTGAGGTTGCGGATAGTTGGTGAAACCAACATCGGCAAGCACCCGACCGCAGTTATGCGATCAGGGTGGTCCTCAATATCAAAGATGATAGGCGTGCTAGACCATTTCAGAGGCTTGCGTGACTCGACGGGTGGTTCTGCCGCATTGACTTCCCGCACCCACTGCTTGAGCTGGCGGTGTGAAGTATGCAGAGAAGCACCACCGTCAACGCACAGGACCTCTGTGGCTTTCTGGAACTCCTGCTCACTGGTGTCGTCATCATCCATATTGTCGGTGTCAAAACCGGCGGATCTCGGGTAGGGGGTCCCGAACTGTGTGTCTAGGCGGATGGTAACAAGAGACAAGGGACATAATGTTTTACCCAGGTGCGGGCCCTCTCGATGGGGGTAAAACCCTATGTCCTGCTTGATTAATATTGATGATATGGGTAGTACAAGAGTGGATCTACCACGAGATCAAGGAGGCTAAACCCTAAAGCTAGCTATGGTATGATTGTTGTAATGTATGTTGTCCTATGGACTAAAGCCCTCCGGTTTATATAGACACCGGAGGAGGCTAGGGTTACACAGAGTCGGTTACAATGGTAGGAGATCTACATATCCAGACGCCAAGCTTGCCTTCCACGCCAAGGAAAGTCCCATCCGGACACGGACGGAGTCTTCAATCTTGTATCTTCGTAGTCTTGGAGTCCGCGACGATGATAGTCCGGCTGTCCGGACACCCCTAGTCCAGACTCCTCAAGAGTCTCCTAACCAGGCTTCAATGACGATAAGTCCGCACGCATAATGTTTTGCATTGCAAGGCGGATTCTCCTTGAATAATCCAGAGAAGATCATGAACACCAGGATAGTGTCCAGCTCTGCAAAATAAATTCCACATTCCACCGTAGAGAGAATAATGCACATAAATCCAATCTGCTGACGTTTTGTGCGGCATGACATTACACCGCTACCAAGCCTTTGTTTGAATCGCTTTTTACTATACCACCTCAAAGACGCTTAGCGCGGTTTCGCTGGCACGCCTTGTCGGCAGAGATCGTGTTCCCCTTATTCCGGGATTCTCATCAATACGCGTGGGTAACCCAACCGCGCCTGCCGCCACGCCTCTATCGAAGGTCAATCCTTAACGGTCACGGGACGACTCTTGGTATTTTTCCCTTTATAAGAGGACCAAGGCTCGCTTTTTTCTTCAATCTCGATCGAATCTCCTCCTTGCTCCCAGCCCCAACACCCAGAGCCCCAGATTCGAGCGCTTCGGATTCTCAACAATGTCCGGCTCTGACCTCCAGGGTCGGTGGATGCCCTCCTCCGTCACGGAGGAGGACGTGCTAAAGCTTCGTGAGGCCAAGTACATGTACTACGAGATTTCGCATAGGTTGCCTGCTCAAGGGCAGGTCAGGCCCGCCGAGCCCGGTGAGTACGCTTTTCAGATCCCACCTCCGCCGGGTCTAGGCTTCCCAACGGACCCCTCGTGAGAGGGCTCATGTTCTACTATGGGCTGGATTTTCACGACTTGGCCCGAGTCCATCCTCCATATCTCCGCATTCATCATCGCTCAAGCCTTTCTCCACGTCACTCCCCACTTCGGCTTGTGGATGAAGACCTTTAATGTGGAACCGAAGATGATCGGGGGGCTTCAAGCGGAGTGCGGCGGGGCGGCCATTAGCAGAAGGGCCGATGCCCTGCGGGCCCGAGGGTTCTTCCAAGAGGAACTCAGACAGGCAGCAGGAGTGGTTCTATATCACCGCCCGGCGGGCAGCAAGCAAAAGCCGCCGCTTCATTCCGCCAGACCTCCACGCCAACCGATGTCGTGGGTCAACCAAGGGCTCAATTGGGGCCGTTCAAGACGTGCCCTCATTGCAGGGCCGGATTCGAGACCTCCGTGCAAGGGAGATCAATCTGGTCGTGGTGATGCACGCTATGCTAATCAGCGCCTTCGCCTCGCAAACGCCGCCCTTCCGCCTATGGGAGTTCAATCCGAGGGACCTCAATTCTCCAACACTTCATGGGTGCGACACCCGTGGAGATGTACAAGTTGTTCTTCGACCGCAGTAGCGTGTCCGAATTGACCGAGGACGCAGCCTAAGCTGCAATCACCCGGATACTCGTAAATAGCTCAGAGTCCGGACGCTCTGCTTATCTGCTTATAGAGTTCGCCTCGACCCATTACCCTTCACAGGAGTGGGTAGTGCGATCGGCCGATAAGGTGTCCGGCCTCCCAGAGACCGTGACCGAGCCCGTGGCTGGTCGGGACAGTTGGAGATCGCGCCAGAGAAGGGAGCGATGGGGAAAATAGAGGAGCTATTATTTCGCCCGAAGGGGCGTCTGAAGAGAGGGGAATCAAATTCCTTCCAGGGGGAGAAGAGGACCGCCTCCGAAGATCCGGAGGCCAAAGCCCCTAAACGAGGGAAGAAATCTTCACTGGTCCGGTCCGGGAAAACCCGGACGTACAATCGTCTCTAAAGGATCAGCCCTCCAGCGAGCCGTGAGTAGGAAAAGGGGAGTTCATTAATAAGAAAATACCTTCATTTGTGCTTTTGTGGGTAACCGAAACTTCTATCTTGCAGTTCGGATTTGCAGCCTTCTCAGATGAGTTCGTCTTCGGGGGACCTTCTTCCGGAGATGATGGAGAGCGAAACGCCTCCGTCTGCTGCACCGTCAGATAGGGCAGGCGAGCCTGAAGTATCATCACAGAGGGTATCCCCGAGTCCGGAGGGGCCGGAGAGTTCGGCGCCCACTAGTATCCGGCCGGGAGAACTGAAGAATCTGCTTGAGAGGGCGTCTATCTCAGAAGATCACCGTGCTTTCATGCATATGGTGATTGGAAGGATTTCTTCCGCCGAGAGCGGATTACGTAATGCTGCTATGAGTTTGCTGGCGGGATTTGAGGTACGCAAGAATGACGCACCTTTTTTTTGACAGTTTTGCACATAAAACCGCTACCAGATAGATAGTAGCCCCGAGACTCCTGTAGGTTGTCGAAAATGACAGCGTGCCGAGGATCAAAATCGCAAGTAATGAATGTCGCCGTTTCTATGCAGGTGGCGGATAGTCCAAGGGCTAGCCGGACTAGTGGAGTTGCCGAGTTAATGCGGCAACTTGACGTGGCGGATGCGGACATCGCACTTGTCAACCGGTGACTTGACAAGTCGCAAGGTAAATGAGTTCTCCACGGTTGCATTATGTAAGGGGGTCAAAGCCCTCCTCTGATAAATTATATGCTGTGATACAGACGGTGCTGCTGCTGTCGAGAGCCTTCGGGCCGAACTTGCTCAAGCTAAGGAGCAATCCCAAAGGAGTGATGCGGCTGCCTCGAGGGTGGCCGAGGAGTTGAAAGCCGAAAAGGCTGCACACTGCCTATGCAGGGAAAAGGTGGCCGAATTGGCCGTGAAATTAAGAGATGCTACCGACCGCAATGAGGCTCTTGAAAAGGAGCGCTTATCGGAGCGGGAAGACCTGGGGAAGGCCACCGCCGAGGCCAAGGATGCCCGTTCTGCAATGCGGGCTATGAAGGAGGAGCTGCGCCAGGTCGGAGATATTGTGGCTGGCAAGCCTTTTCGCTAAGGCCGCCGGTTTACGGATCAAAAGTATGCTCAACTTGGCCAGCTGTGGGTTCCGGAGGATCCGTATATGGACTTAGCGGCAAGTGCGGCTGATGCCGTTGAGCACTTCCGGAGCCAGAAGGATCACAAGACGGAAAAGCTATTTTGGTCTCAATTCCATAATCCAGATGGTTCACTGTCGTTAACCGATCGGTTGGCCGAATGGGCCGAGCTAAATAGATTGTCCGGACTTGCCATGACTGACGTCGTGGCTCATGTCTGGCCAGAGAGGCCCAAGGTGACGAGCTATTTCGGCTTATTGCAGCAATTTCTTGGAGCGGTGCCGCATATCAAGGAGATGAAGCGGTCGGCCTGCATCGGCGGCGCCATGGATGGCTTTTGCCCATGTGAAGACACATTGACAGAGATGGATGCCACCGCTATTGCCGCCAGGGTTCGGACGAAAGCCGGTTACCCGCCGAGCACTATTTTGGAGAAGTTATGCATGGCGCCGTAATAGAGTTGCAGGTTTCAAAGGATGTCACGCTCAAATGAACGCTTTTAGCTTGTAAGACAATGATTATGCTATAACTGCTTTTTTATACTTGTGCGCCCCAAGTAGTAAAATATCTCCTATGCGGCCGCACGATACATTTGTATAACCTCAAAGATTGCGTTTTGGCTTCAGCCCCACGCACAAGGTGCAGGGTGTTCGCAAAAATAGCGCGTATTCACACTTAATCCGATGTCTCGGTCCTATTAAGGAGGTGGTAGCGTAGCGAACGAGGCAATCCGGACTATAATGCTTTATCACTTTCACTTAGCTAGTGGAGTTCGAGGGTGGGGCTACGATATAGCCCCTTGGGTCACCGCGCTTCTCCGAGTTCGAGGCGCGTGTGTGCCTGACCGGGAAATGGTCCTTCGTCAAAGCGGGGAATTCTAAACATTCCGGTAGTCGATCGAGTGGTCGACTCTCGCTATATCATGACAAATGGCCACCTTTCATCGAGGTGCTCGCCAAATTAACGGGGCACAATCGCAGAGTTCTCCGGTGCCGTGTTAGCCGATGATACGGAACGAAGGCAGCAAAACACAGGAGCCGCAAAACCCAACATTTGACCAAAGACATGATTCGAGCTGATGCATATAATGCCTAACTCGAGACGCCAACACTCCCTAAGGTGTTCGGACTTTATAATAATGGGCGAGCAATGCCCTAAGCCCCTAGTGTCCGTGCACGGCATGATCCTCCGACGCGCCGATGCCAAAACGCCGCTCGCTTTGGTTATAAGAAGAAACCAAGGAAAATAACAACAAGAGACAGAAAAAGGTTTATGCAGGTCTTAATCAAAAGAATCTCGCAACGGGTCCCTACCGCACGCTGCATACCAGTGTTCCGCGCAGCCGTTATCCTCGACGGTGTGCACATCGCTCATCTCAGTAAAAGAGAGGAACTTAGTTTGAAAAGAACTCGTATGAAAAAAGTATATGTGAAAGAAGAAATATAAATAAGTAAAGCGGGTCTGTATGGACTCGCTGTTGTTTAGCGCCGCAGCCCTCAGAAGGGATGTGCGCCTAGGGAGCCCCTAGCCTCGCTTATGCCGGACTCGCTCGTTCGTGTCCGGGTCTTTAAGTGACCAAGATCAAATGATGCCGCATGGACCGGCATCTTGAGTGTAAGAGACGCGAATGTGGTATGGCGTTGAACGGACAAAAGCCTCTTGTCCCAAGAGTGCTTGATATCCACTTTGAAATGGGACGATATGAAAGATTAGTTTTTCGATCGGAAGTTGTTCGGTGATCCAACACAACTTCTAGTAATAGGGAGCCTGTGCACTTGGCGAAGGGCTCAAGGCGCCACCCTTTAAAGGAAGTGCGATCGTGTTTAATTTTAGTAGGGTCTATCCTCAACTGGCGGATTGTATTTGGATACAGCAGGTTTAAGTCGCTGCCTCCGTCCATCAGGACTTGAGTAAATTGTAGTCCGTCGATTATAGGATCCAATATCAGGGCAGTCCATCCTGCGTTTCAAATGCTTCTGGAATAATCCAGGTGGTCGAAAGTTATTGGTTTTGATATCCAATCTCTATGGTCTGCTGGATTGGACCGTGCGAGGCTCTTTTTACAGGGTGCCGCACTATTTTTCTGTATTATCATATGAAGTGAGTTTACTACTTTGACCTCTTGTGGGAAAGTCTTTTGCTTTCTGGAGCTCTGCTGGTGGGGTTTATCGTCTTCGCTTGACGCGTCGAGCCCCTTGTGTTCGGCGCTTAATCGGCGGACTGTTTGAAAACCCAACAATCTCGGCGGGTGTGGTTTGCGTTCCGGGTACTGTGGATTTGACATATCCATCCCAAAATCTTGTTTGTTGGACAGCTCATCGCTGTCATCCTTAAGAGGCAGTGTTTTGGTGTTTGGCCGTGAGCTTTTGAATCCGGCGCTGACCGCCGTGTTTTTGGGCTTTTTCTTTATTCCGGCGCTGCTTTTTCTGCTACCGTGATTTTCCGCTTCCATCTCTTATCTCGATGTACTTGGGTCATTGGTGCTGCATCTTGCTAACCAGCTATCCTCTCCCGCATGTAAGCGGGTCATGAGGCTTGTTAGCGCGACATTGTCCTCGGTTTCTCTTGGCCGAGGTGTCTGGCAAGCCATTCGTCTCGGACGTTATGTTTAAAAGCTGCTAAGGCTTCGCGTCCGGACAGTCGACTATTTGGTTCTTTTTGGTAAGGAACCTGTTCCAGAATTTGTCTTGCCGACTCTCCGGCTGTTGAGTTATATGACTTAGATCGCTCAGATCCTGAGGGCGGACATAAGTCCCTTGAAAATTTGTTTCAAACGCGCCCTCGAGCTCTTCCCAACTTCCAACATGTTTTTTTGGGAGGCTTTTAAGCCAATGACAGTCTGACCCGCTGAGCTTGAGGGTAGGTATTTTATGGCATGGAGATCATCTCCTCCGCCATGTGTATGTGTAGTATATAATCTTCTATCCGCACTGTGGTCTGTTGTTCCATCGTAGGCCTCACGCTTATGGGTTTAAATCCTGCTGGAATTCATGGTCCAAAGACCTCATTGGTGAAACATAGTGGGTGTGCGGCGCCCAGATTTGGGTGTGCCACTATCTTCTGACACTTGACGTGTTTCTTGCTTCCTGGGCCCTTCTTCTTGGGCCCGTGAAATGGACCTGGCTGGGCCATCTGCTTTCCGTGTTCATTAGTCGGTTTATGTGCGGCGCCGCTTTCGAATTTGGCCTATCATCCGCCGCCTATCCAACCAGCAGTTTTTCATGTTTTGACCGTGGGGGCTCTATGGCCTCCTCGTCAAATTCGTAACAACTTGCGCTCGGTAGCTCTTGGATTGGTGGCTATTGCAGATTTATCCGCGGTTTTGAGCACTTTGCTCCACCTCATCCCGAGTGTGTCTTCCGCTGTTTTGAGCTTTCGTTTTCCTTCTTCAAGCTTCTTGCAGTGTTGACGAAGTCTTTTCCGGTTTTACTATCCGCCGCGTGTCCGGCATGAGATCGTCCGGACTGTCGTTTTCGCCGGGCTCGGACTGATTATCTGACTCGTCCTTTTCGGACGGTTGCTTATATGCATGTTCGCCGTCCACTTTTGTGCCCTGCTATATTGCGTGGTCCTTAGGAGCGTTGTTGTTGTCGAGGCGGGACTTAGGGCGGCGTCTGTGCCGCCAATTAGGTTGTTTGTCGGCTGGGTTATCTTCTGCCGCGGCCCGTTGGTCCTCGTTATCGCTCTCTTTTGGGGTATCCACCATATAGACGTCATATGACGAGGTGGTCCTCCGTGCGCTCAGTAGGCGCTGGTTCTTGTTCGCCTCCCGCGCCGCCCCATATATCGCCGATGTCTTCGAGTCATAGTCTAGCATGTCGGTTAGATCGCCGACAAGGGCTACAAAGTGGGTGGTGGTGGGCGCTGAATTTCTTCGCCGCTCAGATCCCAACCATCCCGACCATAGTCCGCCAGACTCTCCGATAACGAGAGATGCTTTAGCGAATTTAGGATGTCGCCAAAGGGCAAATATTGAAGATGTCCGCGCGGTGAATTCCATAACCGCGCCCAATCCGATTCGATTGGTAGGGCGGAGGTCCGGAGTCCGCAATCGCAAGTTTCGCGAGGGACAAGATTACGCTCGCCCATCGCCGTGGAAGTTGAAGCCCCGAGGTGGTGTCCATCCACCGATCTCGATCGGGCGATCGGCCCGACTAAAGGCCGGCGGATTCGTGTCGCCACCAAGGCACTATTCAAAGGATGAGCTAGATCATGCCCATCGCAACAAAGGCGGCACGCCGCTTTGGCTCGAGCCCGCCGAAGATCAAGTCCCCGCGATGTCGGCCGGAAGTTTAGGCTTACGAGTCCGCCTGATAGCTGGGGCGAAGCTTCGATCTGCTCCAGATAGCTAAGGGAATTAGCCCGCAAAGGCGGCCACCGAATATTTAAGATCTGTCCGGGAGAAAAGTCTCACCCTGGACAGCGTTGTTGACTGAAGATGCCATGGAGCCTATCGGTGACGACACAGAGGAGCTCTCAAAAGCACCAATGTCGGTGTCAAAACCGGCGGATCTCGGGTAGGGGGTCCCGAACTATGCGTCTAGGCGGATGGTAACAGGAGACAAGGGACACGATGTTTTACCCAGATTCGGGCCCTCTTGATGGAGGTAAAACCCTACATCCTGCTTGATTAGTACTGATGATATGGGTAGTACAAGAGTGGATCTACCACGAGATCATTGAGGCTAAACCCTAAAGCTAGCCTATGGCATGATTGTTGTAATGTATGTTGTCCTACGGACTAAAGCCCTCCGGTTTATATAGACACCGGAGGAGGCTAGGGTTACACAGAGTCGGTTACAATGGTAGGAGATCTACATATCCGTATCGCCAAGCTTGCCTTCCACGCCAAGGAAAGTCCCATCCGGACACGGGACGGAGTCTTCAATCTTGTATCTTCGTAGTCTTGGAGTCCGGCAGATGATGATAGTCCGCTGTCCCGACACCCCTAGTCCAGACTCCTCACATATCTTCATCGCCGCCGCCATCTTCATCCTTGTCGCGGCCGCGGGGAGGTCTGTCTCCTTGCCGCTGCTTGGCCTTGCCGCGGCGTCCTCCTCGGCCGGGGCATTTCTTACCAGATCCTCCAGTACCTTCTTGGGCCTTCTCTTTGTCGCGTTGCTCGTATTCAGCCTTTTGCTGCTCGACAAGCTGCTCGACCTTCTTGCAGCTCTGGAGATCATGGCCCTTGGTGCGGTGGATCTTGCAGTACTGCTTGTTAGTGTCGTCCTGCTTGTCAGTGACCGCCACAGCCTGGCAGTTGGTGCATGCGGCAATCTCCTTGCCGGAGCCACCAGCCTTGGCTTTCTTGGCGCCACCTCCGTTGCCGGACTGCTCAACGACTAGCACATCTTTGCCTTTCTTCTTCCTGTTGTTCCGTCGCCGGTTTTTCTTTGCCGGGGCAGCATCCTCGCTATCAGATCCTCCCGCTTCAGATTCTCTTGGGAGTTTCTCCTTCCTCAAAGACGCACACTTGTCGCCAGGCATATAGCTCATCGACATCTCGATCTTGCACATCGCCATCTCCTCCGCATCCTCGCGGTTTCAAGACGCTCGATGGAACGCTACCGATGACCGCGGCAGGGTGGACATCTGGGATGTTGT
This sequence comes from Aegilops speltoides, assembly GCA_021437245.1. Classification (NCBI taxonomy): domain Eukaryota; kingdom Viridiplantae; phylum Streptophyta; class Magnoliopsida; order Poales; family Poaceae; genus Aegilops; species Aegilops speltoides. The sequence goes on along the minus strand of CM038146.1, from coordinate 83,337,336 downwards.
GTTGTACACGGCTGAATCTCTGAATGTACTTGCACAGGGGCTCTCCTTCCTTCTAGGCGAGCAGATGAAGGTTGCTCTCTTGGCCATGAGGCTTGTGGCCGCCTGTAAAGGCGCCGACAAACTGATGGCATAGGTCTGCCCAGGAGGATATGGAGTTATCCGGCAAGTGCATGAGCCAGGACCTGACATTGGGCTTGAGCACCAGCGGGAAGTAGTTGGCAAGGATCTTGTCGTCCCGCCCCCCGGCAGCTTGCACCACGATGGTGTAGATGCTGAGGAACTCCGACGGATGCGACTTGCCATCGCATTTCTCTCGCACGCCCGAGGAAATTTTCGTCTTGGGCCATCGACTTGCCGCAGCTCACGAGTGAACGCAGGGCAACCTATCGCAGACGCCGCCGCTCGTTCTTCGGGCGCATGCATGTCGACAGAGGGCCCAGCGCGCTGGTCCGATTGATGCCGCGCTTCTCTTCGGCGCTCGATGCGAGTACGAGCGTCTTCTTGCTGTCGTTCGTGAAGAACTTGGCGCTGATCGTGACGAGCTCGTGGATCTGATGATGCGGTGGAGTCGCTGTCGAGGTAGATCCGGCGAGTCGGCGATCTTGGCCTTCGGGGCGGAGAGTGCATGGTGGTTGCACCCCCACCAGTTTTGTCGCCATCGGCTCGTGCCTGGCAATTTTGCCGCGACTGCGATGTACTCGGCTGCGATGGAGCGTCGCCGTTGGCGAAGCTGATGAGACTCTGAATGGTGGCCCTCCATTCGTCGATCTTGTCTGTCGTTGGAGGGTAATCCAGGAGCAGTTGAGCTCGTGCCAAAGCTTCTGCTGGAGTGGTGGGCGGCAGTGGTGAACGGTGCGAGGGGCGGGATATGCTCGGACTTCTAACTATGTTGGAAGGAGCAGTATCCCGTCCAGGCGACCGTGTCTCACTCGTGCCAGCATGTTGGCGTGCATGCTGGTCTTGAGCATCCCGAGATCCACCAGCTTGATCTTGGTCCAACGAACGTATGGCACCGCGAGTACCATGACGCAGTCGGTCCCGCGCCTCCTAAGATGGGTGCGGTGCATGTACGGACGCCGAGGTCTGCGCAGCCTTGTCCTTGGACCTGGCAGCACCGTGAGCTCCCTCGTCGATGCCCGTTCTTCCACCGGTGTCTACCCCACCACCCGTTTGCTCCGGTGGTGGTGGGATCGACGCAGACGGAGCAGCCGCCTCCGAAGCCTTCTTCTTTGGTGGCATGTCGATGGAAAAGATGAAGATCTAGCTCGTGTGAACGCCGGATCAGGTTCACACAACCTCGACGCCCCCTACCTGGCGCGCCAAAGATGTCGGGGAAACCGATCCATGAACACCTATGGGACCGGCGGACCGATCCCCTCTCGGTTCGGCGGGGGGCGGAGATCGCACGAAGAGCGGATCGAGGCGAAGCACACGAGCAGTTTACCCAGCTTCGGAGCACTCCGGAGAGATAATACTCCTACTGCTGCATGTCTGGGTGTATTGAGTTCTTTCTCGAGAGTGGTGAGTGCTACAGTACACACTAGCTGCTAACGAGACCGAGCGTGAGTGTTTTTTGCCTTCGAACCCCCCTCTACGTTGCGCATGGGCCTCCTTTTATATGCTCAAGGGGTCACCGACAGGTGGCAACGTAGACAAGGGTAAAAATGGAAAGGTGTTGCGGTTGGTACAACTACCTGTACAGTGTATCATACCTAACCCTGACGGCAGGGGACAAAGCCATTAAATGCCCATCTGCGTCGCCCAAATAGTGCAAAAAGGGACCGTGTAACGCCCTCGATGCGGCTATATCTCCCACGTGTCGAAGCATGACTTAGAGGCATAACCGCATTGAAAGCAATGTCGCAAGTGAGGTAATCTTCACACAACCCATGTAATACATAAGGGAGAAAGATACATAGTTGGCTTACAATCGCCACTTCACACAATTACATGAATAAAGCATTGCATCATCCAAATACAATCAAGGTCCGACTACAGAACCAAAATAAAAGAAGAACCCCAAATGCGACAAAGGTCCCCGATCGACCCCAACTGGGCTCCACTACTGATCTACTAGAACGAAACAACACGAAGGGCAAGATCTTCATCGAGCTCCTCCTTGTGCTCGGTTATGCACCGCTTTCGGTAACATAGTCACCGCAAACTGGTTTTGGAAGTATCTGGTGAGTCACGAGGACTCAGCAATCCCATTACCATGGGTATCAAGACTAGCAAAGCTTAATGGGAAAGGAAGGTTTAAAGTGGTGAGGTTGCAGCAGCGGCTAAGCATGATATGGTGGCTAACATACGCAAATAAGAGCGAGAAGAGAACAAGCGGAACGATCGTGAAGCTAGCAATGATCAAGAGGTGATCCTGAACACCTACTTACGTCAAACATAACCCTGAAACCGTGTTCACTTCCCGGACTCCGCCGAGAAGAGACCATCACGGCTACACACTCGGTTGATGCGTTTTAATTCGGATCAAGTGTCAAGTTATCTACAACCGACATTAACAAATTCCCATCTGCCACATAACCGCGGCACGGCTCTCGAAAGTTTATACCTGCAGGGTGTCCCAACTTAGCCCATGACAAGCTCTCGCGATCAACGAAGGAATAGACCTTCTCCCAAGACGCCCGATCGACTCGGTATCCCGTACATCAAGACATTTCGACAATGGTAAAACAAGACCAGCAAAGCCTCCCACCGTGCCGACAAATCCCGATAGGAGCTGCACATATCTCGTTCTCGGGCACACCGGATGAGCCAGACGTCGGGTTGGCATAGACCACTGTTTGCCCGGGGCGCCGACATCGCTTCGGTTTGGACCAGCACTTAGACAAGCAATCGCCCAAGGGGCTAAAATAAAGATGACCTCGGGTTGGCCGACCCAAGGAAAGGGATAGGTGGTGGTGAGGCAAATGGTAAAACCAAGGTTGGGCCTTGCTGGACAAGTTTTATTCAAAGCGAACCGTCGGGGGTCCCATAAATCACCCGACCGCGTTAGGAACGCAAAATCCGGGAACATAACACCGTATGACGGAAAGTAGGGCGGCAAGAGTGGAACAAAACACTGTGCATAAGGCCAAGCCTTCCACCCTTTACCAAGTATATAGATGCATTAATAATATAAGAGATATTGTGATATCCCAACATAAACCCTGTCCACCATGGAGAAATCTTCAACTTCACCTGCAGCTAGCAACTCTATAAGAGGGGCTGAGCAAAGCGGTAACATAGCCAATCAATGGTTTGCTAGGAATGGTGTCAAAGGTTAGAGGTTCATGGCAATATCGGATGGCTTGATAAACAGGTAATAGGTAGCGCAGCATAGCGATAGAACAAAGCAACTAGCATAGCAATGATAGTAGTGAGATCCAGGGTAGCGGTCATCTTGCCTGAAATCCCGCAAGGAAGAAGAACGATTCCATGAAGAAGACAAACGGACGTAGTCGATTGAATCCTCACAACTCCGGAACGAAACCGAAGCTAACGAGAGAAGCAAACCGGAAAGAAGCAAGCAACATGGTAAACACACCAGCATAAACATGGCATGATGCACAAACAAGTACGATGTATGTCCGGTTTAATGAGGCATGGCATGGCAAAGTGCAACACACAATACTACAAGTTAAGTGGAGCTCAATATGCAACGAGTTGCATATTGACGAAACACCACATCCGAGTTATTTAGTTCGCTCTCGTTTAGGTACACAACAATGTTAAATGTTGTTAAACATGTCAAGGGGTGAAGCATAACAAAACTACCTAGCTAGGCAAGTTTAAATGAGGCCGGAAACAACGAACAACAAGTCCGGAAAATCCCCATGTGCATATTTATGGATTAGGTATTGTTCTGCCCTAAACCATATTTTAATGTTGTTAAACAGGGAAATAAAGTGCACCATGTTAAACTAGGCATTTTTCCACCCCATTTACATATAAAGAACATTTAATTCCGAGTTACGGTTATTTAGTTATGAAATAAATCATTTTAACATGGCATTTAAGCAAATTAATGCAAACAGCAAGTTAAACATTTCAAACATGGATGAAAGTGGCAAATTATTAAACTAGACACAATTTTAAGCATTTTTCATATATTAAATTTTTACATATGATGCACCGTTTGTGAGTTATTAAATGCAAGAACAAGGAGGGTTTTTCAGAAATGTAATTCATCGGAAAATGGAGAAATTCACGAACAGAGAAAAACACAAGGGCTGAATCTCGAGTGGGCTTGGCTTCTCACCACGGCACTTGGGCCGATTCGGCGCTGGGCTGGTGCAGAGCAAGCTGGCCCGGCTGGGAAGCTGGGCTGGGCCCACGTGGCCGACATGGAGGCCCACGCGCGGGAGGCGCGGTCAACGGGCGCAGCGGGCGGCGGATCGAGGGCGGCGCCGGTCGGATATGGCGGGCCGCGACAGAGGTCGCCGCGGAGCGACGGGCGGATCCGGCGTCGCTTTGCCGGATCGCCGAAGACGAAGGTCGGCGCGACGCCGAGGGTTCCGTGGCGCTGCGCGAGGACGCGGAGGCGACGGCGGCCGAGGCGGCCGGAGGCGGCAGCGGCCGGAGGCGGCGCGACCACGGCGGCGGGCGCGGCCGGCAGCAGAGCTCGGCAGAGGTGGACGGCGGCGCCGGGCGCGGGCGCGACCCGCAAAGAGGCGGCGGAGGCGGGTCGGGCTCTGGCGAGGCTCGGTGGCCGGAGCTCGACGGGCGGCGGCGGCGGGCGCCGCGGGCGGGCGGCGGCGCGACCGGCCCGGGCGGGCCGGATCTGGGCTCGGCGGGCTGGCGCGGCGCGCGTGGCTCGGGTGACGACGTGGTGGACGGCGGTTGGTTGAGGGCGGCGGCGGAAGCGACGTGGCAGGCCACCATTGGTCGGGGCAACGTGTCCGGCGGACACGTCCGGCGCGGACGGACGTGTCCGGCGGCGCGAGGAGGAAGACGCTAGGGTTTCGGGGGTTTGGACTACGAAATTTTAGGGGGAGGCACATATATATAGGTAGAGGGAGCTAGGAGAGTCCAAATGAGGAGAGGTTTTCAGCCACGCGATCGTGATCGAACGACCGAGAGCATGGAGGGGAGTTTGCTGGGTTTTGGGCCACTTTGGAAGGGGTGTTGGGCTGCAAAGAGAAAGGAGCTTTGCGGTTACCCGGTTAACCGTTGGAGTACCAAACGACCTCCAAATGGCACGAAACTTGACAGGCGGTCTACCGGTGCTATACCAAGGCCGCTTGGCAAACCTCGGGCCATTCCGAGAAAGTTTAACACCCGCTCACAACAGAAGAGAAGAAGGGGACGCCGGGGAACATAGGAGTGCCGGATTGCAAAACGGACAACGGGGAAAAGGCTCGGATGCCTGAGACCAACACGTATGCAAAATGAAATGCACATGATGACATGATATGAAATGCATATGATGACATAGCAAGGTGCGACACGCAAGCAAATGACATGACAACGACGGCGAATAACTGGCGGACACCTGCCGCATCGGATTCGGGGCGTTACAGACCGTCAGGGACGCCACCGCTTGCCACGATGGCAATCTTGTCACCGCCGCTTGCCACCGCACACCGCTGGCTGCACAGCCTCCTGCCACGCGCGCCTGGAAAGGTCCCAGGGCGACACGTTGGTGGATGTGCTGGAGCGTGGGTACAGAGTCGTAGCTTGCCGCGGTCGTTGTCTTGTCGCCTCCGGAAGCTTGTCACTCACCGGGCCTCGCCAGGACGCGTGGCGCGTCGCGGCAAGTTCCTTGAGATGCCTTGGTTGGCCTTCCTGGCAAGCTCCTCTTGCCTGGGCCTTGTCTCCTTGGCTTGAATACTTTGTTCTTGAATGGCTCCAAAGGAACCACGGAGGACCTTGGCGGTCACCCGGCAAGCCTTGCCGCGGGGTGCTGCGACTGCCCGTGCGCAAGTTCGGGATAGTAGGGTACCCCTACTCTAGTACACCGACAACTACAGTATAAATTTCACATCACATGATACAACATGTTAAAGCAATGTTAACCTAGAAAAGACACAACAGGCAACCTAAACTTTTTATCAATAGATGAAATATATTTCACTTTAGAAACAAAATAATTTTATAATCGGTACATGCCCGTGATCTTAACACATAACATATTCAGAAATGACCCGTGAACAAATAAAGTGACCTCCCTATACATACAGAATGTAAAAATCCTCCGGTAAAACCGAAATACTCATTTGTGAGCGCTGCTAGTACCGACAACTACATAACCTCCACAACTTCCATAGTAGCCTAGGGTGTCAGGCACTTGAAGATTTGAAAGCCAGGCAAGCTGAAAGCTACATGCATCGCAAAAGAAATATCTGGAACGTCTTACACAGATTAGCAGAGTGTCCAAAGGTTGTGTATCAGTAATAATATAAAAGAGACTATAGTAACGGTCAGGACTATGGTAACTCCATATAGAACTTTGATTGAGATATATTGTTCCTGCTTAACGGTCAAGACTATAGTAACTGCAGATAGAACTTTGGTTCAAAGGTTGTGTATTAGTAATAATCTTAAAGGGGCCAAACTATAGGGTAGTTCTAATTTTCAAGTCATTCTAACGATTCAGGTTTATTTTAAGATAGACATTAGATGGTTTTATCCCCTAAATTGCAAACCCAATGTATCTCCATGTCGTTGTTTCTCACCTCCTCATTCATCGAGCAGATCAAGCAGCAACACACAAGTCTCACGGCTATTCTATCTCTCCACGTGTGTCACTCCCATTTCGCTCAAGAAAACTAAAAAGAACATGCCCTCTCCATCCTTATTTCCCTATAGAAGGTCTAGTACAGTATGGAAGGCTACATCTCTTGGAAAAGAGATAACACTCACAATATTGTAGGCTACATATATTTCATGATAAAGAGCCTGTGTGTTGCAATGCGATAAATCAAGACAGTAAGAAAATATTACCTATATATAACAATTATAAATAATGTGCATCCCACCGTGTTAATTCAAATTAAATAAAACTGTTTGCTCATTGGACTTATGATTATATGACACAATCTTAGAAGCCACAATTTAATCACAAGCCTTAATTTAAATTTAGCGATTGAAACATCCATTTCCCAACATGTAAATACCAATTGTGACCCTGTTTTGGTTTGAAGTTTTCTCTTTAGTCATAAATACAAGCACACCACTAAATTAGAAATTGTTCTGAAATTAAATTGGCATTTGACTGTTCCGGCAGAATACATAAACCATTTTAATCTAAATAAAACAATTAACAATTACCAACATAATTGAGGTGCTTAGCCACGTAATCTATGATTTGCCTTGAACTGCATTGCAAATAGCCTCTCCACATATGCTGTAACAAAGCATCATCAATAAACTTTAGAGTCATGATAAAATCATATCTCAAGTTATTACTGTTGGCAAGCATCGAACAAATGTAATATGAGTATTTTCTACAGTGCAGATCAGATTGCAATAAACTACTATGTATTACGATAAATGCATGAGCTTTCTGATCGAAATGCTCACCACTAATTTTCCTCAATAATCAAATGGTATGGCATGCAAACTAGAAAGCTGAAAATAACTCAAAACCTCAAGCAAATATACGCCACTCTCTTAGCCCCATCTCATTTGTACAGACTTCTCATGAACGAAATATGATAAACTTGGACAGGAAAGGAGAATGTACTTACTTAATTTAATGTAGCAACTTCTATAAAGAAGATGGTAGGGAAAAAAGGAAGAAATGCAAGGAAAGTATTCAAGAATGCAAGTGACAACAAAAACTAATTCATAAAGTCAGGCAAATCTATGTCATTCTCTCGGTTCGAACTCCTCTATACAGACTTCCCGATGAACATAATATAACCAACTCACGTGCTTTGGTATGGAACAATCGCCGGTTTCTAGAAATAGATGTAGACAACACTAAGGGAAATAGCTTCAGTTATGTTCAACTTTTTTTGCTAAGACTTCTAAATTCTAAAGGAGCATAGCTACTCTAGTAAATAGCACAACTACAAACCCCAAAAGATCTCTTGGTCTTTAACCAGTTGATTTAAAGACCGAGGGAGCCATATTAAAGTTGTCTTGGTCAATGTGGGTTATTGCATACATATTTTTGAGACACACCATACCCTTCATGAATGAAAAGTCAATCTTGCATTTTCGTCAAAATAAAGATCTCTTGGTTTTCAAGGAAACAATCTAATGCTGGTATATAATTTGAAGTACGGAATTTTTATTACTCAAACAATAAATAGTATATGCTAACTATACATAGTATAATTATGTCTGAAGTAATGTGCTAGCAGGAAATATAATGTTTTCAAAATGTATGTACTATCATCAGGAACCTACGCTCAATTCTGCATAGGAAAGGCACGCTCCATCGATCCACCATGAACACCACTGGCCATCTAAATGCTCTGACTGGCCGAGAAGAAATGAGCAGTTGAGAGAAGCATAATTATAGAAAGTGTTTAAACTACGCCTGCCATTTCTCGCCTAAAAAAATCACATGTTTGTAAAGTTTGGGTGTGTGATACCTAGGGTGCATTTGGTTGCAAGGGTGATCACGGATGGGTTGGGATCGTCCAAAAATAGACATGTTTGGTTATAAAGCACATGAATGGTCCGAGTCAAAAGAAAGACAATATGCCTTGAAGATGCTGAACCATTCCACCCAACCAAATCGGTCGAATCAAATGGCCATCCTTTGCACGCAAGACCATGTGAGCATGACTGGTGGCCCCGTCCTAAATAATTAGCTCATCTCCTATATTCAGTAAAACACATGAATTGAATGGTTCAATAAAAAATTGAACGGTCCCAACCCATTCATACAACACCTTCAACCGAACACATCCCTAGTGACTGAAAATCTTGAACCTTTCTGTGGAAACTTGGCCACCCAGATTTAGTTGAGATGACAAGAAATTGCATGCTCTCTCACTGGTATTAGTATTGACAGGGTCACCTTACCAGAAGATCGACAATATTAGCTTACCAAAAATCTACACGTCGATAACCATGTTCCAGAGAGACAAATTGCTTACGATATTACAGGCTCATTTGTGTTTTGATTGTTTGGATGGCAACTTGCATCCTTTTAGTGCATGAGTTAGAAAGAATTCAGGTAGCTGATATCACATCCTCTTAATATTTTTCTACAAAAGTACAACACTTACATTTTGGTCGAGGCCTAATACATCTCCAATGTATCTATAATTTTTTATTGTTCCATGCTGTTATATTATCATTCTTGGATGTTTTACAATCATTTTATAATCATTTATATAATTTTTTCGGACTAACCTATTGACGTAGTGCCAAATGCCAGTTGCTGTTTTTTGCTTATTTTTTACATCTCATGAAATCAATATCAAACGGAGTCCAAACACCGCGAAACTTTTTGTGGATTTTTTTATGGACCAAAAGACCACCAACGGGCCATAGCAGCACCTGGGGGTGCCCCGAGGGGGGCACAACCCACCAGGGCGTGCCTGGGGGGCCAGGCACGCCCAGGTCGGTTGTGGCCACCTCGGCGGCCTCCGGCACCCCCTCTTTACCCTATAAATTCCCAAATATTCCAAAAGCCCTCGGGGCGAACCTAGATCAGAAGTTCCACCGCCGCAAGGCTCTGTAGTCCACGAGATCCAATCTAGAGCCCTTTCCAGCACTCTGCCGGAGGGGGAAATCATCACCGGTGGCCATCTTCATCATCCCGGCGGCCACCATGATGAGGAGAGAGTAGTCCACCCTCGGGGCTGAGGGTTTGTACCAGTAGCTATGTGTTTAATCTCTCTCTCTCTATCTATCTATCTCTTGTTATTGAGATGCACAATCTTGATGTATCGTGGGCTTTGTTAATATAGTCGGATCATATGGTGTTTTCCCCTCTCTATCTTGTTGTGATAAATTGAGTTTTCCCTTTGAGATTTCTTTGGATTGAATACTTTTATGGATTTGAGAACACTTGATATATGTCTTGCAATCGAATACTCATGGTGACAATGGGGTATCGTACTGATTAACTTGATATATGTTTTGGCACTCAACTTGCGGATTCCTAAGGTGACACTGGGGTAATCTATGCATAGGGGTTGATGCAAGATCTTGTCTTTATTTCTCCGGTAGAAATCTTGGGGCACTATTTGAAGTTCTTTGTGTTGGATTGAGTATTATGAAAATGAATTTGTTTTGGTGTTATTTTAGTACGAACTCTTGATAGATCGATCGGAAAGAATAACTTGGTGTTATTTTAGTACGAACTCTTGATAGATCGATCGGAAAGAATAACTTGGTGTTATTTTAGTACGAACTCTTGTTAGATCGATCGGAAAGAATAACTTGTGTTATTTTAGTACAAACTCTCGGATAGATCCATCGGAAAGAATAGCTACAAGAAATTCCTTCTTATGTTCTCCGCTAGATAGGAACTTTGGAGTGATTCTTCATCGCACGTGAGGGATGGTTATGTGATGCAATTATATTCGTATTGTCGAGAGATTGCACTAACAAAAGTACGGGGAGGTGAGTTCTTGAAGGTATATCTTTAGATCTTGAAATCGAACCTTTTAGTTTCTTGTTCTATCACTAGTTTGGTTTTGTAAAAGAAAACTATAAAAAAATGGAATTGATGTTGCATCATATTATTGATCATACACTAGTGGAAAAACAGGCTTTCCGTCCAGCCCATAAGTCGCGGGTTGTAGGAACTGCGATTAATGGGACCTTTAGTCGCGGTTCGAGGTGAACCGCGACCAAAGGCTCTGGGCCTGGGCGCCGGTGGCCAGCTGGTGCACGTGAGGGCTTTAGTCGCGGCTGGCCAGCCAACCGCGACTAAAGGTTTCGGCATTTTAGTCGCGGTTGGCACGCCAACCGCGACTAAAGCCCTCCCTATATATACCCATCCAGCAGCCAACACTTAGCCATTTGGAGCCATTCTCTTCACAAGTGGGTGTAGGTTTGCTTTTGGTTCCTCTTATGCACATAAGGTGTTTGATGAAATGCCCCAAGAGCATGAAACAAACATGACATGAAGTGTTGGAGCCACACTCTTCGATCGCGTTAGCAACTTGATGAACCTTTGATGTGTCAATATGCATGTGTGTGTAGTTCATAACAAATGCATGATGGTTAAGTATATATTTTATATTATAATAATGCAGATGAATCGGCAATGGATGTACGGTAACCGACTCTCCGTGAGTTCACTACGGGTTTGAAAGATTTCCTCGTAGTGGCTAATGCGAACAAGCGGGGGTTTTGTTATCCGTCCATGTGTTATCTGTAAGAATGAGAAGGGTTACTCTTCCTCAAGAGTTGTTCACATGCATCCGCTTCGAAGGGTTTCATGCCAAGCTATAATTGTTGGACCAAGCATGGAGAAAGAGGGTTATAATGGAAGAAGATGAAGAAGGGATGATTTCATCGATGAAAGCTATCTTGCTCATTTCGGTGATACTTTCATGGAGGATGTCAAGGTGAAGGGAAGGTGAAGAAGAGGCACGTGATGATCCCGCTGATGATCTTGGTCGGACCATTGCCGATGCACGGAGACGCCGCTAAACCGAAAAGGAGAGGAGAATTTGGATCGCATGTTAGAGGATCACGTAAAGGCGCTGTACCCGGATGCGATGATGGTCTCAAAAAGCTGGGCTGCACAATCGGATTTGCTGAAATGGAAGGCAGAGGCAGGTGTAGCTGACTCGGCATTTGAAAACTTGCTGAAAATGTTGAAGAATATGTTTCCAAAGGATAACGAGTTGCCCGCCAGTACGTACGAAGCAAAGAAGGTTGTCCGCCTCTAGGTTTAGAGGTTCGAAGATACATGCATGCATCAACGATCGCATCCTCTACCGCGTGAATACGAGAATTTGAATGAATGCCCGGTATGCACTTGCATTGCGTTATAAGATCGAGGCGATGACCCCGGTGACGATGTTGAGGGCCGAAACCCGTGAAGAGGGTTCCCGCCAAGGTGATGTGGTATGCTCCTATAATACCACGGTTGAAACGTCTGCTCATGAACAAAGAGCATGCCAAGTTGTTGCGATGGCACAAAGAGGAACGTAAGTCGGACGGGAGTTGAGACACACCGCAGATGGAACGCAATGGAGAAAGATCGACAGATGGTTCAGAGATTTTGCAAATGACGCAAGGAACATAAGATTTGCTCTAAGCACGGATGGCATGAATCCTTTTGGCGAAAGCGAGCTCCAGCCATAGCACTGCCCGTGACTCTATGCATCTACAACCTTCCTCCTTGGTTGTGCATGAAGCGGAAGTTCATTATGATGCCGTGCTCATCCAAGGTCCGGCAACCCGCAACGACATCGATGTGTACCTAAGGCCATTAGTTGATGAACTTTACAGCTGTGGGGTGGTGTCCGTGTGGGATGAGCACAAACAAGAGGAATTTGACCTCGAGCGTTGCTTTTCGAACCATCAACGATTGGCCTGCTCTTAGTAACCTTTCGGACTGTCAAATAAGGGATACAATGCATGCACGCACCGCTACATGAGACCGAAAGTGTACATTTGCCAAATTGTAAGAAGAACGTGTACCTTGGGCATCGCCGATTTCTTCCAAAATTCATCCAAGAAGAAAGAAAGGCAAGCATTACAACGGCAAGGCAGATCACCGGCGAAGCTCGCGGAACGACCGGTGCCGAGGTATTTGATATGGTCAAGGATTTGAAAGTCATCTTTGGAAAGGTCCCGCGACAATCGGTTCAAGGGAGCCGACGGGCACGCAGCCATGTGGAAGAAGAAATCTATATTCGGGAGCTAGAATATTGGAAAGTCCTAGAAGTCCGCTCTGCAATCGACGTGATGCACGTTACGAAGAATATTTGCGTGAACCTCCTAAGCTTCTTGGGCGTGTATGGGAAGACAAATGATACAAAGGAAGCACGGCAGACCAGAACGCTTGAAAGACCACGATGACCGCATCCGGAATGGTTTCAAGGTCGTGCCAGCTACGCCCGACCAAAGAAGAGAAGGTCATCTTTTTGAATGCCCGAGCAGTATGAAGGTCCCGCCTGGATTCTCGCCCAATATAAAGGGAATAATAAACATGGCGGAGAAAAAGTTCCAAAACCTCAAGTCTCACGACCGCCACGTGATTATGACGCAATTGCTTCCGATTGCTTTGAGGGGCTCTGCCGAAAATGTTCGAGTAGCCATTGTGAAGCTATGTGCATTCCTCAATGCAATCTCGAAGGTAATCAATCCAAGTTCTACCACGCTTACGTAACGATGTGATCCAATGTCTTGTCGGTTTGAGTTGGTGTTCCCGCCATCCTTCTTCAATATTATGACGCACCTCCTGGTTCACCTAGTCGAAGAGATTTCCGCTCTCGGTCCCAGTATTTCTACACAATATGTTCCCTTCGAGAGGTTCATGGGAGTATTAAAGAAATATGTGCGAAACTGCATAGGCCAGAAGGAAGCATCGCCAAGGGCTATGGAAATGAGGAGGTAATTGAGTTTTGTGTTGACTTTGTTCCCGACCTTAAGCCGATTGGTCTTCCTCGATCGCGCACGAGGGGAGACTAAGTGGAAAAGGCACGATCGGAAGGAAATCAACGATATGTATGGACGGCCATTCTCGATCAAGCACACCACACTCAGGTTGACCAATTCCAGCTTGGTGGCTCCGTGCTTTGAGAAACACAAGAATATTTTACGCCGGACAACCCGGGAAGCCTGAATCTGGATTAGGAAGGCCCACATGGAGACTTTCGCAGTTGGTTGAGAAAACATTTAATGAATGACAATGATGTTGTAGATCAGCTGTACATGTTGGCCAAGACACCATCTTCGACTATAACGACTTTCCAAGGGTACGAGATAAATGGGAATACATTTTACACGATCGCCTAAGATAAAAAGAGCACCAATCAAAACAGTGGTGTCCGCTTTGATGCAGCAACCGAGAATGGGCAAAAGGTCACATATTATGGTTACATAGAGGAGATATGGGAACTTGACTATGGACCCTCCTTTAAGGTCCCTTTGTTCCGTGCAAATGGTTCAAGCTAACAGGAGGTGGGGTAAAGGTGGACCAGCAATACGGAATGACAATGGTGGATTTCAACAATCTTGGTTACCTTGACGAACCATTCGCCCTAGCGAAAGATGTCGCCAGGTTTTCTATGTGAAGGACATGAGTAGCGCATCGAGGAAACGGAAAGATAAGAAAACGATCAAGACATCATGCGATGATTCAAAGCGCCACATTGTTCTTTCAGGAAAAGAAACATCGTGGGAGTGGAGGACAAGATGACATGTCAAGATTATAATATGTTTGCTGAAATTCCGCCTTCAAAGTGAACACCGACCCAAGCATTAAGTTAAATGATGAGGATGCTCCATGGATACGGACAATCGTAAGCAAGCAGGGACACAAGGGAAGAATTGATGTGTAATAATTTATTGTACCAAACTTTGTATTTGGTCGATGAACTGAATGATGTATCAAACCTTGTCAAACCTTCAAGGATTAGTTTTATTTTTCTGATTTTTTGATATATAATTGTATTTTTAAGATTTTAAATGAATTAGTTTTATTTTTCTGATTTTAAAAGGAAAAAGGAAGAAGAAGAAAGAAGGAAAAGGAAAAAAACAGAAGAAAAAAAACAGAAGAAAAAAGAAAAAAACAGAAGAAAAAAAAACAAATAGAAGAAAAACATAAGAAAAAAAAAAATGTAAGAAAAACAGAAGAAAAAAGGAAAAAGGAAGAAAGGAAGAAAAAAAAGAAGAAAAACAAGGAAAAGGAAGAAACAAACAGAAGAAAAAAAAGAAGAAAAAAGGAAGAAAAAAACAGAAGAAAAACAAGAATTTAAAATGAATTAGTTTTATTTTCTGATTTTTTTTGATATATAATTGTATTTTTAAGATTTTAATAACATAAATAAATAAGTAATTAGAAACTTTAATAGCAAAAATAATTATCATAAAGTAAAATAAATAAGTAATTAGAAACAAAATAAAATAAAATAAATAAGTTTTTTGTTGTAAGTAGAAACAAAACAAAATAAATAAAGCAAAAATGAAAACAATACAAATTAAACAGAAAACAATACAAATTAAAAAGAAAACAATACAAATTAAAAAGAAAACAGAAAACAATACAAATTAAAAAGAAAACAGAAAACAGGCCTTTAGTCGCGGATGGCGACGAGAGCCGCGACTAAAGGGTACCCTTTAGTCGCGGGTGGCCAGACAAGCCGCGACTAAAGGTGGGGGGGGCGCGGGAACGAAAAGGCCTTTAGTCGCGGCTGGGCAGGCAACCCGCGACTAAAGGTACCCTTTAGTCGCGGCTCTCGTCGCCAACCGCGACTAAAGGTGGGGCCTATAAATACCCGTCTTCCTCGACCGCAACCTGTTCGTCGCCCTCGCCCTCGACGCCGAAGCGCTGCCCCGACGCCGATCGACGCCGACGCCGACGCCGAAGCAACGCCCCGACGCCGGCCTCCCCCCTGACGCCGTCCATGAGGAGCGCCGCCTCGCCCGCCTGCTCGCCTTGCCGCCGCCGTGCCCTCTGCCCTTGCCTCAGCTCCGCCGCCTGACGCCCACCGCCTGACGCCTCCCGCCGCCTCGCCTCCGCCCGCCGCCCGCCCGCCGCCCTGCCGCCGCCCTCACGCCCCTTGCCTCCGCCTTGCATCCAGGAGAAGAAGAAAGAAGAAGAAAGAAGAAGAAGAAAGAAGAAGAAGAAGAAGAAAGAAGAAGAAGAAGAAGAAAGAAGAAGAAAGAAGAAGAAAGGAAAAAGGAAAAAGGAAGAAGAAGAAAGAAGAAGAAAGAAGAAGAAAGGAAAAAGGAAGAAGAAGAAAGAAAAAGAAAAAGGAAAAAGGAAGAAGAAGAAAATTAAAGGAAAAAAGAAAAGGAATTTTTTCTTTTTTTTTTTTTTTTCTTTTAATTTTAACTAGTTTTAGTTTAACAAAACGGTAAATAACTTAAAACCCTAAACCCAAAAACAAAAAACAACAGAAAACCGCCAAAGAAAAACAAAAGGAAAAAGGAAGAAGAAGAAAGAAGAAGAAAGAAGAAGAAAGGAAAAGGAAGAAGAAGAAAGAAAAGAAAAGGAAAAGGAAGAAGAAGAAAGAAAAGAAAAGGAAAAGGAAGAAGAAGAAAGAAGAAGAAAGAAGAAGAAAGGAAAAGGAAGAAGAAGAAAGAAAAGAAAAGGAAAAGGAAGAAGAAGAAAGAAGAAGAAAGAAGAAGAAAGGAAAAGGAAGAAGAAGAAAGAAAAGAAAAAGGAAAAGGAAGAAGAAGAAAGAAGAAGAAAGAAGAAGAAAGGAAAAGGAAGAAGAAGAAAGAAAAGAAAAGGAAAAGGAAGAAGAAGAAAGAAGAAGAAAGAAGAAGAAAGGAAAAGGAAGAAGAAAGAAAAGAAAAGGAAAAGGAAGAAGAAGAAAAGGAAAAGGAAAAGGAATTTTTTTTTTTTTTTTTTTTTGTTCTTTTAATTTTAGCTAGTTTTAGTTTAACAAAACGGTAAATAACTTAAAACCCTAAACCCTAAAAACAAAAACAACAGAAAACCGCCAACTTAAAACCCTAAACCCTAAACCCCGCCTGTCTTGCGCTCTCATGACACCCTCTCCCACCCCTTCCTCGCCTCCTTTTGCCACCGCCTTTTTGCCACCGCCACCGCCACCCCCTTCTTCACTTAATTAATTTGTTTTACTACATGTTTTCAGGATCGACATAATGTCGGACGATAGAGTGACCGATTATGGACAACTATGATCCGGACGGTGAAGCACATATGTTCGCATCATAAACGGCGATATTCAATATGTGCCGACCGGAGAAGAAGAAGATGATATCTCTTCTTATCTCAACCTTGACGGTGAAGATGAAGGGCGCCACAAGAAGATGATGTCAAGAAACGCCGATAAACGATTTATCTTCAAATGGAAGTAGCAACCACCTCCGCGCCGAGGTATATATATACATTGAGCCTCGGTGATACAAACTAACCGATTTGAATAAATATGTGTGTACTAACGCTACGACTCTCTTTCTTATTTTAGCCCTCGGCGGATCGTCAAAACAATCGAGTACGCCGTCACAAAGCGCAGCAACCAGACGATGAAACCAGGAGAAACATGCACCATCCAGGTTGTCGACTTTGCAACCGCAGGCAGCTGGAGCCCCGCAAGAACGCCACCAAGTTTATCACCAATGCGGAGCCATTGTTAGAGACAACGCCTCGATCACCGCCCAGAGTGGAATGAGCCAAAGAAGGCACGAATTGATGGTTTCACTTTTGTCGATAAGAGAACAAAAAAGATTGCATCAAGAAGCTTATGGAACATTTCGCTCTACCTCCGAATACAACAAATTCGATGAGGAGGGTAACAAGATTGAGGAAAACAAGGAGAGGAGGAGGAAAGTCAAACAGTTCGCTCTTCATAAGATGGCCGACGATTCCGAAATTCAAGCAAAATCTAGCCCGTGACTTTGTCAAGCGAACAAGACTCGGATTTCAGAGGACAATATGAGAAACCGAAAGATGATTGGCCAGAATTTGTGAAGCAAAAGAAATCGGAGCAGTTCCTTCAAATATCGAAACAAAATAAGGAAAATGCGGCTAAGAAGGAGTACAATCATGTTATGGGGCCAGGAGGGTATCGCATTTGGGTGCCTAGGTTCGAGAAGATGGAGAACGAGCTGAGGGCGCGAGGAATCCGTCCAGGTACGGAGGGATGGGACCCAAGGGCCAAAAGCTGGTGGTACGGGCATGGGGGAACGCTCAACCCGGAGACAGGGGAGTGTGTTTACTGTGGCAAATTAATTAAACCCACCCAAGCCCTTATTGACGCAATGAAGGCTGCTCAAGAGGGAAGATCAAGTTCAACAGAGAGAACGACGCTACGACAAAAGCCCTCGAATCCTGAACACGGAGGACGTGTACGAGGCATGGGGCACATTCCGTGGAAAATAGGGTTCCCCGAACGATGACCCGTCTGACGGTTACTGAAGCCGTAAGAGAAAGATGGATCGGGAAGCGAGATGTTGTGACGCGTTGGCATCGGAAATGGAAGTGATGAAGAAAACCATGAGTGTACTAGTAGCGAAAGAGATGCAGCTCGGTGCAGATGAAGATCATCCAATGGATCTCGGAAGCCAAGAGCGGAGAAGCAGCGTGGCTTCCACGGAGGCCCCACCGGCTGGTGCAGATGCACCGACGATCGAAATTATCGCACCGGAGCCTCGGTGGTCGAAATTACTGCACCGGAGCCTCCTCGCTACCCCGGGATTTATATAAAGGAGATGAAAGAATGTCATCTCAGATATCCTATCGGGAACATGTCCATGAAGGTAGCCATCGGCAGTGCTTTACCATGTTTACAGGAGCACTCCACCACAACAACCCCATTAAAGATGGCTATGCTCGTGTCACGGTGGAGGACATAGTCCAAGGGTTTGAGGACCTGAGATTGAAATTGCTACACCAAGGGGAGAAAAGACTTGAGATGTCAAGCGCCATTACATTCTATGGCAAAAGAAGTTTATCAAGTTTCAGCGCGAGGCGCCAAGGACAACAAGTCCACCCCTACGGTGGTGGTGGTGGCGGGCGGCGGCGGCGGTGGTGGTGGTGGTGGCGGTTCACCTACACCTCCGCCACATCAGCCGACGCCGCCCCACCCACAACGTCCGCGGGTGATCATCCGCCGCCTCGATCCTCGTCCGGCGGGTGATCGACGCCGCCCCAATCCACCTACGGCAAAGAAGCGTAAGAAGTCTCGAGTATTAACCCGACCCTTATGTACCTAAGACCACAAAGGTACCGGAGCCATCATCAAGCCTCTCCCCACAAGGCCTTGGGAACGAGTGCCGAGGAACTCGACGCGCCGCGGCTGTTGATTTGGAGAAATGGAAGGCGGACTGCAAGAAGAAAAGAGAGCCCGAGCCCAAGCCAAGATTTTCGATCAAGAAAAGAAGTGGGCTAAGTCATTTTGAGCACACCGCCCCAAGCCGCCAAGAATCTCCCTAATGACTATGCACGTGAACTTCGCAGCAGGCATTCATGTTCAAGGAGAACCAAGAGCGGAGAAGGCCGAAGTATAAAAAGCGGAAACAAGTTGCCCAGCTCGGGAACAAAGTAAACAATCGATTGCCCGCTTATAGTGGAATCCTTCCGTCCGGATGCCCCGAGATCATACAAGCTGCGGCAGACAGGATTGACAGAACGAAAGTGCCGAGAACAAGCGCCAACTTAGGCATTACTCTTCGTGAACTATTAGACCTTGATGAGTTGCCGAGAAGGAGGTAGTAATTACATATGTCAAGAATGGGCCTCTCGTCGAGCTCAAGCAGAGAAAAGGATCTACCCGACCAAATGAAACGTCTGCTGAATTGGTACAAGGGTTACATAAAAATAAAACGCCAAAGATTATATTTATGCGAAGTTAGACATGAGCATCACTTCAAACATTACTATGTACAAGTTGAACTGAGTGAATTGTTCCAGCTTTTCAATCTGCGCGAGCTCGACAAATCTATCATCGCTTGCTACGCTCGTAAGTGATTTATTAATTTCTACCCCATCTCGTTCATATTGCCTCGCACTATATATATGTCCTAACTATATTGTTGTGTCCTCTATTATACATGCGTAATGAAGATTAAGGAATGCAGAGTAAGGAACATCCATGATGTTGGGTTCATTGACCCACACATCGTTAATGATATTGTGTTGAAGCATTACCCCACCGACGTGGAGGCGCACTGTGGCGTTTCTTACAAAGCAGGAACTCAAAAGTGATATTCTATTTCCTTACCATTTTGGGTGAGTGTTTCGCCTTGAGCACATTCTCTTTGTTTACTCCATGCATGGTATGTGGCGGCTAATCGATGAGTTATGCATGACGATCTTGTGCATGTATCGTGTCCGCAGGTTCCACCGGATTCTGCTAGTAATTAAAGTTCACACCTCGTAATGTCTCGCCCACGACTCTCGGATAAGGATCCAAAGCTTTGGGCCGACATCGAAAAAATGCTGCGAAGTAATTATTTTCATTCATTTGCGCCTATATCGATCGGCCTATTTCGCTCATTTCCTAATATCAAGTAACTAATAACTCTCTTGTTCATTTAATTTTCTTTGCCTCGTAGGGTTTGGAGACGGTTCAGAGATACAAAGGTCGGTGAATTCAAAAAGAGCTAGAATTCAAAAGGGTAAAGACTAAGATCGGGATATTCAGCCACCGCTGACCAATCTATGTGCATACTTTGTTCAGGAGATGATCCGAGATACACCTCTGAGCGGGTTGATCCGAGTGATACCAATGCTCAGAGGAATAACCTCCGGTGGACGCTTAGTCCGTAAGCTCGCTTCCACCACTTCAAGAGGAACTAGCTGGATGGTTCAACAGGAAGTCCTCCATCCTAAAGGAGAACACTATCACGAGGACGAGAACCTTATATGGATTAAATCATGTATGGAAACTTGTTCAAAATTGTATATGGTCATCCGATGATATTGAATATATATTGTATATTCCTCTTGAATTTTTTTGGTTCTAATTTCAAATTTATTTGAAATTGTACATTCAAATGCATGTATGTAGTACCGTAGAATATATGAAACTCCTTCAAAATTAAAATAAAGCACAAAAGAATTAAAACAATACAAATTAAAACAGGTTTAGGGGGGCTAAAACCCTAAACTCATGGGCGCCCTTTAGTCGCGGTTGGCGAAGAACCGCGACTAAAGGTCCTCCGCCTCGACGGCCGCCTGGCGCCCACGTGGACGGGCCTTTAGTCGCGGTTCAGAAGCAGCCGCGACTAAAGGTGGCGGCTTTAGTCGCGCTTGCTGGTCGCGTTCATGCAGCCGCGACTAATGGCCGTTGCGAACCGCGACCGAAGGCCTTTTTTCCACCAGTGATATTTATAATATCTTTCTTGAAAATGATGGATCAGAAAATTGTGCCCAATTGTTAGAAGAAGAAGTCAATAATTTTTTTGGCAAAAAGTATTTGAATGATGAGCATAATTGAAATATTGTTAGTACGAATTATTTGAATATCTGAAATGCTAATGATTATTGCATTAGTCATGAGAAAAATGTTTCTTATAAGGATGTAAATTTTTGTGGTGTGGAAAGACTTTGTGAAGACATGCCTCATAGGGATGATAGATTTTGCAAGAAGCATAAACATGTTGAAACCAATCGATGGCTCAAAGTGATAGATGAGTTTGCTACAAAATTATGTTCTCTTAAATCCTATTACTTGTGATCTTTGCAATAAAGTTAGTCACCTTAATTTCCAATGCATGCTTTTACAATGAACTTGAATCATGTCCAAATATTGAAATAACTTGATCACCATTGAACTTTACAATGAACTTTGTTTATATTTGGGGTGTGAAGAATTGACACATAATAATAGTTGGTTTGAATCATTCATACCCACGAACCATGTTGAAACTATCATGAAAGGAATTTATACGTTTTGTGTGGTGAATTGCAATGAAAATGCTTATATTGCCAACTATCAAAAGATGGGAAAACCAATAGAATATAATTGGAATACTAGTGAAAGGGTAAAGATTTCCTTTTTCCCTCCTGTTGTCTCCCATAATTTGATAGGTGACGAGGAGGAGCTCCCTATTCAACCAATCTCATCAATAAGAAGCTCAATTTTTTTTATTAAACCCACACATGATGTGGTGAAGAGAAGAAAAGAAGAAAGAAGAGAGGTAGAAAGGTATCTTTCCCAAATAATGTTGCTCCTTTTATTGTTGTGCCTCATGAAAATGGAAGATGATGCACTTGATGATGATATTGCTTCCTTGTCTTATGGCACAATGTCCGAGAGCACTATGCGATGATGCTTTTGTTATGCCTATTGCTTTTTATGATGATTATGATTGGGAAGATAATGATACTTCTTATAATCTTGGAAATCTTTTTGGCACCAGCTTGGGAAATTATGATGATAGCAATTGTTATACCATTGGTGCTATTCACACTATTAATGATGAGAGTGATTATGCTTATGATATACCAAGCCACAAGCTTGGGGATGATATGTTTGATGAGAATGACATGTTTGAGAATTTATTTGCTACAATTAATGTTTGTCCCAAGCTTGGTGATTATATGCTTAATGAGGATGATATTTTTAGTCCCCCTACTTTGAAT
This sequence comes from Aegilops speltoides, assembly GCA_021437245.1. Classification (NCBI taxonomy): domain Eukaryota; kingdom Viridiplantae; phylum Streptophyta; class Magnoliopsida; order Poales; family Poaceae; genus Aegilops; species Aegilops speltoides. The sequence goes on along the minus strand of CM038146.1, from coordinate 83,315,186 downwards.
GATCAAATTTTCTATGATGGTTGCATGTCTCCTATCTATGATGAGAACAAACTTGCTTATGATGATTATTGTGATGATACTTATATTATAAAAAGTAGTGATAAATATTATCATAATTTTGATTATCCTTTTACTGAACATTATTCTTTTAGTGTGGAAACAATTTATAGTATTCGAGTTTCATATGATACTCCCAGCATTCTGAATGAGAAGCAGTTTTCTTATGTGGAGAGTAATGAAATTTCTATGCTTGTGGATCATGAAAAGAATGCATTATGTGATGGTTATATTGATGAATCTATTCATGATGCTACTGAAAATTATTATGAGAGAGGAACTTATGATTCATGATACTCTCTTTATGTTTCAATTCATATCTTTCATGTGAGCATCATCGAAATCATCATGCCTAGCTAAAAGGCATTAAAGAAAAGCGCTTGTTGGGAGATAACCCAACAAAGAGTCTTCATCCTACACCTCCCACGGATTGATAAACTTTAGGTCATCCACGTGACGGAAATTTGCTACTGTCCTACAAAACCCTGCGCTTGGAGGCCCAACACAAGTCTGCAAGAACAAGTTGTGTAGTATACATCAAGCTCTTTTCTAGCGCCATTGCCGGGGAGGTGAGTGCTTGAAGGTATATCTTTAGATCTTGAAATCTAACCTTTTAGTTTCTTGTTTTATCACTAGTTTGGTTTTGTAAAAGAAAACTATAAAAAAATGGAATTGAGGTTGCATCATATTTTTTATCATATTTATAATATCTTTCTTGAAAATGATGGATCGGAAAATTGTGCCCAATTGTTAGAAGAAGAAGTCAATAAATTTTTTGGCACAAAGTATTTGAATGATGAGTGTCGGATTTCGGGTTCCGGCAGACCCTCAAGGTTCGAACTCTAGGGTGCACGTGGAGATCACACCTCCTGCCTACCCACGTCTCGTTGCCTCGCAAGGATCTATACTACACGAAGAACAACACAAGGGACATGAGATTTATACTGGTTCAGTCCACCATTGTGTTGTAATACCCTACTCCAGTTTGTGGTGTGGTGGATTGCCTCAGGGGCTGATGATGAATAGTACAAGGAAGAACAGCCTCGTGAGGGGCTGTTCTTGGCTGGTGCGATGAACTGCTTGGGTGAGTTCAGTCGCCTCTCCCCCTCTCTAGTCTACCCAAAATCTCTCCCCCTACTCTGCGGTGGCTAGCTCTATTTATAGAGGGAGGCCATGGGCCTTTTCCCAAATATTGAGCGGGAAGGGCGCCAACAATTGGCCATTTTGAAGGGGAACATCTAGTACACTTATCCTGACTAAAGTCGGTCCTCGCCTGCCAAAGACCCTGACGGTGACGCCGGCTTGGGCTCCACAATGACCTCCATCCTGCCGTCCTGCTGGTCTTGATCTTGTTGCACCGAAATGCTTGCCTTTGCTTGATACTCTTGCATGTGCTTGCCCTGTTTGCACCAAAGAGGAAACAAGGACTCTGCGCAGGCCAGCGCCCGCCTGGCCTCGGTCGTCATGGCTTGAGTCATGGGCACTCGTGAGGTACCCCACCTTGATCTCTCCGCCTCCTCGCGAGCCAGCCTGACGAGGCGGTGCCCGAGGAAGCCTCCTGTCGTCCGCCCCGCGAGGCTTGGCCCCTCGCGAGGGTCTTGAGCATGCGTTGATGAAGATGGGCCGTACCGGGCCACTCCCTGAGCCACGCCGCAGCCACAGCAGCAAGTCTGGTACCCCATTCCCGTAACGCCGACAAGAGCCCCCGGGCCCAAGGCGCGCCTGGACTTGGCTTAGCAGAGAAGCGAAGGGGCAAGTGCGAAGCGCCGCGGGCCCCATCAGCCTGCGGCCTTGGGCGCCGCGTGGCGGTTGATTGGACTTGGGCGTCCTGGCTCCCCCATGACGCCTCGGCAATTGCACGAATTGACAAGTCCCTGCATGCAAAACGGGTCATGATTACCTGTGATCGTGGAGGCCGGGGGTTGGCCTCCCCCGGCTATATGTACGGAAGGTGCGGGCCTTTCCAGTCCATCTCTTCCTGCTACTCTCCGTCTTCTTCTTTTTCCTTGCTCCACCCTACGCCAACGGCACCGATCCGTCGGTTTTCTGCCGAAGAGAAGGGGAAGGCCCCCCGAGAGGGTCCTGTCCCGCTTCCTCCGAAGAAACGGCTCGTCTCTCGCCACGGAGAAGGGGGTGCTTGGCAGGAGGTGTCGAGGCCATGGTTTGAGCATCCACCGCCTGGATTCCCATTGCCCTTGTACGCCCGGATCGAGGGTCCTAAGGGCGCAAGTGCCGAGCGGCACCGCCAGAGGCGCCGTCGCCGCCGATGGATCATGGCGGTGCGCGTCGTTCCTCCTGGAGTTCACGCTGAGGGCTCCTCTCGCGAGCTCGTGCTTCACGCCGCCATGCCTCCTCAGTCTTGGATTCGCCTCCCTCCTTCCTTCGCCTTCGAGATCCTGCCGAGGGGGCCTATCGAGCTTTGGCTGCGGCATGCTGACTGCAGTACCCCTGCGACCAAAGCGGAGGTCGAGGTCGTCGCTCCGGGCAAGGTCTACATGACCCGTGGCTAGGGCGAGATCGCCCGGGTCTGCAGGACGGGTGGCGCCCTCGTAATCCACCTTGAGTACGACGGCGCCTCACTGATGTTCTTCAAGGTCTTCGACACGGAGGGACGCCGGCTGGAGTGCTGCCCTGAGAAAGGCGGTCGGGGCCCTGCCGCGGCGAGGACCAGGCTCGCCAATCGCTCCCCCAGCAGCTTCTCAGGCAGCGGAGGTGTCGGAGGATCCAGCGGCTCCGCCGAGCTCTTCGCGACTCGGAGACGAGCGACGACAGCTACGAGCCCCCAAGCTTGCGTCTCTCTCGGATCAAGGTGGGTTCGTCAGGCTGCCGTCGCCACTGATCTGTATGGGGTAGGCGCCAGTGCCTGACGGCCCACTATTGATGATGGCGTCTCATGCGGAGGCGCGTGTAGTTGGCGCTCTTTAGGATTTGCTCCTTTTGTTCCTTGCGAGGAATCGAAGAACACATCTCGTGGGGGTTTGTAAGGTGCCTACAGTTCCATTTGTTAATATGATCCTTATCGTGAAGCGGTGCGAGATGCTCGTCCTGTCTTAGCTTAGTTCCTCCTTTCGAACCTCGCGAGGGCTTGACGCTCTGCGCTGACAGGTCCCGGTCCCAAAGCAAGCTTCCGTCGTCGCTGGTATGCCAGGTCGCGATGCTATGGTCAAGGCCAGGAGGTGAGCGGCCGGGGGTCAAGTAAGAGCCCGTGAGTCGCGATGCTCAGGAGGTCCCCTTTAGCGCTCAAGCAGCCATCGTTCGGTGAGAAAGGAGCGCGACGTTGCCAAAACGGGATTGCATTAGGTGCGAGGTCGATGCTGCGATAGCTAGTATTTCTGGACGATGACTTATCTCGGGGGTCAAAAGCCACTCCTTGGCGCGGCGCCGGGCCCGCGCATTGGCAGCCAAGGAGTTGCCTGGCGAGGTCCCCATGTGCCTCTTCCCTCTCGCCTTTACTCCCCTTCGTGCTCTACGTCCTCAGGTCCCGGCCCTCGAGCGAGCTCAGCTGTCGTTGGTATGCCAGGTCGCGATGCCGTGGACAAGGCCAGGAGGTGAGGGCTGGAGAGCCAGTAAGAATCCATGAGTCGCGATGCTCAGGTAGCCCCCCTTTAACGTGCAAGCAGTTTGCGCAGACGAGAGTGAAGGAGACGCTGCGAAGGCCTTGCCCGACGCTGCTCCTTAAAGTGATCCTGCAAGTTCATCACAATAAAAGCGAGAGTTTTCCGTTACAATTGCCGGCCAGGTGCTGGTTGCTCTAGGAGGGTGACGAGGCACTGAAGGCTTGGTGAGGTGGCGCCCTGCGGGGTTGCCGCGGCCAGAGCTCGGCCATTCAGGTTTGTCGATGTTGCAGGGGCAGACCCATGTGAAAGCATCGTGCCGTCAGGGAGCAGCTCCCTCAGTTGGTGTCAAACGAGCGTGCGATTAAGTCAAGCATGTTAATCATGAAGGAGCAAATCCATTTACATAGGCACATAAAGAGGCGAACACCGCTGGGTTGGGCCCGAGCGACTTTGGGGATGATGCAGCCCGAGGGGCGCCCCCGATAAAGTAAACTAAAAACATGAACCAAAGGGATACATGCCGCAGGGACGGACCCACGCGGCCTGGGAATGATGCAGCCCTGGCGGGCGCTCCCAGCTGAAAATGAAACTCAAAGGATGTCACCTGATGATGTTGAAGATGAAGGGATGCTCAAGTAGCAGACGGCGTGCGCTGGAGAAGCCGATCTTCACGAGCCCCCAGGCCCAGGAGCCTCGGGCGGCTCCGGAGGCGCTGGCGGCTCCTCGCGGACCATCTCCATCTCCGCCAGGACTGTGGAATGCCTGGCCGCTTGAGCCTCCAAGATGCTCCTCATGAGGCACTGACGCACAACAGCCGCGTTCGGCAGGCCGTAAGGCATGCGAACATAGCCGTGGGGTGAAACTTCGCAGCATCCCACGCGTGAGGGCCAGAGGCGCTCCTGAGAGGCGGCTCGGTTGAGTCCTGGTATGTCGATGCAGATGCGCAGCCCACCATCCTCGCCGCGGTGGGGAGCTACGGCGGGTAAGCGGCGGCTGCCACTCATGACTCTCGACTCCTGCAGCTCCTGAATGATCTCACTGACGAACTCCCAAGGGTTTGGCCCTCCTTGCCTTGCTCCTTCCTAAGGGAGACGTGCTTTGAAGCACGCCTCCAAGTGGTGCCCGAGCGCTTCCCTCGTGATCCTAGCAAAGTAGATGACCATCCAGGAGAGAGCCCCCGAGCCTTGCTCGAGGAGGGCGTTGGGCGCGCCTTCCTATGCGACAGAAGGAGGCGCCCAGTGAACAGGCGCGGACCCTGAGGGGCCTGCCTCCCGAGGGGTTGGACCAGGCGATGTCTTCTTCTTCTTAGGGGCAGCCTGGGGAAGCCTCCCGCTCCTGTGATCTGGGTCTTCAATTGACGCGTCTTGAAAAGCACGTTCCAGAGAACACAGAGCGTCTCTCTCTTCACAAGGCACCGTGATGACTCCACCGCTTCCTGGCATCTTGAGGACATTGTAGCCGTGATGAGTCATGGCCATGAACTTGGCCAGGGCTAGGTACCCGAGGATGGCATAGTACGGCAGGAGAATGTGCGCGACATCGAAGTTAATGAGCTTGGTGCGGTAGTTGTCGCGCTTCCCGAAGGTAACAGGAAGGCGGACCTGACCTATCGGAACCGTGGAACCATCAGTGACTCTTGAGAAAGGCTTGGTTCGCTGCAGCTGATTGTATGGCACTTGGAGATTGTTGAACGTCTTGACGGGTAGGCAGCCCTGCTCCGCCATCGATGAGGGTCCTGGTGACTTGCACATTGCTGATGATTGGGGAACAAAGCATCGGGAGGACTCCGGCTGTGGCCGTGCACTTGAGCTGATCCGCTGATGTAATGCCCTCGATGCGGCTATATCTCCCACGTGTCGAAGCACGACTTAGAGGCATAACCGCATTGAAAGCAATGTCGCAAGTGAGGTAGTCTTCACACAATCCATGTAATACATAAGGGAAAGAGATACATAGTTGGCTTACAATCGCCACTTCACACAATTACATGAATAAAGCATTACATCATCCATATACAATCAAGGTCCGACTACGGAACCAAAATAAAAGAAGAACCCCAAATGCGACAAAGGTCCCCGATCGACCCCAACTTGGCTCCACTACTGATCAACTAGAACGAAACAACACAAAGGGCAAGATCTTCATCAAGCTCCTCCTTGAGCTTGGTTGCGTCACCTGCTCGGTAACCTAGGCACCTGCAAACTGGTTTTGGAAGTATCTGGTGAGTCACGAGGACTCAGCAATCCCATTACCATGGGTATCAAGACTAGCAAAGCTTAAAGGGAAAGGAAGGGGTAAGGTGGTGAGGTTGCAGCAGCGACTAAGCATGATATGGTGGCTAACATACGCAAATGAGAGCGAGAAGAGAAACAAGCGAAACGGTCGTGAAGCTAGCAATGATCAAGAGGTGATCCTGAACACCTACTTACGTCAAACATAACACAGAAACCGTGTTCACTTCCCGGACTCCGCCGAGAAGAGACCATCACGGCTACACACTCGGTTGATGCGTTTTAATTCGGATCTGGTGTCAAGTTATCTACAACCAGACATTAACAAATTCCCATCTGCCACATAACCGCGGGCACGGCTCTCGAAAGTTTATACCCTGCAGGGATGTCCCAACTTAGCCCATGACAAGCTCTCGCGATCATCGAAGGAATAGACCTTCACCCGAGACACTCCGATCGACTCGGTATCCGGTACATCAAGACATTTCGACAATGGTAAAACAAGACCAGCAAAGCCGCCCGATCTTGCCACAATTCCCGATAGGAGCTGCACATATCTCGTTCTCAAGGCAACACCGGATAAGCGAAGCGTCAGGTACCGACGTAACCCAAGTTGCCAAGGGATGGTCCCAAGACGGTGCTCTAGTTTGGACCAACGCTAGACAAGCAATCGCCCGGGGCTATAATAAAGATGACCCTTGGGTTAATTACTCCCAAGGGAAAAGTAGGTGGTGGTGAGGCAAATGGTAAAAGGCAATGTTGGGCCTTGCTGAACAAGTTTTATTCAAAGCGAACTGTCAGGGGGGTCCCATAAAACACCCGACCGCGTTAGGAACGCAAAATCCGGGAACATAACACCGGTATGACGGAAACTAGGGCGGCAAGAGTGGAACAAAACACCAGGCATAAGGCCGAGCCTTCCACCCTTTACCAAGTATATAGATGCATTAATAATATAAGAGATATTGTGATATCCCAACATAAACCCTGTTCACCATGGAGCAATCTTCAACTTCACCTGCAACTAGCCATGCTATAAGAGGGGCTGAGGAAAGCGGTAACATAGCCAACCAACGGTTTGCATAGGAAAGGTGTCAAAGGTTAGAGGTTCATGGCAATATGGGATGGCTTGATAAACAGGTAATAGGTAGCGCAGCATAGCAGTAGAACGGAGCAACTAGCATAGCAATGATAGTAGTGAGATCCAGGGTAGCGGTCATCTTGCCTGAAATCCCGCAAGGAAGAAGAACGAATCCATGAAGAAGATGAAGCCACGAATACGAACCACACGTAGACGAACGAATCCTCACGATCGCAACGGAAACGGGAACTAACAAGAAGAAGCACACAACATAGGTAAACACACCACACATGAACAAGGCATGAGGCACAACAAGCATGATGCATGACAAAGCTACATGAAGCTACTCATGGCAAAAGCTGATGCAAACAAGAACAACACATCAAGGCAAGTTTAAATGAGGCCGGGAACAACATATAACAATTCCGGTAAGTCCTCATATGCAAATTTCGAAATTGGTCCAGAACTGAATAAACCTTATGTTCAAGTTGTTAAACAGAAAGTTAAGATGCACCAAGATGATCTACACGAAATTCTAGTCAAGTTACATATAAAGTTCATTAGATTTGGAGCTACGACCTAGAAGATATGAGCAAAACAAGTTAGGCATGGCATTGATGCAAAATGCACCCAAACATCAAGCAAACACCTCCAAACAAGGATGCAACATGATAACATGAAGCTACATGCAAAAACAAGCAAGTTTCATATAGAGCACACTCAAAACGGAGCAACGGTTCAACACATGCACACTATACAAGTCATAGCAACAATCTGTCCAAAACAGCAACTAGGCATATTGCAAGCATCAAAACAATATGCTACAGCACCCCAACATAATAACAAAAAGCATGGACATGAAGTACTGGTAAAGCATAACAAAACATGAACACTGAGCTATCTCCAGAAACAACTAGAACATGCTCCAAAACACATGGAGATATTGCAAATAATAACAGTTTCAGACTTTAGCAGAAATAACATCAGGTTGCAATGTTTAGAGCTATCAAACAACATGTTACAGGAGCTTATCATGGCAAACAAAGGCATGGCATGAATCTACTAATTGCATATATCAAAAGTCCCTTACTGACCATAAGCCAAAAAGGCATAGAAAATATGATGGCACCCATGTAAACATGGCAAGTTATATTCCAGATTCAAACATGGCAGGAACAACAATAAGTAGGCATGTTCGTGAGCTTGAACCACTCACTACAGAGCAATACATGGCATGGCAAGGCAACCAACAGTAAGAAGGCATGTTTATGAAGCTAAGCATGGCAAGAGCAAGTTCATAGGGTGCATGGATCACTAGGAAAACACATGGGAACAAGTGAACTTAATGTAAACAGGCTGACAAACAACATTTTCAAGCAACTTTGGAGCAAGATTTCAACATGTTCCAGCAGGCTATAATTTCAACCAAGGGCATGAATAATAGAGCATGACATGAAGTTCAACACATGTTTATAGAGCATCTCCCGATTATGCATAGAATGATTAGTAGAAGCATGTTAACATGGCATCAAAATATAACAGAATCTGTTAGGAAAACAGCAACAGCAACTACCCTACTTAACAAGCTCAATGCACTCAGCACACAAATCACAAAAATACATGGTTAACACCCCTGGAAAGATGGCATGGCACAGTCCAATATTCGTGTAGAGCTCAACCTCATAGGATGCACACATCAATTATGGCAAAAATGTTAAAACAGCAAGTTATAACAGTTTCAGTAGATTAACATCCTGAAGCACTCTTCCAACAGCATTTCGGGCATCAAGATGAGCTCAAATGAAAATGATGCAATGGAATGAAATGATGTACTCGTCGAGACGAACAATTTGACATATTATACGTGCAAAACGGAGCTACGGACGCAAAGATGTGATGGCATGAACATGGCATGAAAATTACAGAAATCTAGGACTTAGTGGAAAAACGGGGTCAACCTCGTGATTGGCACGGATTTCGAGGCAGGAGGCGGATCTCGCCGGAGTCCACGCCGGAGATGACGGGATCGCCGGAGATGGGCGGATCCGGGACGGATCTCGCCGGATTCGGCCGGATCCCGGCGAGGTGGGGCCGGAGAGCGCGGGAGGCCGGCCGGAGGCGGCGCGGCAGAGCGCGCGGGCGCCCGGCGGGGCGGGCGGGCGCGTGAGGGCGGCGCCGGCGAGGAGCTCCGGCGGCGCGACGAGCAGAGGCCGCGGGCGGCGCGGCGGCATCGGACGACGCGGGGGCGCGCGACGGCGGCGAAGAGGCGGGAGCCTCGGCGGCGGCAGGCGGCGCGAGAGCGGAGCGGCCGGCGGCACGCTGGCGCGAGGCGCGCGCCACCGGGCAGTTTTAAGCGAGGCGGCGGGCATGCCGGCGCGGCGGCGGCGACGCGGGCACGCGCGGCGGGCGGCGGCGGCGCGGTCGGGCAGGCGGGCTCGCGATGGGCTCGCGCGCCGGGCGGCGGGGAAACCGCGGCGGACATGTGTCGCTCTCTGATTGGGCGCGGGGGCAGCGGCGGACGTGTCCGGCGCCGGGCGGACGTGTCCGGCGCGCGGAGGAAGGTGGACTAGGGTTTGGACCCGAAAATGGAGGGGAGAGGGCGTTTTTATAGGTGGAGGGAGCTAGGAGAGTCCAAACAACCAAGAGCATGGAGGGGAGTTTGGTGGGTTTTGGGCCACTTTGGAAGGGGTGTTGGGCTGCAACAAAAGAGGGCTTTGCGGTTACCCGGTTAACCGTTGGAGTATCAAACGGACTCCGAATGGCACGAAACTTGACAGGCGGTCTACCGGTGCTATACCAAGGCCGCTTGGCAAACCTCGGGCCATTCCGAGAACGTTTAATACCCGCACACAACAGGAGAGAAAAAGGGGACGCCGGGGAACATAGGAGCGCCGGATTGCAAAACGGACAACGGGGAAAAGGTTCGGATGCATGAGACGAACACGTATGCAAAATGAAATGCACATGATGACATGATATGAAATGCATATGATGACATGGCAAATGCAACACGCAAGCGAATGACATGGCAACGACGGCGAATAACTAGCAGACATCTGGCGCATCGGATCCGGGGCGTTACAGCTGAGCTGAATGTGATGGCGCACGCTGACCACCTAAGAGGGCGTGTGGCCTCAAGCTTGGGGAGGACTGCATTCACTTCATGAGCAAACTGCTTGAAGATGCGCTGAGAGGCCGGGGCTTGAGCGCCGCCCAAGATGCAAGCGATTGCGCGTGGCTCCTGGAATCCTCCAGCCCCCTCATACTAATGATGGTCTTCATTCCTCCTTAGCTGTGGTGGCAGAGGAGGGAGGCCCGCGTTGCCTTATGGGCGGTCCTCGCAAGGTCGGTCACGCCACCCTTGGCGAGTGCCACGGTCTTCCCATCGTCCTCCACCTCTTCCTCCTCCTCGGCCATAGCCCCAGTCGCTGCATTCGGGGCGTCGGCCGGCACGCACGTCCCGCACGGCCCTGAGCTCTTCGCATTCATTAGTGTTGTGGGTGTGGAGGTCGTGGTACATGCAGTACTGGCTGCCCTTGGATGACTCAGGCTGATCCCTGCCTCGCTTGGTGTCCGGCTCTGCTGCAAGTACGGCAGCCCCCTTGCGCTTCACGTCCTTAACCTTGGGCTTCTTCTCTTCTGGGTCGGCAGCTGGCAGCTCAAGGAGGGAAAGGCGCCCTTCCTCAGCCCTAGCGCACTTGGTCGCCAAATTGAACAGCTCCAGGGAGGTGCACAGGTCCTCATGGATCGCGAGCTCCTCCTTCATCTTGATGTCACACACGCCATCGGAGAAGGCTGAGATGATGGCCTCCTCAGGCACTCTGGGGATCTTAAGGCGAGCGCTGTTGAAACACTGGATGAACATCTACAGGGTCTCTCCCGGCTGCTGCTTGATGCTGCGCAAGTCGCTCATGGCCGGGGGCCGGTCGCGGGTGCCTTGGAAGTTGGCGATGAATCGGGTGCGCATCTCGTCCCAGGAGGAGATCGTACCAGGAGCCAGGTGCGGGCACCGTCCTTGAGTGCCATAGGGAACCAGTTCGCCATGACCTTCTCGTCCCCGTTGGCGGCTTCGATGCCCAGCTCATAGAGCTGGAGGAACTCCGCAGGGTCAGCCGTGCTATTGTAGCGTGGGGGCAGATCCGGCTTGAACTTGCCCGGCCAGGCCACGCTGCGTAGCTCGGCGGTGAAGGCACAGCAGCCTGCAGTGGCCACGTGAGGCCTTGGGTGATGGAGCGCTTGATCTTGGAAGTCTCTGTGCGCAACCGCTAGGAGCAGCGCGGGGTCCTGACGCGCTGGAGCAGGAGCGCGTTCGCGCTCGGCCGATGCGGGGAGCACACGGGCAGCTTCTTGGGGGCATGGGATCTCTTGGCAGCTCTTCTCTTGCTGTGCTGGAGCCGGACAGAGTGGGTTCCGCCCAGGGGCAACGTGCCTTGGAGCATAGGCGCCTTCTTGAGAGGGAGGCGGCTGAGACGCCCCCGAAGCTTAGTCGCCCGCGCAGGGCGGGGCGTGGTGCAGCGAGAGGGATGGCGCAGGGGAGCCCCCAGCGATGCTGACGAGCTCAGTGATGCAGGTGAGCCACTCGTCGTAGAGGTCGTCGACGAGACGGTAGTGGGGGAGTTCCTGCGCCAGGAGGAGCGCGGCATGCGCGTCCGTAGGAGCGCGACGGGTGTGGGACGAGGAACCGGGTGGAGTCAGCGACGGGGTGGCGGTGCGGCCTTCTCGTCGCACCGAAGGATGCTGGGACGACACCTGCTGCGGGCGATGGGGAACGGCGGGGGTGCCCACCGACGGGGGCCGTCTGGGCGACGCGAGTGTCGAGAGCGCCCGACGCTCGGCGCGGGCTCGACGAGCGTCTGACATGGATGTGATGGGCGGTGAAACACGAGGTGACGGAAGGCGGATTCCGGCGCACCTCTACCTGGCGCGCCAAATGTCAGTTTTCGGGTTCCGACAGAACCTCAAGGTTCGAACTCTGAGGTGCACGCGGAGATCACACCTCCTGCCTACCCACGTCTCGTTGCCTCGCAAGGATCTAAACTACACGAAGAACCACACATGGGACACGAGATTTATACTGGTTCAGGACACCATTGTGGTGTAATTCCCTACTCCAGTTTGTGGTGTGGTGGATTGCCTCAGGGGCTGATGATGAACAGTACAAGGAAGAACAGCCTCGCGAGGGGCTATTCTTGGCTGGTGCGATGAACTGCTTGGGTGAGTTCAGTCGCCTCTCTCCCTCTCTAGTCTACCCAAAATCTCTCCCCCTACCAAAGTCCCTGATGGTGACGTCCATCGTGCCGTCCTGCTGGTCTTGGTCTTGTTGCACCGAAATGGTTGCCTTTGCTTGATACTCTTGCCTGCGCTTGCCCCCTTTGCACCAAAGAGGAAACAAGGACTCTGCGCAGGCCGGCGCCCGCCTGGCCTCGGTCGCCATGGCTTGCGTCATGGGCACCTCATGAGGTACCCCGCCTTGATCTCTCCCCCTCCTCGCGAGCGAGCCTGACGAGGCTGTGCCGAGGAAGCCTCCTGTCGTCCGCCCCGTGAAGCTTGGCCCCTCGCGAGGGTCTTGAGCATGAGTTGATGAAGATGGGCCATACCGGGCCACTCCCTGAGCCACGCCACAGGCCGCAGGCAGGCAAGTCTGGGTACCCCCATTCCCAGAACGGCGACAATGAGCATAATTGCAATATTGTTAGTACGAATTATTTGAATATCTGAAATGCTTATGATTATTGCATTAGTCATGAGAAAAATGTTTCTTATAAGGATGTATATTTTTGTGGTGTGGAAAGACTTTGTGAAGACATGCCTCATAGGGATCATAGATTTTGCAAGAAGCATAAACATGTTGAAACCAATCGATGGCTCAAAGTGATAGATAAGTTTGCTACAAAATTATGTTCTCTTAAATCCTATTACTTGTGAGCTTTGCAATAAAGTTGGTGACCTTAATTTCCAATGCATGCTTTTACAATGAACTTGAATCATGTCCAAATGTTGCAATAACTTGATCACCGTTGAAATTTACAATGAACTTTGTTTATATTTGGGGTGTGAAGAATTGACACATAAGAATAGTTGGTTTGAAGCATTCATACTCACGGACCATGTTGAAACGAGAGGAATTTATATGTTTTGTGTGGTGAATTGCAATGAAAAGGCTTATATTGCCAACTATAAAAAGATGGGAAAACCAATAGAATATAAAAGGAATACTAATGAAAGGGTAAAGATTTCCACTTTCCCTCCTATTGTCTCCAATAATGTGATAGGTGACGAGGAGGAGCTCCCTATGCAACCAATCTCATCAATAAGAAGCTCGAATTTTTTTATTAAACCCACACATGATGTGGTGAAGAGAAGAAAAGAAGAAAGAAGAGAGGTAAAAAGGTATCTTTTCCAAATAATGTTGCTCCTATTATTGTTGTGCCTCATGAAAATGGAAGATGATGCACTTGATGATGATATTGCTTCATTTTCTGATGGCACAATGTCCGAGAGCACTATGCGATGATGATTTTGTTATGCCTATTGCTTGTTATGATGATTATGATTGGGAAGATAATGATACTTCTTATAATCTTGGAAATATTTTTGGCACCAGCTTGGGAAATTATGATGATAGCAATTGTTACACCGTTGGTGCTATTCACACTATTAATGATGAGAGTGATTATGCTTATGATATGACAAGCCACAAGCTTGGGGATGCTATGTTTGATGAGAATGACATGTTTGAGAATTTATTTGCTGCAATTAATGTTTTTCCCAAGCTTGGGGATGTTACTCTTAATGAGAATGATCTTTTTAGTCCCCCTACTTTGAATGATCAAATTTTCTATGATGGTTGCATGTCTCCTATCAATGATGAGAACAAACTTGCTTATGATGATTATTGTGATGATTCTTTTATTATAGAAAGTAGTGATAATTATTATCATAATTCTGAATATCCTTTTACTGAACATTATTCTTTTAGTGTGGAAACAATTTATTTTATTCGAGTTTCATATGATACTCCTAGCATTCTAAATGAGAAGCAGTTTTCTTATGTGGAGAGTAATAAAATTTCTATGCTTGTGGATCATGAAAAGAATGCATTATGTGATGGTTATATTGATGAATCTATTCATGATTCTACTAAAAATTATTATGAGAGAGGAACACTTATGATTCATGATACTCTCTTTACGTTTCAATTCATATCTTTCATGTGAGCATCATTGAAATCATCATGCCTAGCTAAAAGGCATTAAAGAAAAGCACTTGTTGGGAGATAACCTAACAAATAGTCTTCGTACTACAACTCCCACGGATTGATAAACCTTAGGTCATCCACGTGAGGGAAATTTTCTACTGTCCTACAAAACTCTGTGCTTGGAGGCCCAATTCAAGTCTACAAGAACAAGTTGTGTAGTAGGCATCAAGCTTTTTTCTGGCGCCATTGCCGGGGAGGTGAGTGCTTGAAGGTATATCTTTAGATCTAGAAATCGAACCTTTTAGTTTCTTGTTTTATCACTAGTTTGGTTTTGTAAAAGAAAACTATAAAAAAATGGAATTGAGGTTGCATCATATTATTGATCATATTTATAATATCTTTCTTGAAAATGATGGATCAGAAAATTGTGCCCAATTGTTAGAAGAAGAAGTCAATAATTTTTTTGGCACAAAGTATTTGAATGATGAGCATAATTGCAATATTGTTAGTATGAATTATTTGAATATCTGAAATGCTAATGATCATTGCATTAGTCATGAGAAAAATGTTTCTTATAAGGATGTAAATTTTTGTGGTGTGGAAAGACTTTGTGAAGACATGCCTCATAGGGATGATAGATTTTGCAAGAAGCATAAACATGATGAAACCAATCGATGGCTCAAAGTGATAGATGAGTTTGCTACAAAATTATGTTCTCTTTATCCTATAACTTGTAAGCTTTGTGATATAGTTGGTCACCTTAATTTCCAATGCATGCTTTTACAATGAACTTGAATCATGTCCAAATATTGCAATAACTTGATCACTGTTGAACTTTACAATAAACTTTGTTTATATTTGGGGTATGAAGAATTGACACATAAGAATAGTTGGCTTGAAGCATTCATACTCACGGACCATGTTGAAACTATCATGAAAGGAATTTATATGCTTTGTGTGGTGAATTGCAATGAAAATGGTTTTCTTGCCAACTATCAAAAGATGGCAAAACCAATAGATTATAAGAGAAATACTAATGAAAGGGTAAAGATTTCCACTTTCCCTCCTGTTGTCTCCCATAGTGTGATAGGTGACGAGGAGGAGCTCCCTGTTCAACCAATCTCATCAATAAGAAGCTCAAATTTTTTATTAAACCCACACATGATGTGGTGAAGAGAAGAAAAGAAGAAAGAACAGAGGTAAGGAGGTATCTTTCCCAAATAATGTTGCTCCTATTATTGTTGTGCCTCATGAAAATGTAAGATGATGCACTTGATGATGATATTGCTTCCTTGTCTTATGGCACAATGTCCGAGAGCACTATGCAATGATGATTTTGTTATGCCTATTGCTTTTTATGATGATTATTATTGGGAAGATAGTGATACTTCTTATAATCTTGGAAATCTTTTTGGCACCAACTTGGGAAATTATGATGATAGCAATTGTTATACCGTTGGTGCTATTCACACTATTAATGAATAGAGTGATTATGCTGATGATATGCCAATCCACAAGCTTGGGGATGCTATGTTTGATGAGAATGACATGTTTTAGAATTTATTTGCTGCAATTAATTTTTGTCCCAAGCTTGGGGATGTTATGCTTAATGAGGATGATCTTTTTAGTCCCCCTACTTTGAATGATTAAATTTTTTATGTTGGTTGCATGTCTCCTATCTATGATGAGAACAAACATGCTTATGATGATTATTGTGATGATACTTATATTATAAAAAGTAGTGATAATTATTATCATAATTTTGAACATCCTTTTACTGAACATTATTCTTTTAATGTGGAAACAATTTATAGTATTCGAGTTTCATATGATACTCCCAACATTCTAAATGAGAAGCAATTTTCTTATGTGGAGAGTAATAACATTTCTATGCTTGTGGATCATGAAAAGAATGCATTATGTGATGGTTATATTGATGAATCTATTCATGATGCTACTGAAAATTATTATGAGGGAGGAACTTATGATTCATGATACTCTCTTTATGTTTCAATTCATATCTTTCATGTGAGCATCATTGAAATCATCATGCCTAGCTAAAGGGCATTAAAGAAAAGTGCTTGTTGGGAGATAACCCAAGAAAGAGTCTTCATCCTACACCTCCCACGGATGATAAACCTTAGGTCATCCACCTGAGGGAAATTTGCTACTGTCCTACAAAACTCTACGCTTGGAGGCCCAACACGAGTGAGGGAGTCCTGGACTAGGGGGTGTCCGGACAGCCGGACTATCAATATCCGCCGGACTCCCAGACTACGAAGATAGAAGATTGAAGACTCCGGCTCGTGTCCGGAAGGTAGTTTCCTTGGCGTGGAAGGCAAGCTTGGCAATACGGATATGTAGATCTCCTACCATTGTAACTGACTCTGTGTAACCCTAGCATCTCCGGTGTCTATATAAACCGGAGGGCCTTAGTCCATAGGACGAACATTACATCTCAACAATCATACCATAGGCTAGCTTCTAGGGTTTAGCCTCCTTGATCTCGTGGTAGATCTACTCTTGTACTACCCATATCATCAATATTAATCAAGCGGGGCGTGGGGCTTTACCTCCATCGAGAGGGCCCGAACCAGGTAAAAACATTGTGTCCCTCGTCTCTTGTTACCATCCGCCTAGACGCACAGATTCGGGACCCCCTACCGAGATCCGCCGGTTTTGACACCGACATTGGTGCTTTCATTGAGAGCTCCTCGTGTCGTCACCGATAGGCTCGATGGCATCTTCAACCATCAACGCTGCCCGGGTGAGACTTTTCTCCCGGACAGATCTTCGATTCGGGCGGCTTTGCATCTGCGGGCAATTCTCTTGGCCATCCGAGCAGATCGAAGCTACGCCCTGGCCGTCGAGTCGATTCGAAGCTTGAACTTCACGGCCGATGACGCGGAGACTTGATCTTGACGGACTCGAGCCACAAAGCGCGCCAAGACTGTGACGATGGGCATGATCTAGCTCTGCCGCCGGATAGTGCTTTGGAGGCCACACTCGGATCTGCTTCGACCACTAGCCCGGAGCCGATTTCCCGTATCAAGGGCCGGTGGATAGACGCGCCGCCACAGGGCTTCAACATCCACGGCGATGGGCCGAATACCAATCTTGTCCCTGCGAACTTCGTGATCGAGGCGCGGACTCCTTGCCGGACTCGAGCCTCCCGCACCCGCCAATTAAACCGGATTGGGCATCGGTTATGGAATTCACCGCTGCGGACATCTTCGGCACTTTCGCCTTTTGGCGATATCCTGAATTCGCCAAGCATCTCTCGCTATCAGAGAATCCTGGCGGACTATGGCGAGGATGGTTGGAGTTCGACGACGAAGAAATTCAGAGCCCACCCACCACCCACTTTATAGCCACTGCCGAGGATCTAACCGACATGCTAGATTGCGACTCAAGACATCGGCGGAATAGCGGCGATCTTCAAGACGAGCAAATAACGAGCTTATACAGACAATCGACCATCCGTTGCACGACATATATATGGTGGATACCCCAAAGGGAAGCGATAACGAGGACCAGCGGGCGCGGCGAATCACATCGCCGACAAAGCGACCAAAGCGACGGCGCAAGCGCGCGCTAAGTCCCGCCTCGGCAGCGACAATACTCCCAACGAGCCCGCTACACGGCAGGGCTCACAATCAGACGAAGAACATGCAAATGAACAACCGTCCCAACACGCATTTAATCGACAATCAATCAAAGCCCGGCGAAGACAGCAGTCCGGACGACCACATGTCGGACACATCGCGGAGAATAAGAACCTCCGAAAAAACTTGGCAGCATTGCAAGAAGCACGAAGAAGGAGAAACGAAGCTCACAACAGCGGAAGAAACACTCAAAATGAGATGGGGCAAGGTGCTCAACACCGCAGATAAATCTGCAATCGCCATCAATCAAAGAGCTACCCCAAGCGCAAGCTGTTACCGGAATTTGACGACGAGGCCATAAAACCCCCACCGTCCAAAAATAAAAAAGCTGCTGGCGGATAGGCGGCCACGACAAAGCAAATTCTGAAAGCGGCGCCACACACAACTCCACCAACGAACTCGGAAGGACAGACGGCCCAGCCAGGTCCATTTATGGGCCAAAGGAGAAGGCCCCAAGAAGCAAGACAACATGCCAAGTGTCCGATGACAGCGGAGCACACAAATACAGAGGCGCCGCACACCCACTATGTTTCACCGATGAGTTACTGGACCATGAATTTCCAGTAGGGTTTAAACCCATAAACATAGAGGCCTACGATGGAACAACAGACCCTGGAGTCTGGATAGAAGATTATATACTACATATACACATGGCCAGAGGAGATGATCTCCACGCCATAAAGTATCTACCCCTCAAGCTCAAAGGGCTAGCCCGTCATTGGCTCAAAAGCCTCCTAGACAACACTGTTGGAAGTTGGGAAGAGCTCGAGGAAGCATTCAGAACAAATTTTCAAGGGACTTATGTCCGTCCTCCAGATGGAGACAATTTAAGTCATATATCTCAACAACCCGGAGAGTCAACGCGGAAATTCTGGAACAGGTTTCTTACCAAAAAGAACCAAATAGTCGACTGTCCGGACGCCGAAGCCTTAGCAGCTTTCAAGCACAATGTCCGGGACTAATGGCTCGCCAGGCACTTCGGCCAAGAGAAACCGAGGACAATGTCCGCACTAACAAGCCTCATGACCCGCTTTTGTGTGGGAGAGGATAGCTGGCTGGCACGAAGTAGCACCAGCGACCCAAGTACATCCGAGATAAGAGATGGAAACAGAAAATTACGGCGCAGAAAAGAACAGCGCTGGAATAAAGAAAAAGGCCAAAAGAGCACGACAGTTAACGCCGGATTCAAAAGCTCGCGGCCCAGTCATAAAACTCAGCCGCTCAAGGATGACAATGGATTTAACCGTAACCTACATAAAATTACAGGTCGGATATGCCAAATCCACAGTACCCGGAAGGCCATAAATCACACCCATAGGGATTGTTGGGTTTTCAAACAGTCAGCCGTTTAAGCGCCCGAACACAAGGGGCTCGGCGCGTCCAAATAAGAAGATAAACCCGCCATCGAGGCACCGGAAAACAAAAGACTTTCCACAAGGGGTCAAGGCAGTAAACTCACTTCGCGTGAGGACAAGGAAAAACAGTGCGGCACTTTCTAAAAAGAGCTTCACACGGTCCAGCCCAGGAAACCATAGAGATTGGATATCAAAACCAATCACTTTTGACCACCTGGATTATTCCAGAAGCGTTCGAAATGCGGGAAGGACTCCCTGATTTTGAATCCGATCATAGACGGATTGCAATTCACAAACGTCCTAATGGACGGAGGCAGCGACTTGAACCTGCTACATTCGAACACAATCCGTCGGATGGGGATAGACCCTACTAAAATTCGACATAGCCGCACTTCCTTCAAAGGAGTAACGCCTCGCCCTTCGCCAAGTGCACAGGCTCGATATTACTAGAGGTCATGTTCGATCGCCGAGCAACCCTCGACGCGAGAAACTAATTTTCCATATCGTCCCATTTAAAAGTGAATATCAAGCACTGTTGGGACGTAAAGCTTTATCCGCTTCAATGCCATACCACATTACGCGTCTCTTACACTCAAAATGCCCGCCCCCATGGCACCATTTCAAAGGCGCTGGGGTCATTTAAAGACCCGGACTCGGATAGACGAATCCGGACTCAGCGGGCTAGGGGCTCCTAGCCGCATACCCTTTCACAAGGGGCTGGCGACAACTAAGCGCGTTTCATATAAACCTAGCTTTAATTATTTACACTTATTCTTTTGCATATTTTTCGCATCTAACTGTTTCTAAAACTAAAATGACCCTCTCTTTCTCTGAGATGAACAACGTGCGTGCCGTCCCGTGATAACGGCGCAACGGAGACACAGCGCAGACGTGCGATGAGGGACCCGTCGCAGGATTCTTTTCAGATTAAGGCCCTCGTAGACCTTTTTATTCTGTCTCTTGTTGTTAATCTCCTCGGCTTCTTCCTATAGCCAAAGCGAGCTGGCGCTTTGGCATCGGACGCGTCGAAGACAATGCCGTGCACGGACACAAGGGGCTTAGGGCATAATTCTGCCCGTTATCATAAAGTCCGAACACCTTCGGGAGTGTTCGGCGTCTCAAGTTAGGCATTATATGCATCAGCTCCGAATCATGTCTTTGGTCAAATGTTGGTTTTGCCCGGCTCCTGTGTTTTGCTGCCTTACGTTCCGTATCACCCGGCTAACGCGGCACCAGGAGAACTACTACGATTGTGCCCCAGTTCGGCTGGGCGAGCACCTCAGTAGAGAAAGCCGAAAACTGACTGTCATGATATAGCGAGAGTCTGGTCAGCCACTTGATCAACTATCGGAATGTTTAGAATTCTCCGCTTTGACGAAGGACCGCTTCGGTCGAGCACATACGCACTCGAATCCGGAGATGTGCGGTGTCATTAGGGGTTATATCGTAGCCCCACCCTCGAGCTCCATTGGCTAAGTGAAAGAGATAAAGCATTATAGTCCGGATTGCCTCGTTAAACTCGCTACCACCTCCTTATAACAGGACTGAGACGTCGGATTAAAGTGTGAAAACGCGCCATTTTGCGAACACCCCAGCACCTTGTGCGAGGGGGCTGAAGCCGAAGACTGCATCTTTCAGGTTATACACAAGTATACTTAAACGGCCGCAAGGAGAAGTTTTACAACTTGGAAGCACAAGTATAAAAAGCATTCATACTATAATCATTGATTTACAAGGTACTGCGTTCATTTGAACGTTACATTCTTTGAGCACTGCGCCTCTACTTTACGAGCATCGCGCATGACTTCTCCGAAGTAGTGCTCGGCAGGGAGCCGGCTTTCATCCGGACCCTGGGCGGCAACGGCGATGGCATCCATCTCCGGATAATGCACCTTCACACGAGCAAGGGCCATCTGCGCGCCCTCGATGCAGGCCGACCGCTTCATCTCCCTTATACGCGGCACCGCACCAAGGAATTGCTGCAATAAGCCAAAGTAGCTCGTCGCCTTGGACCTTTCTGGCCAGACATGGGCCACGATGTCAGTCATGGCCAGTCCGGACAGTCTATTCAGTTCGGCCCATTCGGCCAACCTGTCCGTCAGAGGAAGAGCGCGATCCGGGCTGTGGAATTGAGACCAATACAACTCTTCCGCCTCGTGATCCCCTTGGCTCCGGAAGTGCTTAACGGCATCAGCCGCACTCGCAGCCAAGTCCATGTACGGATCCTCCGAACTCCACAGCCGCTCAAATTGAGCGTACATGGCATCCATAAACCGGCGACGCATAAGAAAAGGCTTGCCAGCCACGATTTCTCCGGCTTGGCGCAGCTCCTCCTTCATAGCCCGCATTGCAGAGCGGGCATCCTTGGCTTCGGCGGTGGCCTTCTTCAGGTCTTCCCGCTCCGATAGGCGCTCCTTTTCAAGAGCCTCGCTACGGTCGGTAGCATCCTTTAATTTCTTGGCCAATTCGGCCACCTCCGCCCTGCTTAGGCAGTGCGCAGCCTTTTCGGCCTTCAACTCTTCGGCCGCCCTCGCGGCAGCCGCATCACTCCTTCGGGCTTGCTCCTTAGCTTGAGCAAGCTCGGCCCGAAGGCTCTCCACAGCAGCAGCACTGTCTGAATAAACAGCATATAACTTATCAGAGGAGGGCTTTGACCCACTCAATAAAGCGGCTGCGGAGAATTTATTTACCTTGCGACTCGTCAAGTCGCTGATTGACAAGTGCGATGTCAGCATCTGCCATGTCCAGTTGTCGACTCAATTCGGCAAACTGATTAGTCCGGCTGGCCCCCGGACTATCCGCCACCTGTATCAGAACGGCGGTATTCATTACCTGAGATGTTTAGATTTTCGATCCTCGGCACGCTGTCGTCTTCGACAACCTACCGAGTCTCAAGGGCTACTATCTATACAAGGCGCATTTTTTATATGCACAACTGTTAAAAAAGCAAAGGGGTGCGCTATTTTCGCATACCTCAAATCCCGCCAGCAAGCTCATGGCAGCGTCACGCAATCCGCTTTCAGCGGACGAAATCCTTCCAATCACCATACGCATTAACGCACGGTGATCTTCTGAAATGGACGCCCTCTCAAGCAGACTCTTCAGTTCTCCCGGCCGGCTTCTGCTGGGTGCCGAACTCTCTGGCCCCTCCGGACTCGGGGACGCCCTCCGTGACGACACTTCGGGCTCGCCCGCTTCATCTGGCGGCGCCGCAGACGGAGGCGTATCGCTCTCCATCATCTCCGGAAGAAGGTCCCCCGAGGATGAACTCATCTGAGACGGCTGCAGATCCGAACTGCGATATAAATATTTCGGTTACCTACAGAAGCATAAACGAAGGTATTCCCTTATTAATTAATTACCTCTTTCATACTCACGGCTCGTTGGAGGGCTGGCCCTTCGGCGATGATTGCACGTCCGGATTCTCTCCGGACGCCGGACCCCCCGGTGAGGATTTCTTCCCACGCTTAGGGGCTTTGACCTCCGGATCTCCGGAGGCGGTCCTCTTCTCCCTCTGAAGGGAGGGATCCTTGGTTCCCTCCTCTTCGGTCGCCCCTTCGGGCGAAGTATTAGCTCCTTTATCTCCCCCGTCGCCCCCCTCTATGGGCACAACCTCCAACATTCTGACCAGCACGGGCTCCAGTGCGGTCTCTGGGAGGGGGGCCAGACACCTTATCAGCCTTGATTGTGCCACCCATTCCTGTAAAGAATAAAGGGTTAGGAGACGATCTTTTGAAAGGCATACAAATAGAATGTCCGGGCTTTGAGCTATTTACCTGAGTATCCGGGCGATCGCTGCTTAGGCCAGCATCCTCGGCCGAATCCGGACACGTCACCTGCGGTCCGAAGAACAGCTCGTACATCTCCGAGGGTGAAGCACCCGTGAAATGCTGGAGAATACGAGGTCCCTCCGGATTTAACTCCCATAAACGGAGAGGACGACGTTTGCAGGGTAGGAGGTGCCTGATTAGCATGACCTGCATCACCTTGACCAGCTCGATCTCCCTTATTTGGAGGTCTTGAATCCGGCCCTGTAGTGCGGGCACGTCCTTGGACGGCCCCCAGTTGAGCCCTTGGTTGACCCATGACATCAGCTGCCGTGGAGGTCCCAGGCGGAAAGAGGGCGGCGGCTTTTGCTTGCTGCCCTTGGGAACAGTGATGTAAAACCACTCCTGCTGCCACAATCCATGTTCCTCTTGGAAGGAACCTTCGAGCCACGAGGCATCGACCTTCCTGCTTATGGTCGCCCCGCCGCACTCCGCTTGACGCCCCCCGATCATCTTCGGCTCCACCTCAAATGTTTTCAGCCACAGGCCGAAGTGGGGGATGACGCGGAGGAAGGCTTCGCAGACAATGATAAATGCGGAGATATGGAGGATGGACTCCGGAGCCAAGTCGTGGAAGTCCAGCCCATAGTAGAACAGCAGCCCCCTCACGAAAGGATCCGTCGGGAAGCCTAATCCCCGACGGAGGTGAGATGCGAAAACGACATATTCGCCGGGCTCGGGGGCTGGCACGGCCTGCCCTGGGGCAGGCAACCTGTGTGAAACTTCGTAGGCCAGGTACTTGGCCTCACGCAACTTCAATATGTCCTCCTCCGTGACGGAGGAGGGCATCCACCGGCCCTGGAGGTTGGAGCCGGACATTGTTGTGGATCCGAAGCGCTCGAATCTGAAGCTCTAGGTGTTGGAACTGGGAGCAGAGGAAAGATTCGATGCAAGGTTGAAAGACAAGGACAAGCCTTGGTCCTCTTATAAAGGGGAAATAATACCAAGGGCCGTCTCCGTGACCGTTTGAGATTCCCCTTCGATAGAGGAGGCGTGGCGACGGGAACGGTTGGGTTACCCACGCACATATTGATGAGGATCCGGAATAAAAGGGAACACGATCTCTGCTTGACGGGATGTGCCAAGAAACCGCTTCGCTAAGCGTCTTTGGCGGAATAATAAAACGATTCAAGCGAGGGCTTGGCTGCGGTGTGATGTCACGCTGCATAATCGTCGGCAGATTGAGCTAAGTGTATTTTATTCTCTCTACGTTGGAATGTGGAATTTATTTTGCGAGCGGACACTATCCTGGTGTTCATTATCTTCTCCGAATTATTCATGGAGGGGAACCCGCCTTACAATGCCGAACATTATGCACGCCGGAATTATCGTCATTGAAGACTGGTTCGAGGCTCTTGAGGAGTCTGGACTAGGGGTGTCCGGACAGCCGACTATCAATATCCGCGGACTCCCGGACTACGAAGATAGAAGATTGAAGACTCGGCTCGTGTCCCAAGGTACTTTCCTTGGCGTGGAAGGCAAGCTTGGCAATACGGATATGTAGATCTCCTACCATTGTAACCGACTACGTGTAACCCTAGCATCTCCGGTGTCTATATAAACCGGAGGGCCTTAGTCCATAGGACGAACATTACATCTCAACAATCATACCATAGGCTAGCTTCTAGGGTTTAGCCTCCTTGATCTCGTGGTAGATCTACTCTTGTACTACCCATATCATCAATATTAATCAAGCAGGACGTAGGGTTTTACCTCAATCGAGAGGGCCCAAACCTGGGTAAAAACATTGTGTCCCTCGTCTCTTGTTACCATCCGCCTAGACGCACAGTTCAGGACCCCCTACCCGAGATCCGCCGGTTTTGACACCGACAACGGGTCTACAAGAACATGTTGTGTGGTAGACATCAAGGCCGCAGGAATATGATCCAACAGATTGGCCCTGATGTCTGATTTTTACCAGAGAACTCCATCAATCGATCACCTTGCTGAACAACCCAAGTCAGTAACAAGTGACATAGCTCAATGCTGACAGAAAGAGCGTAGATGAATGCCTGCATTGAAACCGAATAGCTCTGTGTTGGGAAACGTAGCATGCAATTTCAAAAAAATTCCTACGCTCATGCAAGATCTATCTAGGAGATGCATAGCAATGAGAGGGGAAGAGTGTGTCCACATACCTTCATGGACCGAAAGCGGAAGCGTTTGTTAACGCGGTTGATGTAGTCGTAATTCTTCTTGTTTCCGACCAATCAAGCACCAAACGTACGACACCTCCGAGTTCTATACACGTTCAGCTCGATGATGTCCCTCGAACTCTTGATCCAGCAAAGTGTTGACAGAGATTTCTGTCAGCACGACGGTGTGCTGACGATGACGGTGAACTGATCCGTGCAGGGCTTTAACTAAGCATTACATGAATATGGCCTGGGGCGTAAACTGTGGAGGGGGGCACCACACGCGGCTTGGAACTATTGATTTGTGTTCTAGGCGCACCCTCCCCACGTATATAAAGGAGGGAGGGTGTCGTGGTGGGCGCACGGCAGATGCCAAGGGATGGTTAAAGCGAGGAGGAGGCTTGAGGGCGCTGGTGGGCTCCAGAGGCGAGGTTGGCATGCGCGGGTGCGGGACGCCGGACATACCCAGGTTTGGGGCTCTCCGTAGAGATAACACCCCTAGTCCTGCCGAGTTTGGTTGGATGATTGATAGTACAATGTTGCTCCTGGAGCTGTATGGAGGAGGAAGGAAGCTGGCCAAGGCTTGGGCTCCTCCTTCTCTCCGGTACTGCTGTTGGGTGGCTAGTCCTAAGCTTCTGCTTCCTGCTTTTCGTTTCTATGTGTCATATGATGATGCTGATACGATGGTGCGATGGTTAGATGCTATGCCCCTGTGGGCGTGGGTTCCTGGGGGTTTTTATAGATCAACCCACCCAGGGTTACAATGCTAATATGTCGAGTCAGTGGGTCCGCATTGTCGGTCCTAAGACTCCAAGCTGGGTCCCGCTTGTGGGCTTGTGGTTCGCCGGGCTCCCCTAGGTGCGGGACCCGCGTGCCTAGGGGGACTGTGCGCCATCTTGTCGATCGTCAAGGTGTGGCCGAGTCGAGTCGTGTACAGTGATCTCCATCAGGCCGCTGCTTGCTGTCGTCAGCAGTGAGGGTGGGAGCACTGTAGCCATGCCAGCCTTGGTCAGCGGGTAGGTGAGGGGCACTGTTGCGACACCCTAGCTGACCACAGGCGTGGTGGAAGCACTGTTGCCTTGGTCATCGGTGGTTCCGGTCTCGTCCCATCGTACGGCCTGGATGGGACGGGAGCTAACCCGTGGTTGGGTTGCCGTGGACGCCACGGGTGGTGCTGGCTTGCCGTGGAAGCCTTGGTTGCGCTAGGTCGAGTTGCCTTGCGCCAGTTGCTGTGGCCGGGTTGACATACCTTGCCGTGTCGGAGAGAGTGGCCGGGTTGCGGGCCCTGCCGGGTCGAGCGACCCGGCCAAGCGCATGCTGGTTTGTGGGGCGATGCGGGCCCTGCTGTTTTTGAAGAGGATCCGAGTTCCGTTGCATGCCTGGGGTTCATCCCCCCGACAGTTGTCCCCGAAGCTGTGAAGGTCCGCTGTCTTCTGATGAGTGGGCCTTCGTAGTTTCCCCCTTGAGCAAGGCGGATTCTGCGAACGCCGGGCCCGCCAGCACCCGCTGTGTGCCGGTTTTCTTGGAAACTGGATCACGGCGTCCCGGCCGTGGCGAGAACCGAGGAGTCCATCGAATCTTGAGGTGATCCCTTGGGCTTCGTGCAGGCGCCACATGGCGCCCGGAAGTCGGAGGAGCCTGACAGGCCACGCGCATGACGGGACCGGGCGACGGGCCGGGGGCTCGCCGACGCCCGCCCTTGGGCCACGTGCGTGGATTTATTGTGGCATCTGGGGGCCGGTTGCACTTCCTCGAGCAGTTAGTGCGCGCGTACATGCGCACTTATTGCGGGGTAGTGGAACGGGTGCGTGCAGACCCACTTTCCCATGTTTGAACTGGGGCTTATAAATTGATGGGGGCAAGGGGGCGGCGGACACCATTCTCGCTCGCGCCCTCCTGTCCCCCTGCTCGTGCTCTGCTCTTTGCCATCGACGCACAGCCGCGCCCGCAGCCCCGGGCAGAGCCTCCTTCGTCGCTCGTCTTCTTATTCTCGCTTCTATCCGTGGCGCTGCCGTCGGTCTCTTCGATGGGCTCCAACGTCACCCCCGAGGACATCACGAAACTTCGTGCTTCGCGGCGCTTGCCGCAGGAGACGGACGTCGGCGTCCTCCTGCCGCGCGGCGAGCAAAGGCCCCGGCCCGAGGGGCAGGAGCGCGTCGTCTTCCTTACTCATTTTGAGCGTGGGTTCAGGCTATCGGTGAGCACCTTCTTCCACGCCTTCTAGGAGTTCTTCAGGCTTCAACCACACCATCTTGGCACCGGCGCCATCATCCAACTCTCCAGCTTCGTGACCATGTGCGAGGGGTACCTGGGGGGCGAGCCAACGATCGACCTATGGGCGCGCTTCTTCTCCTTCAAGTAGCAGGGCCCGTCGTCCGGGGAGTTCGCCGACTGCGGCACCGCTGTCATCTCCAAGCGATCGGGGGCAGATTTCCCCAAGATTCCGCTCGAGGATTCTGCCAAGAAGTGGCAGAATTCTTTCTTCTATGTCTGCAACCATGGCGCAGACCATATCAATCTTCCCCCCTTCGTCATCGCGCTACCGCGGGCAAAGACGAACTGGGGCTACTCGCTCTGGCGCCCGTCGCAGGAGATCGTCAACCTCTGCAAGCGGGTGACGGTGATGAGGACGCAGGAGGGGCTCACTGGCACGGACCTCCTCGCCACGTTCATCATCCTCTGGGTCCTCCTGCTTTAGAGGCGCTCCTGCCTCACCGGTGATATGATTGGCCTGCAGGACCCCAACCAGATGGGGTCGACGCGGCTGTCCATGGAGCAGGCCGCGCGCGCCGTCAATGACATCTCCAAGGCCAACCTTGGAGAGGATTAGCAATTCGGCAAGGCGCCGTATAACCAGTCAAACCCGGCGCCGCAGGTGAGCGTCTGGTCTCCTTACTATGCTGCCACACATCTTCTTGTTCGTCCCGACGCGACGCGGGAGGTTATCTTGAACGCAATCCGGCATCCTTACGCCCGGGCTCCGTCGCAGGTGGCGCCGGTGGCACCAGAGGAGCCCTCGGCCCAAGGCGACGAGGAGCTGGCCGAGTCCGATGCTGGCGCTGGGCTCCGAGCCGGTAAGTCTTGCATGTTTCCTTCTTCATTTTGTCTTGAATTGTTGCTCGTGTCGCGGTGAAGGCGACGTTGACGCCGGTTGCTGGTCTAGCGGTGTTGGGCGGGGGAGGCAACGACATGGGCGGAGCCGGGTCCTCGCATGGGGCGGCACCGAGCCGCCCGCATGGAAAGGACAGCGTTGCGCCACGACCGCGGGGATCGAAGCGCGCGGCGGACCCGGCCAAGCCCGGGAGGCCGGCCAAGAAGTGCGGGAGGCCGATCCCGGTCCCGGTCTTGACAGGGTAAGCTTTATTTCGTACTTGAGCCTGGATTTCTTGTCTCTTTTGCTTATTTTGCCTTCTTCTTCAGGTCGCCCATCACGCTGGCGAGAGCGGCGGTGGAGGCCGCGGCCGCCAAAGGGACCGCGTTCCGCAGGAGCGGGTCCGACCTTGCCGGCCTAGCCGTGGTAGAGGGACAAGGCGACTCGGAACTCGGCCTGGACCCGGACGACGCCGAGGCCTTAGCCTGGCGGGACAGGAACCGGGCCGAGGCGGAGCTGGAGGCGATGTCGGTCCAGGCTTGGACCAACATGGCGGCGGCATGGGCGCGATCCGGTGTGGAGCCGGCCAGGCGCGAGATGCCGGACGGCACGATGGTGGCGGCGACGGTTTTTGAACTGTCGTCGGTGAGGGAGTGCGGCCGTGGGGACCGGGCTGAGGTGGTGCTCCTCGACCAGGAGGTCGTGGAGGTGGGGGTGATACCCCGCCACGAGCCGACGTGGTCGAGTGCGCGGGGGCTGATGGTGGTGGAGGCGGCGGCGTCCTAGAGGAGGCGCCCCAGGCGGCGGTGCCTCAGGTGGCGACGTAGGGCGTTCCGGCGTCCGGGTTGCCGTCAGCACCGGAAGGGGCGCCGGAGGAGGTGGTGGCCGCATCGCAAGCGGCCAGCGGAGGGCACGCCTTGGTGCTCCGGCAGGGCCGGCGCCGAGCGGCCTTGCCGCAGCCCGCGTGAAGCGGGGGCACGGCCGTCTTTGGGCCCCAGACCCATTAGGAGGCAGCGCTGGATGCCGTCAGCCGCCGTCTGCGAGGCCGGACGGAGCGACTTGAGGCCTTCGCCCAGGCCGAGACGGAGCGGACGCGCGACCTGGAGCGCGTCGTCCAGGTAAGTCCTTCTTCTTCGTTTTCTTGTGATTTCTTCATTGTGGGAGCGCGCCAGCGCACCCACTGGGTGTAGCCACCAAGGTTCGGGCCAACTACGTAGTAGTTGGGTCGAAACTTTAGATCGTCGGGCCTTGTTCTGACTTTTATCTTTTTTCAGCATCCTGATGCTTTTCGGGTTGCCACCTTCAACCGGCTCCTGGGCAAGCATCGGGAGCTCAAGGAGCAGCTCGCTACCAAGGAGGAGGAGCTTCGCGTCGCCGCAGGTACGTTCATGCACTTTTCTTGTGGGGGCACGCTAGCGCACCCACTGGGTGTAGCCCCCAAGATTCGGGCCAATTGTGTAACAGTTGGGCCAAATCTTAAGTCTTGTCTTTCTTCTTCTATTGAATTCTTTTTCTTTGCAGCCGAGGTTCTGTCTTGGCGGACCCGGCTTCTCCGGGCTAGTCATCATTATGACCGGCTTGTTGCTGACGCCGGCCGCCTTGGCGCCCAGGCAGCGCAGGCGAGGGCGGAGGCGGCCGCGGCCCGGCGGGCTCTTGACGAGGCCAACCGGCTGCATGAGCAGCTGGCGGGCCACAAGAGCCATGTCGAGGCTGAGGTGGAGCTTCTGAAGGCGGAGGGCGCCAAGGTGCTGGAGACGCAGCAGGCCCTGGCCAAGGCAGACCAGCAGCGCGGCCAGCTGGCCGACGACAAGGGCCGGCAACAGGCCGAGGTGGATCGCCTGTGGGAGCAGGCCACCACGGCCGATGAGGCTCGTCAGGACGAGACTCGTCGCCGGGAGGCGGCTGAGAAGGCGGCCGAAGACAAGGACGCCAAGCTGAAGGCGGCCCTTGCTGAGGTAGCCGATCTGGAGAAGGCACTCGGGGAGTGCAACCGCATCATGGAGCGGGAGCGGCGTGGTACGTTGCTCGAGGCGCAGCACCTGGAAGAGTCCTTCTCCAGTAAGTGCTACTTCTTGTAATTTTTCCTGGTCGGGACCCGACTTTTCTTCCTTGTTGTTCTTCTAATCTTGCTTCTTCCTTTTGCGGCAGGGGCCTTCCCGGAGATGCAGTGACTGGCGGTGGAAGCCGTCCGTTACCAGCGCGACCCGACCGGCGTTGTCGGGTCTGGAACGGATCCGCGGGTGGCCTGGACCTTCGCGGAGATTATTGCCGCTGCAAAGGCCCACCTGTGGGTCCTGGGGACACAGATGGAGCGGCTGTCCCAGGCCGGCAACGCGATGATGGCGGCCCTGTGGCCGGACTCTGTCCATCCGCGCAGGTTCTCGCGCTTGGCGCGGTGGCTGGAGGCGGGTCCGGACCGTCTTGGCGAGTGGCGTGTTTCCGCTGCCCGTGCCGGTGCCGAGATGGCGCTGCGGTTTGCGCTGTCTTGGCATCCGGATCTTCAGTTGGACGCGCTGATGGAAGACGGCAGGGTCGTGGATCGCCTCCCGGGCCAGCTATATCGCCGAGTTCGCCTTCCACGACGAGTTCCATCCGGAGCGGACGAAAGACGGCAGGGTCGTGGATGGCGACGACTACGGCTTGCTTCTCCATGACCCGGAGGGGAGCTCGGAGGAGACGGGCGTCTACGGTGACGCGGATGCTGAGGAGGACACCGGTGTCACGCCGGACCCGAAGGCCGCCAGAGGAGGGCCGTCGACGTCGCGACGCGGCGCTGGAGATGCCTGAGATACTTTACGCAAAATTTGTTAACCATCAAGTCCACCCACCCACTAGGGGTTGTTTTAGGGTGTAATGTACTCAGGCCGTGGGCCTTTATTTTAAATATTTGTGTGTGAATGTCGTGAGTGCTTGTTTGCTCTTTGCCTTTCGCTTTTCGAACCGATTTCATACGCTTTTCCTGTCTGAAACCTCCCCCCCGCGAGTCAGACGGCCGAGGCTCCGGTCCATGACAAGGGGTTTGATTCTTCAAGAGGGGCGCGCAGGACTTGGGTCCTTAGAAACGTTGAGCGAGAGCGAAACACCCAATGGGCCGGCTGGCAGCAATCCGACTTGGCCGGTTGGCGAGCAGCCGGTCGTGCGGCTACTTATCTGATGAGTGACGGGTCGGGTCGGTCGACCCGGCGGCCTTTGACTTAGTGTATGAATTCTAAAGGACCTTTGGCCCATTGTGCTTGCCCGCCAACTGCCAAAGCTGGATCTGCGGTTTTAGGGCGAAGTGGGGGACCGCAGCATCCCAACTGTTTTAGGAATCACCAAGTAAGGCGACGGGTTCAGTGGTAAAGTGATGCAGATAAATATGGACACAATAAATTGGTCGGCAAAAGGTAGCCCCCGAGTTTCATTCGGGGACCCCATAGTTTCATGCGTTTACAAAAGGCGACGATACATACACTCGTGCGGCTAACTGTAAAACGGGCGGAGTAGTTCCACGTTCCACGGCCAGGTCGTTTCTTCGCCGGCGGTGTCCTTCTTGCGCTTCTTTGACTTGCGCGCGTCGATGAGGTAGTAGGCATTGCGGTCGCGCAAGGCTCTGCTGACAATGAACGGGCCCTCCCATGGAGAGGACAGCTTGTGTTGGCCTGCCTGCTCTTGGACGAGTCAGAGGACGAGGTCTCCTTCGCGGAATGCGAGAGGCTTGATATTCTTGCTGTGGTAGTGCCTCGGGCCTTGCTGGTAGATAGCCGAACGGCTAGGTGCAAGAAGGAGTGCTTCTTCGAGCAGGTCGACGTCGTCTTCGCGCGCCTCTCTTGCTTCGGCTTCGGTGTACATCGCGACGCGTGGCAAGTCAAACTCGACGTCGGTTGGGATGACAGCTTCGGATCCGTAGACGAGGAAGAACAGGGTGAACCCGGTCGACCGATTCGGCGTTGTGCGCAGACTCCAGAGTACCGCTGGCAACTCGTCGAGCCAGCTGTCGGGTGAGCGGATAAGTGGCTTGACGAGTCGCGGCTTGATGCCGGACAGAATAAGTCCATTGGCCCACTCGACCTGGCTGTTGGACTGCGGATGTGCCATGGAGGCCAGGTCGAGGCGGATGCCGGAGACGGAGTAGTATTGCTCGAGCGTGCCCTTGGCAAAGTTGGTGCCATTGTCGGTGAGGATGCTCTTCGGCATGCCGTAGCGCACCGCTATGTCCTTGATGAACCGGACGGTTGTCGGCCCGTCCAATTTCTTGATAGGTCTTGCTTTGATCCACTTGGTAAACTTGTCCACTGCCACCAGTAAGTGCGTAATGCCGCCTCGAGCGGTTTTGAATGGACCCACCATGTCGAGCCCCCACACCGCGAAGGGCCAGGCGATCGGTATGGTGCGGAGCGCCGACGCCGGCTGGTGGCTGCGTTTGCTGAAGCATTGGCACCCTCCGCATTTGAGAACGAGCGACTCGGCGTCCTTGAGGGTCGTGGGCCAATAGAAACCGTGGCAGAACGCCTTTGGCCACCAGGGATCGTGATGCGGCGTGGTGCCCGCACTTGCCCTGGTGAATGTCAAGGAGGATGTCGATGCCGCGATCCTGTTTGACGTAGCGCTAGAACACGCTAGTAGAGCAGCGTTTGACGAGCTCGTTGTTGATGATGCTGTAGGAGGATGCCCGACACTGAATTTGCCGAGCCTTGGTCTCGTCCATGGGGAGAAATCCGTTCTCCAGAAACTCCGATATCGGGAGAGCCCAGGATGGGGTTGCGATCACTGCAAAGACGACCACCAGGGTGGGTTCCGGGTCGGCAGCCCCCGAGCCAGGTTGGGCAGCCCCCTAGTTGGGAACATCAACGGCCGGGTCCAAGATGATGGTGGCCGGGTCAAGCTGAGCAGCCCCTGGGACGGGTTCATCAGTCCCCGGGCTGACTTGGGGTGAAGCCGGGTCGTCTGGAACGTGAATGGACTCGGAGTCCGGCGATGGCTTGACGGACGGCTTGCATAGGTTCTCGAGGGAGACGCCGGACGGGATGGCTTGTCGTCATGAGGCGATCTTGGCAAGCGTGTTGGCTGCTTCGTTCTCCACGCACGGGACGTAGAGGAACTCGCAACCCTCAAAGGATCCGAACAGCTTCTGGATGAGGAAACGGTAGCTTGCCATTTTGGATTCACAAGCGTCCCATTCGCCGGAGAACTGTTGCACCACCAGGTCCGAGTCGCCGTAACACAAGATGCGCCGGATGCCGAGTTCCTTGGCAAGCCAGAGGCCGTGCACAAGGCTTCATATTCAGCGACATTGTTGGAGGCGGCAAAGTGGATCCGGAGCGCGTAGCAGAGCCGGTCGCCCTTCGGAGCAGTACGATGCCGGCCCCTAAGCCGAGTCGCATCTTGGACCCGTCGAAGTGCATGCACCAATGCGTCGAGTCGGGAGGCGGCCTCAAGTACTGGGTCTCGGTCTAGTCGACAAGGAAATCGGCTAGGGCCTGAGACTTGATCGTTGTGCGGGGTTCGTAGAGGATCGTGTGGCCGGCTAGCTGGATCGCCCATTTGGCGACCTGGCCAGAGGTGTCCCGGCACCCAATGATTTCTCCGATAGGCGCCGTGCTGATGACGGTGACGACGTGCTCTTGGAAGTACTGCTTCAGCTTCTTGGCGGTGAGGTACACACCGTAACACATCTTCTGGTAATGAGGGTAGTTCTGCTTGGAAATGGAGAGCACCTCGCTCAGGTAGTAGACTGACCGTTGGACGGCTTGGATCTTGCCCTTCTCTGGTCGCTCGACCACCAGCACCGTGCTGACCGCCCGCGAGGTCGCGGCTATGTAGAGCAACAACGGCTCCTTGTCGGTCGGCGCGGCCAGGACTAGTGCTATGGAGAGCATGCACTTGAGGTCTTGGAAGGCCTCGTCTGCCTTGCCGTTCCATTTTAACGGGCTTGTCTTCTTCATCAGCTGGTACATGGGGAGCGCCCTCTCGCCCAGCCGGCTCAGGAACCGGCTGGCCGAGGCCAAGCACCCGGTGAACTTCTGGACGTCGTGCAGCCGAGCCTACTTGCGCATGCGCTCGATGGCCTTGATCTTCTCCGGGATTGCCTCAATGCCGCGTTCCGAGACGAGGAAGCCGAGCAGCTTACGGCCGGGACACCGAAAACGCACTTTTCCGGGTTGAGGTTGACCTTGTATTTGCGGAGGTTGGCGAATGTTTCCTTCAAGTCGTCGAGGAGCGTGAGGTGCTGCTTGGTCTTCACCATGATGTCGTCCACGTACACGTGAATGTTGCGGCCGAGATGCGGTAGCATGCATTTCTGCATGCAGTGTTGGAAGGTGGCGCCGGCATTCTTCAATCCGAACGACATGGTGATGTAGCAGTACGCCCCAAAGGGCGTGATGAAGGACGTCTTCAGGGCAGCGGCCGGGTCGAGCTTGATCTGGTGGTAGCTGGAGTAAGCGTCCAGGAAGGACAAGAGCTCGCACCCGGCGATCGAGTCAATGACTTGGTCGATCCGTGGGAGAGCGAACAGGTCCTTGGAACAGGCCTTGTTGAGGCTGGTGTAGTCGATACACATGCGCCAGGTCTTATTCTTCTTCACGACGAGGACTGGGTTGGCCAGCCACTCGGGGTGAAACACTTCCATTATGAAGCCGGCCGCCAAAAGCTTAGCGACCTCTTCACCAATGGTTCTTTTCTTCTCTTCCGAAAATCGTCGACGGGGTTGACGGACAGGCTTGGCGTCCTTGCGGACGTGAAGTTTGTGCTCGGCGTACTCCCTCGGTATACCCGGCATGTCCTTGGGGGACCATGAGAATATATCTCGATTCTCACGGAGGAAGTCGATGAGCTCACCTTCCTATTTGCTGTCGACGCGGGCGCCTATGACAACGTACTTGCTGCAGCTTGGGTCTTCATTGTTGAGCTTCACTTTCTTGGTCTCCTTGGAGGGCTTGAAGGCAGCCTCGTCGGTCGGATCCGAGGTCGGGACCGAAGCATCGGAGGCTTCGCCTGCCAGGGCGATGATCCGGTGGAGCTGGCACCGCTCCTCGGTAATGACCAGCGACTCGACCAGCTTGGCGCCGTCTCTGGGGCACTCCAGAGACTTGCGATAGTCGCCGGTGATGGTAATGAGGCCCTTGGGACCCGGCATCTTCATCTTCAGGTACGCGTAGTGGGGAACCGCCATGAACATGGCGAGCGCAGGCCTTCCCAACAAAGCATGATATGCGCTGGACAGGTCCACCACCTCGAACCAGATAAGTTCGCGCTGGAAGTATCTACTGTCGCTGAATAGCACATCTAGCCGGACCCGGCCAATGGGCGAACAAGAAAGGCCAGGCACGATGCCGTGGAAGACTATACGGGTTGGCTCCAGGTCCTTGGCCTTGAGGCTGAGCTTGGTCATCGTGCCGCGGTACAGGATGTTGATGCTGTTGCCGCCGTCGATGAGGACTCGAGAGAACTTGCATGTGTGTCGCGTGACGATGGTGGGGTTGAGGACGAGGGCGTATCCACCCAGACTCGGCATGACCGCCGGATGATCCTCGCGGGTCCAGGTGATTGGGCAATCCGACCAGTGCATGAAATCCGGCTTGGCCGGAACGACGGTGTTCACCTCATCCAAAGAAAGCGCTCGCTGTGCTTGTCGTCGCCGAGGCTGGTGAAGACGACGTAGGTTGCGTTCTGGTCCGGGTAGGCGTCGTTCCGCATCGTGCCGCCGGCGGGAGGCCGCGGTGGAGGCGGTGGCGGCTGCCCTGCGCCTGGAGCCGGAGCCGGAGGAGGCGGAACGTCTCCCCTCATGATGCGCTTTGTGATGGCGCACTATCGGAGCGTGTGCGTGGAGGGCCTTGCGCCGCTGTGGTGCTTGCATGGGGCGTCGAGCATCTCTTCGAAACTCATGGCGGGCTGCCATGCCATCTTGCCGGTCTGCCGGCGCTTCGCAGCCGAGTCCGCCGCGGGCTCGTCGGCCGCGACGAGCCGGTTGTTGTGACGCTGAGCCGGCTGGTCGGCCTTCCGCTTGTTGTTCTGGTGATGCTGCTACCGGCTGCTTTCGCCGGCCGGCTTCGGAGGTGGAACCGGCTTTGCTTTGCCGGCTTCGTCCAGCGCCACCTGGATCTTCATGGCGGAATCGGCGTTGGCGTACTTGTCCGCCGTCACCATGAGCACGGCCATGGTGGCCGGCTCAGAGCGTAGGAGCTTGTGCTTCAGGAGGGTGCCGTCTCGGCACCCGCTGACAAAGTACTGGATCGCCTGGACTTCATGGATGCCCTCGCAGCTGTTTCGAAGCTCGGTCCAGCGTGCGAGGTACTTGCGACCCGTCTCCATCGGCCCCTGCACGCACATGGCGAGTTGGCTAGGGCGACCGGGTCGCTTGTAGGTCCCCGCGAAGTTGTGGACCAAGGCCCCCTCGAAAACTACCCATGCGTTGATGCTGCCCATCAGCAGACTGTTCAACCACATGCGGGCCAACCCCTGGAGCATGAGCGGTGCGTAGTGCACGGCGAGACGACGATTGGCACTGGTGATGCCAATGGTCGTGGTGTAGTCGGTGAGCCAGTCTTCTGGCTTCACGGTCCCATTATACTTGGGGGTGCCGCGGGGGAGCACGAACCCGGATGCATGGGCCGAAGCATGCCGGCCCGTTGGCGCGCGTCGGCGTCGTCGATGGTGCGTGGGCCGAGTCGGCTGGCGTCCAGGCCCCGAGGGGCCGCGTCGGTTGGAGCCGGACGCTGGCCAAGCTGGCCCGATCCGCGCTGGGTCTCTGGGCGGGCTCATTGCCCAGAGCGTTGGCGGTGGTGGCTGCCGGGTTGCGTCGAGTCCGGTCTCAGCCAGAGTGCCCCTCGCCGGGTGGCAAGGAAGCCGTGAGCATAAGTTGGCTGGGTCCGCCAAGACGGGCGGAGCCGGACCCCGCCGTCTTGGCGACCTGGTTGAGGCGATCCTGCTGGCTGTTCGCGGCGTGGAGGAGCTCGCGCATCCGCCCGATGCGCTCCTTGAGCTCCTCGCCCGCGAGTTGGTCGAGGCTGACCGTGGCTGCCTCCACAGCACGCATGTTCTTCACTGGGGTTTCGTAGACGGTTCGGACAGCGCCGAAGGCTCGGCCGATCACTCCTCCCCGGGCGCGCACGTCGGCGATTTGGCTTGGCTCGGCCGTGGCGGGTGTAACTCCGTGAGCGGCGTCGTGCTCCATCTGAGCGGCCTCCAGGCGGCGCCTGGTGGAGGCCAGCGTCTTGGACAGGTCCAGCATCTGCTGGCGCCTACCCTCGAGCTGGGTTCGAGCTTCGGCGATGTTGGTAGCGTCGACGTCGGTGCCGATGGGGATGCGGAGGCTTTGCAACGCAGCACGCAGCGGGTCGGACGGCTCGGTCCATTCCGCGGTGGCCCTGGCCTTCACGGCCTTCCTCGTTTTGCTCGACGAGGAAGAGGCGCCATCTCCTATGGCGTAAACCTCCATGTAAACGTCCATCCCCCTGACGGCAAAGCTAGCACCGAGGGAAAGGGGAGAGTCGGAGTAGTGGAGCACCTCGCTGGGGTACTCGTCGGCCACGAGCGCATCGGATATGCAGAGCACGGCGAAGGAGGCAGCGAGAGCGCCGACGATGTCGTCCGCCAGCGCGACGAACTCGTCGGTGTAGGAGAAGGGCCCCGTCTGAAGCATGCTCCCCGCCAGCTCCTCGGGCTGCCCCACGGTGGGCGCCAACTGTCGTGGTGGGCGCACGACAGATGCCAAGGGATGGCTAAAGAGAGGAGGAGGCTTGAGGCGCGCCTGGGCTCGAGGCGAGGTTGGCATCTTGTGGTGCGGGATGCCGGACATACCCAGGTTCGGGGCTCTCCGAAGAGATAACACCCCTAGTCCTGCCAAGTTTGGTTGGATGATTGATAATACAATGTTGCTCCTGGAGCTATATGGAGGAGGAAGGAATCTGGCCAAGGCTTGGGATGCTCCTTCTCTCCGGTACTGCTGTTGGGTGGCTAGTCCTAGGCTTTTGCTTCTTGCTTTTCGTTTTTGTGTGTCGTACGATTATGTCGATACGATGGTGCGATGGGTAGACGCTATTCCCTTGTGGGTGTGGGTTCCTGGGGGGTTTTATAGATCAACCCACCCAGGGTTACAATGGTAATATGTCGAGTCGGTGGGTCCGCATCGTCGGTGCCCGGGACTCCGAGCTCGGTCCCGCTTGTGGGCTTGTGGTTCGTCGGGTTCCCCTAGGTGCGGGCCCCGCGTGCCTAGGGGGACTGTGTGCCGTCTTGTCGATCGTCAGGGTGTGGCCGAATCGAGTCGTGTACACTGCTCTCCGTCAGGCTGCCGCTTGCTGTCGTCAGCGGTGAGGGCGGGATCACTATAGCCACGCCAGCCTTGGTCAGCGGTTAGGTGCGGGGGCACTGTTGCCACGCCCCAGCTGACCACAGGCTTGGTGGAAGCACTGTTACCATGGTCATCGGTGGTTCGTGTCTCATCCCATCGTACGGCCTGGATGGGACGGGAGCTGACCCGTATTTGGGTTGCCGTGGACGCCACAGGTGGTGCTGGCTTGCCGTGGAAGCCTTGGTTGCTTCGGGTTGAGTTGCCTTGCACCAGTTGCTGTGGTCGGGTTGACATAACTTGCCGTGTCGGAGAGTCTGGCCGGGTTGCGGGCCCTGCCGAGTCGAGCGACCCGCCAAGCAGCGTCTTGGGTTTGCTTGAGCGTCACGGGCCCGTTGTTTTGAAGAGGATCCGAGTTCCATTGCCTGCCTTGGGTTCATCCCCCCGACAGAGGGGGAGGGACCCAGCCCTAGGCGCGCCCAAGTAGGAGGAATCCTATTTGGGCTCCTAGTATGATTTGCCCCCCCCCCTTTCCTTCTGTCGGAGAGGGAAAGGGGGAAAGAGAGAGAGAGGAGGAGGAGAAGGAAAGGGGGCGCCGCCCCCTATCCTATTCCTATTCGGCCTCCTTCCATGTGGGGGGCCACTAGTAGAAAAGGGGCCAATGGTCCAGGCCGGTCCGGCCCATTAGTCCCGGTTCAATCCAGAACCGGGACCAATGGGGGCATCGGACCCGGTTCGTGAGCCCCGGGGGCCGGCCGGGCCACGTGGGCCATTGGTCCCGGTTCATCTGGACCTATTGGTCCCGGTTTGTGGGACGAACAGGACCATTGGTCCTGCTCGAGCCCAAACCCATTGGTCCCGGTTGGTGGCTTGAGCAGGGACCAATGGGCTCCATAGTCGGTTCGAGCCATCAACCGGGACTAAATGGTTGGTGCCCGTTGCGACGAGTTTAGTCCCACCTCGCCAATCAAGAGGAGAGCAGGACTGGTTTATAAGCCCTCCTCTCTACTTTATTGAGCTCCTCCGATAATGAAAATAGATGCGCTTATATAGGTAATTTAGCATAAATTCATACAGTTTCTCTTGAAATTAGTTATGAATTTAAGATGGATACCTCTATAAGCATATCTCGCACTCATTACGAGTAGTTTTTTTCTTTTCTGCTATATTTATTTTTCTTTTTATTTACGAGTTGTAATAAGCCATTAAAAATAAGCATATATGCTCCTTTTTAGTGTAGTTAATCACAACTATTTTTGCTTCTATTCATTTACGAGTAGTTTTTATATAGTTTTTTTCTTTTGTGCTATATTTATTTTTTCTTTTTATTTACGTGTTGTAATAAGCCATTAAAAATAAGCATATATGCTCCTTTTTACTATAGTTAATCACAACTATTTTTGCTTCTATTCATTTCGAGTAGTTTTTATATAGTTTTTCTTTTTCTGCTATATTTATTTTTTCTTTTTATTTACGTGTTGTAATAAGCCATTAAAAATAAGCATATATGCTCCTTTTTTACTGTAGTTAATCACAACTATTTTTGCTTCTATTCATTTACGAGTAGTTTTTATATAGTTTTTCTTTTTCTGCTATATTTATTTTTCTTTTTATTTACGTGTTGTAATAAGCCATTAAAAATAAGCATATATGCTCCTTTTTAGTATAGTTAATCACAACTATTTTTGCTTCTATTCATTTACGAGTAGTTTTTATATAGTTTTTCTTTTTCTCGCTATATTATTTTTTTCGAGTTATAATAAGTCATTACAAATAAAAAGAGCGCAATGCTCGTTAATCTGCTTCAACCCTTTCGGGATAGTGTCAATCTGCCCGCACATAGCTCATGTGCGGTCTACCGTATCCGCAAGGGTTGAAGCCGACTAACGTCTTGAGCATTGAGCATCTTCGTCATTGTATCTTTTCGGGGCTTATAAACAGCTGCGAGTGCCTCTCGCTTGGCGAGTGGGACTAAAACGCAGCTCTTTGGAAGAATCAACAAAAAACAGCTGCGAGTCCATTGGTCGGTTGGTGGCACCAACCGGACCATCGTTCTCTTTGTCGGTTCGTGGCTGCAACCGGGACCAATACCCTTTTGTCGGTTTGTGCCTGCAACCGACCAAAATCTTCGTTCCGCCCTTTGGGCTCTTTGAAAAAGGTCTTTGGTCGGTTGGTGGCTCAAACCGACAAAGAGGGTATTGGTCCCGATTGCAGCCACGAACCGACAAAAGCTTTGCTATATAAGTAGCACTTAGGAAAATTTCGAACCGCATCCCCACTTCGATCTCTCCTGCTCCTCTTGCCGCCATCCCTGCCGCCCGACACCGTCGCCGCCCCGCCAACGCTGCGCCGCCGCCCTACCCTGCCATCGCCGCCTGCCCTGCCCAAGCCCGTCGCCGTCCGCCAGCGCCGCCCGGCCAAACGCCGTCGTCGCCGCCCGCCCGACCGACCCGCCCAGCCCGTCGCCGCCCGCCCGCCCGCCTTCTGACGCCCTGCCCGCGCCGCCTCGCGCCTTGTCGCCGCCCATTGCCGCACCTCGCCGTCGCCGTCGCCCGGCAGGTCGCCTCTTTTTATTTTTCTTAGATTTGTTTTAGATTTTTTGTAGTTCATAGATATTTTTGTTAGATTAGATTGTGTAATTTAGATATGTAGTTAATGTAGATTGTGTAATTAATTTGTTAGTTTTTATGTTAGATTTTTTTTTCTGTAAAAGATTTGTGCATATTATGTAAGATTTTTATGTTAGATTTTTTATGTTAGTTTCTTTATGTTAGTTTTTTTCTGTAAAATTTGTTCATATTATGTTAGATTTTTTATGTAAGGTTTTTATGTTAGATTTTTTATGTTAGTTTTTTATGTTAGTTTCTTTATGTTAGATTTTTTCTGTAAAAGATTTTTTAGTTAGTTTTTTATGTTAGATGTTTTATGTTAGATTTTTTATGT
Source organism: Aegilops speltoides (assembly GCA_021437245.1). NCBI lineage: Eukaryota > Viridiplantae > Streptophyta > Magnoliopsida > Poales > Poaceae > Aegilops > Aegilops speltoides. Next base: position 83,273,779 of record CM038146.1, on the reverse strand, counting down.
TAGTTTTTTAGATTTTTTGTAGTTCATAGACATTTTTGTTAGATTAGATTGTGTAATTTAGATATGTAGTTAATGTAGATTGTGTAATTAATTTGTTAGTTTTTATGTTAGATTTTTTCTGTAAAAGATTTTTTCATATTATGTAAGATTTTTTATGTTAGTTTCTTTATGTTAGATTTTTTCTGTAAAATTTGTTCATATTGTGTAATTTAGATCTTTTGTAGGATTAGATGTGTAGTAATTTAGATATGTATTATATTATGTTAGTTTTTTTCTGTAAAATTTGTTCATATTATGTAAGATTTTTTATGTAAGGTTTTTATGTTAGATTTTTATGTTAGTTTTTTTTTCTGTAAAAGATTTGTTCATATTATCTAAGATTTTTTATGTAAGTTTTTTATGTTACATGTTTTATGTTAGATTTTTATGTTAGTTTTTATGTTAGATTTTTTTCTGTAAATAGATGTGTAGTAATTTAGATCTTTATGTAGGATTAGATGTGTAGTAATTTAGAAAAAGGAAAAAAAAAGAAGTAGTTTATATATGAAGTAGTTTGTTTTAGTAAGTACTACTTATTTATTTATAGTAAGTGTTTAGTAGTTGAGCTAGATAGATTTAATTAATAAGACTACTTTTATTTAACTATATATAGAAGTAGTTCAGCGTCGGCGTCGGCGATGCCTATCCCGCATCCTCGTAAATGCGTCGAGTCGGCGATGGAGGCCTGCTTGATCGAGGTCATGTTAGGGACTGGGCTCCGCCGGGTTGGTATTGGGAGGTGCTACCTTTCGGGGCGTAGTAGGTTGGTGAGGAGGCAACCCGTTGTTGACCGATCCTTGTTTGGTGGCGGTCGCGTGGGCGATGGCGGTGGTGAGGCATCCGGACACCGCGGAGGTGGTATGCGTCATCGTGTCGGCGAGGAGGGCGAAACACGTCCGTCGCTACATATGGTTGCATTGGAGGAGGTTCGACAATACCGGCATGTTCTTGAGGATCTCACCGGAGCTATGATCTGTGATGGTTCCTTATCTTTGGTGTCCACCGCCAGCGTCGATACCGTCGGGCGCTACGGTTCTAGTTTTATTAGTGATAATATTCGATGATGTACGGACACCAAGAGATGATGTAGTTTTGCTTATAATTATTGAATGCATGCTAATTTGAATACTATACTTTATTATGTGATTTGGTTTTGCTTATTGAATGCTCATATTGGATAAGTTCTCCTTCATTCCGTGTGCTAGACAATTTGGTATAATATTCAACCCGTATGTACATCGATCATCTATAGTCAACCCATGATTTATAATAATGATCTAGTTTAATATTTGAATTATGAGCGTGGGCGAAATGTCGTCCTCATCGGCGCAAAAATCGCCGAAGTCTGATGGTGCCACGATGACCGAGGTATGTGCGATGATTCATTGAGCTGGAGGAAGATCGGCGATTCAACATTAAGCTCGAGGAGACTTGCGATGTTCATACGATGCATAGCAGCGACAATAGTTTTTTTTTCGTAATTAAGCACGACTTCAACTATTTTAACGTGTAATTTTCATCTTTTTCAATTCGACTAGCTTATCCCATGCTTTGCAAGGCGCTATGTCTTGGAGAGGATGGATTTTGAAGACCATGAAAATTTGAAACAAAAAAATTGTCCTAAGTACCGAACATGATGTGGATTTTCAAGTAAAGCTGTAAAATGCTCGAGTGTAACCCATTTTGGTTGCAAAAATTGGGATGCATTTTGCAAGATGTATGGTCTTGATGCGGGTATGATTATCACCATGGATCTTGGTGATCCTACAATCGAGCAAGAGACACCTCGATTTGGGTCTTTGTGCATACACCTCCAGTTCTTCCCTCATGTGAGCTAAACATAGTTATTAAGTAATTTATATTGTTTATTTCAAAATATATAGTTGACAACTTATCTCCATTGACAGCTTATTTTCATTCTTCAAAGAATGTGCGGAAGATGGTAGACAGAACATACTACACGAAGGCTCGAATTAACTTATCGGGAGAAAGCGACATCTAGTCGGATTTTGTAGAGATCTTGAGAATTACAATATCTACAATCAAACTCCTCAACATTATGGTCAATACGTGCCACTAGTGCACGTGTTGAACTCTGATAACTACCATGGAGATACCTTGATGCGATTATTTTTACTATTACAACATCCGTGCATCTTTTTGCACACTTCTAAACTAGTACATCATTGCTAACTACGAAGTTATTACTATGTTTTTCAACAGATAATCCCGAATGAGTGTGTCCCTCATCGATGTATACGCTGCGTGGTAGCCTTCATGTTTTGAACATACTACCAGGTCGTCCTCTGAATCTCAACTGTCCATATCGGGTTTCTAAAAGAAGTGGAGACATAACAATCAAAGAATGGAAAAAATGTATGGACGGTCGTAAGGAGCTTCTTGGAAGCAATAAGCAGCGAAAGGCAAGAATTGGAGGCAGGATGATCGCCATTCTTCATAATGGAGAGTCGGGGTCTATATTGTTTTATGCTATTTTACCTTAAGGGTGTTTTAGGTCCTATACACAATCGATGATCATGTGCTAAGAACAATTATATATGTAGGGTTGGGTTCGATGACTATATCTGAGGATGATGATCGTATGACTTATTATTAATAACGAGCTAGTAGAAGTAGTATGATGATGCATGATTAGTAGGACTTTATTATATACATATATATGATGATGTATGATGCAAAGCATGCATGAGCCATGTCATATATATATCTCTGCGGGTGCAATGAACATATAGCAGCAGCGTTGATAAACCAAGGGCGAAGATAAGAGAGGACACTTCTCTCTATTAGCTAGCTATAAATAACAACCTAAAATAAACCACAAAACCCTAAAGCAGCCACTTTCTTAGAAAAAAGACTTTTGGTCCCGGTTGGAGCCGCCAACCAACCGACCAAAGACCTCTCGATGGGCTCGGTGCACATCGCCACGTGGAGTCACATTGGTCCCGGTTCGTCTTTGAACCGGGACTAATGTCTGATGGCATTAATGTGACCATTAGTCGATTCATGAACCGGGACTAAAAACCCTCTGAACCGGGACTAATGGGTTGTTTTCTACTAGTGGGCGCACCACCCCTTTGTGGGACGGTGTGCCTCCCTCGTATGGCCCATATGGCCCATATCTTCCCCCGGTACTCCGATATGTACCCGATACATTCCGGAATACTTCCGGTGTCCGAATACTATCATCCAATATATCAATATTTACCTCTCGACCATTTCGAGACTCCTCGTCATGTCCATGATCTCATCCTGGACTCCAAACAACATTCGGTTACCAAATCACATAATTCATATAATACAAATCGTCATCGAACATTAAGCATGCGGACCCTACAGGTTCGAGAACTATGTAGACATGACCGAAACACCTCTCCGGTCAATAACCAACAGCGGAACCTGGATGCTCATATTGGTTCCCACATATTCTACGAAGATCTTTATCGGTCGTAATGACAACATACGCTATTCCCATTGTCATCGGTATGTTACTTGCCCAAGATTCGATCGTCGGTATCTTCATACCTAGTTCAATACCGTTACCGGCAAGTCTCTTTACTTGTTCCGTAATGCATCATCCCGCAACTAACTCATTAGTCACATTGCTTTCAAGTCTTCTTATGATGTGCATTACGGAGAGGGCCCAGAGATACCTCTCCGATACTCGGAGTGACAAATCCTAATCTTGATCTATGCCAAGCCAACAAATACCTTCGGAGATACCTGTAGAGCATCTTTATAATCACTCAGTTATGTTGTGGCATTTGATAGCACACAAGGCATTCGTCCGGTATCCGGGAGTTGCATAATCTCATAGTCGGAGGAATATGTATTTGAGATGAAGAAAGAAGTAGCAATAAAACTGAATGATCAATATGCTGAGCTAACGGATGGGTCTTGTACATCACATCATTCTCCTAATGATGTGATCCCGTTCACCAAATGACAACACATGTCCATGGTTAGTGTCGTGGTCCTAAGACTGACAGTAGAAAGGGGGTAGGTATGGAGAGGCAAGATCTCAGCTATGGTGCAGGTGTACACACAAGATTTATGAGTTCAGGCCCTTTGAAGAGGAAGTAATAGCCCTATGTCTTGGTGCCCGGAGGCGATCGACTGGATTATATGTGTGTCGCGTTACAGGGGGTGCGAACCCTTGTCCCAGAGGAGGGGGTGGCTTATATAGAGTGCGCCAGGACCCCAGCCATCCTCCATTAAAAGGGGCTTAATGTACATAAAGTAGGGGCGTTACTGATAACGCCAGCCATAAGTGCTATTAATGACCTTAAAGACTACGGACTGAATGTCTGACCGTGTAGTGCTGAGTGACTCCTGGTCTTCAGTAGGTCGAGTGACAACCGGTAGGAGGGGTACCCGAGTGATATGATTTGTCGAGTGGAGTGCACTCGACACCTTTGACTGGGGGTTCTTTGTTGCCTCTTGTACTTCTTATCTTCTAGGGTAGTGACCTTGGGTAGGGCGTATAGATGAGGCCTATGACCCTACGCCGGGTCTGTACCCTCATCAGTAGCCCCCAAATGGATTAAGGTTCGAGTGGAAAGTAGGTTGAAGTTGAAATTTTTCCGAGCTTTGCGTCTCGCGAGTGTTTTACGTAGGACGTAAGGCTTACATTGGTACTTCAACTTCGATTCAGTCGCCTTGATCCATTCAGAGAGTTGTCAAATGAACTTGTAGCATCATCTGCCGAGTGCTTACTTGGGGCGCAGAATCTTTGGGGCGATTGATTGCAGTATATCTCGAATTTCACAAGATTTGAAATTTCGGGGAAGCGCGCGGGACGGGGCGTGCCAAAGTGGGCGGGGCACATAAACAATAGTGCCTCGATCTTCGCGCCACCTTTTTCGCCACGTACATCGCCTGCGACTGTTGCGGGATTTGACAGGATCACCCTGTCCCATGCATCAGCCACTCGGAAGCGGCCCTTTATAAGGCGACGGAGCCGAGGCGTCTGCACAGCGCACGTTTGTTTTTCTTTCTTCTTCCTCTGCTTCTCCACTTCATCCGGTTCCTCTGCTCTTGATGCCGCCTCTCCGCCACCAGGGTGAAGGACACGACGGCGGTGCTGGAACACGCGAAGAAGGCGATGGGGTCGGGGAAGGGAAAGAAGCAGAATCGCGGGTCGTCATCACGCTCGGGGCTTCCGCCAAGTTGGATCCAGGGCGATTGGATCCGGTCTTCCCTCCGGCAGGAAGATCTGGATGAGCTGGTGGAGTCCGGGCTGATCGCCAAGGGTGCGGCAAGGCTGGCTGAGGGTGAGATGGAGCCGCAGCCTCGATCGGGTGAGTGTGTACTGCTCGCCACCCACGTCGACCGGGGCTTCTCGCTTCCTCTACACCCCTTCTTCCGGGGCTTCTTGAACTTCTTATGTGCCCAACTCCATCATTTTTCTCCCAATACCATCATGTACCTTGCCACGTTCGTGTCTATGTGTGAGAACTTTCTGAGGTGTCGACCGCACTGGGGTCTTTTCAAACATATTTTCACCATCCGTTCTCAGTCGGTGAAGAAAGCGAACACGAGTGATGAGAAAACCCATGTCATTCAGATGTGTGGGGGTTTGGGTATCCAGAAGAGGCAGGGGAGTTCTTTACCTTCCATGACTCTCCCTAAATCGGTTAGGGGCTGGCAGTCGACCTGGTTCTACTGCCAGGAACTCGCAACTCCAGGTCAGTCGATCGGCCTTCCCCACTTCACTTTTGACCATGTCCAGACTCCTTCCTCGCTGAAAGTGACTGCTGCTGAGAACATGGAGACGAAGATGCTGGTTGAGAAAGTGGTCCAACTGATCAATGAGGGTGTCACTGGCATGGACCTGTTGGAAGTATTCCTCAGTCAATGCATCCAGCCCCTTCAGGCCAGTGACCATCCCATGTGGCTATACTTTTGGGCTGACGACACTGCTCGTGTTCATCCAGAGTAAGTGCCAACCAAGACCGTGACCATGTGGTTGAAGAGCATTACAGGCAACAAGGACAACCATAGAGGAGCCAGGAGAGTTATCCCCTTCAGTGATGACAATCAGCCCGACAAGGTATGTTCTTCATTCTGACTGTCTTTGCATATACATTCCGACTGCTCTTGAGCTTGACTTCTTGTCTTGTAGGTTTTTACTGACATGTATTCCATGCCCAACGACGAAGAAGTTCTAGAGCAGGGCCAGAAGGGCGAGGCCAGTGCAGAGGAGAGTGGTGAATGGGAATCTTCGGATGAATAAGAAGAGGAGGAAAGTGAGGAGTAAGACGACGAGGAGGCGGTCGACTCGCCGCCGTGCTCTAAATGCCGATCCAAGCAACACCATCACCCGGTAGGCGGGCGCGGAAAGAACGTGGCTCCAAGTACCCAAACGCAGAAGCGCAGTCGGACGTCGGCTCCGGAGCCAACAGAGAAAGTCACCAAGCATCCCAAGGTTGCTCCTCTAAATACTCAAAAGACTTTGTCGAGGATCAAGATGGACGTCCATGTTGCTTCAAGGTGAGTATCTTTCTTGCATTTATCTAGGCCCACTGATACTTCCGTTCTGGCCGAATGGACCATGTATCTTTCCAGCCCAACCTCTGCTGCAACTGACATGGATATTGACAAAGCTCCAGGAGATGAGGAGACCGACTACGCGGACACCTCCCAAGCTGGTAAGTCCGTTCGACCAGAACTCATTTAGTCGTCTAAGTTATTGGTCGTCTGAATTTCTAATGTTTTTCTTTCGCTACAGTTCCACAAGACATCGTCGTGCTTCTCGACGATGAAGAAGAAGAAGTGCCTCTATAGGAGAGGAGGAGGAGAGGCGGGGGCTCAAGCAGGAGAGGGCTTGAAGTTCAAGTCCCTCAGTCGACGCCGGTGCTCGAGGCGGTGGTCGAGCGATCCGGAGATCTGGTTCGGACCAACATCACATTCGCCAACCTGCTGACGACTGATCGTCCGTTGGGGTCGACTGCTCCGGCTCCTGCTGCTCCATTGCAACTCCACGCATCTCACCCAGTAGCTGCTTCGGCCGCCTTGGAGCCATCACTTTTTGCCGCATACCAGACCCCAGATGACTCGCCAAGGTGCTGCCAGGGAGGCTCTTCGCCAGGTGAACCTTGTTATGGAGCACGTGAAGGTGATGCACGAGGCCAGCCAGGTGGCCTATAACGCCAGCACCGCTCTGTAGACCAATGTTAAGGTTAGTGAACTCCTGACTAAACTGTTGAATGTTGTTTTATATCTGATCACCCACTGGGGTGTGCCTATTTTTAGAGTTTAGGATGTCTTCCACTCCGCTCGACTCGTGTTGAGTCTTAGTGTTCTATCCGAACCAGTGGGGGCACGCTGAGTGCACCCACTGGGTGTAGTCCCGAGACCACGGTCAACTGCTGGCAGTCGGCTGAGGTCTTAGAATCTACTTTTTTACTTTTTTTTTACTCACGCTGGGCAGACCATGTTGAGTGTTGATCTAGATCAGTGGGGGCACGCTATGTGCACCCACTGGGTGTAGTCCCCGAGACTACTGTTGAATATTTGATTCGGCGAGAGTCTTAGATTACTACATCGGTTGTACTAAAGTAGGGGTACCTTAGTACCCGAACTTGTCTGCAGTGATCGTAACACCCAGCAGCAAGGCTTGCGGAAGCACGCCAAGACCCTCCGTCATTTCCTATTACTACCATTCAAGAACAAAGTATTAACCAAGAAAACAAAGGTCCTGGCAAGAGGAGCTTGCCGGGAAGGCCAACCGAGGCATTTCCAGCAGACTTGCCGCGGCGCCCCGCGCGTCCCGGCAAGGCCCGACTGCCGGCAAGCTTGCCAGCACGACAAGAGAAGGGCCGCGGCAAGGCGGCCACCCAAAATCCAGCGCATCCAGCGGCGTGTCACCCCAGGGCCATCCCAGGGGCATGTGGCGAGGCGTTGCGCAGCCATGCGGAGCAAGGTGGCAAGCGGAGCTGACAGAGACGCCATCGTGGCAACCGGTGGCTCACCTAACGGTCGTTTCTTTGCACTATTGGGGCGACCGGACGGGCATTAAATGCCCTTGTCCCCTGCCGTCAGAGTTAGGTAGGGGGACATTGTTGGTCACTGTTGTACCAACCTGTGTTTTTACCTTTCTACCCCCTCTTCCTACACTCCCACCTGTGGATGCCCCCTTCAGACTATAAAAGGGAGGCCCATGCGCACGTAGAAGGGGTTCGGTCCATTCGACACACGCAACACCACCATACGCTCGCATGCTCGAGCAAGATCAAATACAAGCACCAAAGCAGCGATGAGGTTTTATCTCTCCGGAGAGCCCGGCTGGGTAAAATCGCCCGTCTCCCCAGCGCCCGACCTCGATCTGCTGCGCCGCCCTCCGCTCCTTGCCGGACTAGAAGGGCCCCTGAACACCCCGGATCCGATCGCCCGGTGTCCGCGGTTATTAAGCCGTTGCCATGTCATTTGCTTGCGTGTTGCATTTGCAATGTCATCATGTGCATTTCATTTTGCATACATGTTCGTCTCATGCATTCGAGCATTTTCCCCGTTGTCCGTTTTGCAATCCGGCACTCCTATGTCCCCCGGCGTTCCCCTTCTTCTCTCTCGTTGTGAGCGGGTATTAAACTTTCTCGGAATGGCCCGAGGTTTGCCAAGCGGCCTTGGTATACCACCGGTAGACCGCCTGTCAAGTTTCATGCCATTTGGAGGTCGTTTGGTACTCCAACGGTTAACCGGGTAACCGTAAAAGCCTCTTTTGTTGCAGCCCAAAACCCATCTAACTCCCCTCCATGCTCTCGGTCGTTCGATCACGATCGCGTGACCGAAAACCGCTCCTCATTTGGACTCTCCTAGCTCCCTCTACCTATAAATATGCCTCCCCCTTCCAAATTCGCGGATGAAAATCCCCCTAACCCTAGCTCCCTTCTTCCTCCGAGCGCCGGACGCATCCGCCCGGCGCCGGACACGTCCGCCAGCCGCCCCCGCAGCCACTCCCTGCGCGACACCTGTCCGCCGCTGCCGCCCGCCTCCGCCCGCCCATGAGGCCAGCGCCAGAGCCCAGAGGCCGGATCTGCTCCGCCGCCGCCGAGTCGCGCCCCCGCCGCCGCCCGCGATGCTCCGCCCCGCCGGCGCAGCGCGCCCATGGTTGCCGCCTCCTGCGCCATCGGGTCCCTCGCCTCCCGGACCCAGCGCCCGGCAACGACCGCGGCCGCCCGCCACAGCGCCGCCGTGCCCCGCCGCCGCCTCCCGTTCCTCTCCTCCGCGGCCAGATGCGCTCGCCCCCGCGCCCAGCCGGAGCTCCGCCGTCGCCGATCTGGTCGAGGCCGCCGTCCTCGTCCCGGATCCGGCGGCTCCACCTCGATCCCTTGCCGTTCCGGCCACCGGAGTCCCCAGCTCCGGCGAGGCCTCTCCTCCCCAGCGACGCCCGCCTCCTCGCTCGGGTGGACGGACCCCAGCGCCCACGTGGGCCCCGGCCCAGCAACGCCAGGCCACCGGCCCAGCGCGCCGGCCTGCCAGGCCCAGCCCCAATCCAAGCCGGCCTCGTTCGGCCTCTCCACCGACCGGGCCAAGAGCCCATGGGTGAGGCCACACCCCAGCGCCCTCCTCTTGTTTTTTTTCACCTATCGGGCCAGGCAGATTCGGCCCATGCATGTTTTTTTCCCGTGCTGCGATTTTAGCAATTATCCAGGATTTACAGCTTTACAGATTGGCCCTCATACTTCATGCATTTAATAACTTCACAACCGTGCATCATATGTAAAAACTTTTAACATGTAAAATGCTTAGAATTTTGTGTAGATTAATAATATGCCATTTTCATCCATGTTAAAAATGTTTAAACATGTTGTTTAATTAAATTTGATTAAATGCCATGTTAAAATGATTTAATTCATAACTAAATAACCGTAGCTCGGAATTAAATGTTCTTTATATGTAAATGGGGTGGAAAATGTAACGCCCTCGATGCGGCTATAGCTCCCACGTGTCGAAGCACGACTTAGAGGCATAACCGCATTGAAAGCAATGTCGCAAGTGAGGTAATCTTCGCACAATCCATGTAATACATAAGGGAAAAGGTACATAGTTGGCTTACAGTCGCCACTTCACACAAATACATGAATAAAGCATTACATCATCCAGATACAATCAAGGTCCGACTACGGAACCAAAATAAAAGAAGAACAACCCCACATGCGACGCAGATCCCGATCGCTAACCGGCTCCACTACTAATCGTCCGGAAAGGAAACATAGTATCGACCAAGGGCCTCATCATATTCCCACTTTAGCTCGGTTCGCCATCTGCTTTGGCATCACCGGTACTGCATCTGTTTTGGTAGAATCATGAGCCACGAGGACTCAGCAATCTCACACCGAGATCAAGACTATTTAAGCAAGGGAAGGCTGGTGTCAAAAGGAAGAGCTGCTGCAGTTTATAGCATATATGGTGGCTACATCGCAAAAGAGAGCGAGAAGAGAAGCAAAGGCGCGGTCGTGAAACTATTAGCGATCAAGAAGTGATCCTGGCTACTTCGTCAAGCATAACTCCAACACCGTGTTCACTTCCGGACTCCGCGAGAAGGGACCATCACGATTACATACACGTTGATGTATTTTAATTAAGGTCAACTTTGGGTTTTCTACAACCGACATTAACAAATTCCCATCTGCCTCATAACCATGACACGGCTTTGAAGATAATACCTGCGGGGTGTCCCAACAAGCCCATCACAAGCTCTCACGGTCATCGAAGGAATAAACCTTCACCCAAGACACACCGATCGACTTCGGTATCCGGTACATCAAGACATTTCGACAATGGTAAAACTAAACCAGCAAAGCCGCCCGATTGTGCCGACAAATCCCGATAGGAGCTGCACATATCTCGTTCTCGGGGCACATCCGGATAAGTCAAGCTACGAGTAAAACCAGCCCTCGAGTTTCCCGAGGTGGCCCCATGATCTGCTCGGTTCGGACCAACACTCGAAGAGCACCGCCCGGGGCTAAAATAAAGATGACCCTCGGGCTCGCGAAAACCAAGGAAAAAAGGGTATAGGTGGCAAATGGTAAAACCAAGGTTGGGCCTTCTTTGGAGGAGTTTATTCAAAGCGAACTGTCAAGGGGTCCCATAAATCACCCGACCGTAAGGAACATAAAATCAAGGAACATAACACGGTATGGCGGAAACTAGGGTGGCAAGAGTGGAACAAATCACCGGGCATAAGGCCGAGCCTTCCACCCTTTACCAAGTATATAGATGCATTAATTAAAACAATAGATATTGTGATATCCCAAAATATCCGTGTTCAACAAGGAACAAACTTCATCTTCACTGCAACTAGCAACGCTATAAGAGGGCTGAGCAAAGCGGTAACATAGCCAAACAACGGTTTGCTAGGACATGGATGGTTAGAGGTTGACATGGCAATATGGGTGGCATGATATAGCAAGTGGTAGGTATCGCAGCATAGGCATAGCAAAAGAGCGAGCATCTAGCAAGCAAAGATAGAAGTGATATCGAAGGTATGGTCATCTTGCCTGTAAGGTTCTCAGAGTAGTCGAAGGCTGGATCCTCGTAGTCGTTCTCAACAGGCTCCTCGTTCACGTACTCGTCTCCCGGCTCTACCCACAGCAAGAACACAAGCAACGGAACCACAATCAAACAAGGAACATATGCACAAGCAATATGATGCAATACATGACATGCTATGCGAGATGTGGTATGCAATGCATATGTATGCTCCGGAAGGAAAATGATGAACCGGGCATCAACTTGGCAAACCAAGTATGCCACTGGAAAGTTGAGATGATTTCGGTTGGAATCGATATAAAGATCACCGGAATCGGATGCACGGTTTGCAAATGACAAGCAAAACAAGAATGACGCAAATCTGCGTTTAACAGCCCGATGCTACTTAGCACGCAACACAAAACTATGCTACAGCACCCCAACATAAAAACAAAGCATATGGCAACGAACTACAGGAGATGCTTAACAATAGAGGAGCACTGAGCTACGGCTAAATCACATCATAACATGTTCAAACAAGCATGGAGAAAGTGCTCAAAATATCAGGTTCACAGACTTAGTGAAAATACTAACATGGCAGGAATTAACATCAGGAAGGCATGTTTAGAGCAAGTAAACCACATGCTACAGGAACTTAAAATAGCAAAGCAAGGCATGACATGATTCAACTCAAAGCATATTTCAATTGTCCCTTACTGACCATAAGCCAAAAAGGACTCTAAGAAATGATGGCACCCATGTAAACATTGCAAGTTTTATAACAGATTTCAGACTTAGTGAAATCTCAGGACATGGCAAAAACAGATTCCACATGGCATGTTAAGTGAGCTCGATGCACTCACTACAGACCATATCAAGATAAACTAAGCATACCCCCATCAAGAAGACATGGCATAGGAGCTATACATGGCAAGAACAACATCATAGCATACACGGATCAACTACACCGACCTCGTGAAAATTGAATCTAATGCAAACAGTCTGCCAGGAAACAATTTCAAGCAAAAGTAGAGCACGAAAATGACATGCTAGACTACTCCATAAATACCAACAAAGGCATGGATGGATAGAGCACAACCATATGTTCAAAACACCCTTACTGATCATGCTCAAAAAGTGTATAGATCTCTCTGAAACAACCTAAACATATGGCATAAAATTATCAGCAGGACAAAACTTAGTGAAATCACTAAGTCCCTGGAATCAGTAACAACATCATCCCTACTTTGCATGCTTGTTCTAGTCAACACATAGCTCACAAAAATACATGGAAAATACCCTGGAAAGATGTCATGGCAATGTTCAACTTACATGTAGGACTCAAATTCATAGGGTGCACACATAATTCATGGCAAAAATGACAAAATAGCTCGAACTGATAACATTCTGAAACTAACGATCTGAAGCTATCTTCCAACAGCATTTCGGGCATCAAGATGAGCTCAAATGCAAATGATGCAATGGAATGAAATGATGTACTCTTCGAGACGAACATTTTGACATATTATACGCCCAAAACGGAGCCACTGTTGCGGAGATGTGATGCGTTGAAAATGCAAGGAAATGATCACAGATTAGGGACTTAGTAAAAAAACGAGGGGGAGAGGGAAAGTCAACCGTTTGGATCGGATCGGATCGAACGGCAGCGCGATCGGCGGAGGAGGGACGAGGCCGGCTTCGCGGAGGAGGTCGCCGGCGGGCGGCGGCCGGGCGCAGCGAGGCCAGATCGGGCGCGGCGGCGGCGTGCGCTGGCGGCGGCCAATGGCGCGGCGGTGTGTGTGTGTGCGGCTGTGGGCGGCGGCTGTGTGTGTCTGTGGGCAGTGTGTGTGTGTGGCGCGGCGCGGCGTGTGTGTGTGTGTGTGTGTGTGGGCGGCGGAAGGCGGCGTGTGCGGGCGCGGGCGGTGCGATCCGACCCATGGCTGACGCTGGTCATGGCGCGAGGCTCCAGCGGCGGCGGGCGTGGCGGCGCCACGTGTCGGCCCCGGAGTGGCTGCGTGCGTCGGCGGACGTTGTCCGGCCCGCTCCGGACACGTCCGTCGGCGGCGGATCTGGGATTTTAGGGTTTGCCCGGATTTGAGGGAGGGGTGTATATATAGGCATAGAGGAGCTAGGAGAGTCCAAATGAGGTGTAGTTTTCGCCCACGATCGTGATCGAACGACCGAGGGCATGGAGGGAGTTAGATGGGTTATTGGGCTGTTTTGGGGGTTGTTGGGCTGCAACTCAAAGAGGCCTTTCTTGGTAGCGGTTAACCGTTGGAGTACCAAGCGAACTCCAAATGACCCGAAACTTGACAGGTGGTCTACGGTGCTATACCAGGGCCACTTGGCAAGGCTCGATCCATTCCGAGAATGTTCAACACCCGCACGGAAAAAGAATAAGAGGGACACCGGGAACATAGGAGTGTCGGATTGCAAAAGCGGACAACGGGGAATATGCTCGGAATCATGAGACGAACACGTATGCAAATGAGATGCACATGATGACATAATATGAGATGCATGACATGAACAAAACGCAAAACGAAAACAAAACCCAACCACGGAGGGAATATCATATCACATATCCGAAAATGGCAAGAGTAGAAGTTACAAATATGGAAAGATACATCCGGGGTGTTACAACACTCCACCACTACAAGAGGATCTCGTCCCGAGATCTAGGACTGAAAGAACTCCGGATATTCGGAACGGAGGTGATCCTCGCGCTCCCAGGTGGCTTCTCGGTCGGAATGGTGTGACCACTTCACTTTTAGAAATTTGATTGACTTGTTGCGAGTCTTGCGCTCGGTTTCTTCAAGAATAGCAACGGGGTGCTCATGATAAGAAAGATCTTCTTGGAGGTCAATTTCTTCAAAGTTGATAGTGCGCTCAGGAATCTTGAAGCACTTGCGGAGCTGTGACACGTGAAACACATCGTGCACATTTGCAAAGTTGGGTGGAAGCTCAAGTTGATAGGCGAGATCGCCTCTTTTGCCAATGATCTTGAAAGGACCCACGTATCTAGGGGCAAGCTTCCCTTTGATACCGAAGCGCCGAGTACCTTTCATTGGAGACGCGAGGTAGACATGGTCTCCGATTTCAAAAGCCACATCACGGTGCTTGTCATCATAATAGCCCTTCGGCGCGATTATGCGGCTTTAAGATTCTCACGAATGACTTTGCACATTTCTTGACTTCGTGATCAAGTCGTTGCCAAGAAGTTGGCGTTCACATGTCTCGGACCAATTGAGAGAAGTCGGCACTTTCGCCATATAAATTTCGAATGGGGCCTTGCCGAACTCGCTTGGAAGCTGTTGTTGTAAGAGAACTTCGGCATATGGGAGACACTCTTCCCACTTCATGCCAAAAGAAATGACACAAGCCACGAGCATATCTTCAAGGATTTGATTGACTCGCTCGACTTGGCCACTAGTTTGAGGATGAAAAGCTGTCTTTGAAACGAATCTTTGGTGCCCATGGCCTTCGAAAAGAATCCCGAACTTAGAAGTGAAGATGCTTCCACGGTCAGAAGAGATCAATTGTGGAATACCGTGCAAGGAGACAATTACGGAGGTGTATAGCTCTGCCGGTGAGCTGCTGTGATAGATTCTTTGACAGAAGAAAATGAGCCACTTTAGTAAGCTTGTCAATGACAACAAAGATAGCATCATTTCCACGCTTGGACTTAGGAAATCCATCACGAAGTCCATCTCGATATGATCAAACTTCCATTCGGAATAGCAAGAGGTTGGAGGAGACCAGCTGGTCTTTGGTGTTACCTTTCACCCTTCTGCAGACATCACATTCATTCACGAATTGAGCAATTTCTAGCTTCATTCGAGTCCACCAATATGATTGCTTGAGGTCATGGTACATCTTCGTACTTCGGGATGAATGGATAGGAGGGAATTGTGTGCCTCATTCATGATGACTTTTCTCGGATCGCCTTTAGGAACCACAATCGATCCTCGAAGAAAAGAGTGTCTTTGTCATCAGCGATAGCACTTGTATTTAAAATGCCCTTTTCAATACCACGTTTCACCTTCTTCACCATGGTATCCAGAAGTTGAGCCTCACGAATTTGATCTTCCAAAGTAGGAGAGACTATGAGGTTGGCAAGAAATCCTTGAGGAACAACTTGAAGATTCAGCTTGCGGAAAGCTTCACAAAGATCCGGTTGGAAGGGCTTGAGAAATAGATCATTGCAATAGGCCTTTACTGCTCGGCATATCTGCAATCACATTCGCCTTGCCAGGAGTATATTCAATACTTGGATTGTACTCTTGAATCATTTCGACCCATCGAGTTTGCCTGAGGTTGAGGTTTGGTTGAGTGAAGATATACTTGAGGCTCTTGTGATCGGTGAAAATGTCCACTTTCCTTCCCAACAAGAGATGTCTCCATGTTATCAATGCATGGACAATGCCGCCAACTCAAGATCGTGAGTGGGGTAGTTCTTTTCGTTGGGCTTCAATGGCGAGAGGTATAGGCCACAACCTTCTTCTCTTGCATTAACACAGCACCGAGACCTTGCAAGGAAGCATCACGAAAACTTGAATGGCTTGGATTCATCGGAGGAGTCAAGGCAGGGCTGTAACTAGCTTCTCTTTGAGGGTGTTGAAAGCGACATCACACTCGAGCGTCGGACATACTTGACATGCTTACGGAGGAGGTTGGAAAGAGGCTTTGCAATCTTGGAGAAGTTCTCAGCGAATCTTCGACAATAGCTTGCAAGACCGAGAAAATCTATGGAGCTGCTTGACATTCGAGGAGGTTCCCAATTCACAATTGAAGACACCTTCTCGGGATTAACAGCGATGCCCTTGGCTGAGATGATATGACCAAGATAAAGAACTTCATCAAGCGAACTCACATTTGGAAAACTTTGCATAGAATTGATGTTCTCTGAGCTTGTCGAGCACCAATCGCAAATGTTTGGCATGATCCTGCTTGTTCTTGGAAGACCAAAATATCATCGAGATACACCAAGGCGAATTCATTTGTGTAGGGGTTGAAGATAAAGTTCATCATGCGAGAGAAAGTTGGAGGAGCATTGACAAGGCGAAAGACATGACAGTATATTCATAAGAGCCAAAGCTTGTTCGAATCTTTGTCTTGGGAATATCTTGTTCACGAATGCGAATCGATGATAACCCATACGGAGGTCAAGCTTGGAGAATACTTTAGCACCTTTGAGTTGCTCGAATAGCTCATTGATGTTGGGAAGTGGATACTTGTTCTTGATTGTCTTCTTATTCAATGGACGGTAATCAACACAAAGTCGGTCCGTGCCATCCTTCTTCGGACAAAAGAACTCCACATCCCCATGGAGATGAACTTCGATGCGATCAAACCAGACGCTCTTGTTCATCGAGCTGCTTCTTCAATTCTTTCAGCTCCTTGGGTCCAAGCTTGTAAGGGCGCTTGCAAAGCGGGTTCGATGCAGGCTCAAGATCAATAACGAATTCGGTGGCGATGAGGAGGCATACCGGAAGTTCTTACGGAAAGACATCTTGGTACTCACAAGCATTGGAATTTGAGAGATAGCATCAACTCGCCCTTCTCATTGAGAGAAAACAACCGAATGGTTTCATCACGGCGGCATAGATGATAACATCCTCGGAAGGGTGTGTCAATTGAATTTCCCTGACAGCACAATCAAGCTGAGCCTTGTCTTTGAAAGCCATCCATCCCAAGAATAAGATCAATATCCGAGTCACCAAGAACAATTGGAGAAGACAGAAATCTATAGTCGCCCATCTTGATTGTGGTATCCGAACCACCAAACTGGAGCTCAACCGTTTACCGGAGAAATGACATCCATGGGTTTAACCAAATGTGAAGAAGTGAATTCATGCTTGGCAAAAACGGTCTTGACATGAAACAATGCGATGCACCAGTATCAAATAAGACTTTTGCAGGAATAGAATTAACTGGAAGGTTACCCATGATCACATCTGAAGAATCCTCTGCTGAGCTGCATTCATCAAGTTCACCTTTGCATGCTTGGATTATGCTTGACCACTGCATTGCTTGAAGACCTCACGGGAGGAGGAGGAGGAAGGCGCCTTTGGTTATGGCATTTGTTAGCATAGTGACCTTCTGCTGGCACTTGTTGCAAGTCACCTCTGAGGCGGACGGTGATAAGGAGCACTTGACCTTGGAGCTTGAGGCGAGACTTGTTCAGTAGCTTGGGTTGGGTGGGTGGGAAGATCCACGACCACCTGAGTTCTTCTGGCGATAAGGCCGACGGAGCGGAGGAGGAGGAAGGTAGAACTTTTGCTGCTTTGCTGCCACTTGAGAGGAGGAAGAAGACTGAATCGCATCCTGATTCTCTTCTTTGAAGCCTCACACTTGAGCTGAGCACCTTCTAGCTTGAGTGCCATATTATAGAATTGATCAAACTGAGTAGGCTCATAAAGAACAAGAGATAGCTGCAGATCCTCTCGAAGGCCACCTCTGAGCGATAGATCATACTTTTCTCATCGAGAGCGTCTTGTTTAGCAAAACGAGCAAGTTTACGAAACTGTATGTTGTATTCAGTACATGACATGTTCCCTTGCTTGAGATTGCGAAACTCCTCACGCTTGCTCTCAACAACCTTTGGAAGGAATATGGTGAGCTTTAAAGTCCCGGCAAATCAGTCAAGTAATCACTCGACCACCTCTAGAATCCTTGTATTCTGGAACCAATCAATTGCACGATCCTTGAGCTGAAAAGACCTTGAACTTGGCGTAGTCCTCGGGTCGACATTGCTGCATTCAAAATGCTTGTTGATATCCACGAGCCAATCGTCGGCATCGTGGCCTCGGCACGAAGCTGAAAGACTTTGGCTGGTTGGCAAGGAACTGGTTGAGTGTAGGAAGCGTGGTGATGATAGAACTGCCCTTGACCTTGATTCCCTTGGTTGCCTTGGCCTTGGTTACGCTCTTGCATCAGCTGGATCAACAAGCGGCGTTGGCGTTAGTGGTTGCCATCAAAGTTTGCCAAGCCTCCGGGGCGGAGGTGGAGGTGGAGGTTCGCTGACTCCCATCACTGCGTTCGGATTACGGCGCGTGGCGGAGCCATCTGAAGAGGTGACATCCGTTAGCATCTTGATAGACAGATAGACAAGTTGAATCAGCGGATAGAAATTGCAACATATAGTCTTCACAATAAACATTGAACAGGATGAGCGAATGAATTCCAAAGTAAACATCCGTCCATTAAGGTGAGAAGCCACTTGATAAGAGATATTGATGAATGAAAATAAAAACAAGGTATGAATGGAACAAATAAGTGGTAAGGATTACCCAATCACAAACCAAATATCTGCGGAAGAAAATGCTAGAGCTACTTGAATCCCACCTATAAACTCCGAAACTTTCGGTTATGCAATCAGTGTTGGGGATACTGGGAGCAATATATATATCTCACCCAAGCTAACAATCCCTACATCCATTGTATCCATCCTTCAACACATAACCAAGAAACCTTCGAAATCGTGTACCTCAACCTTGAAAAGCATCCGTTATACGAGTCATGGCAATACTCCGTACTCACCACAAGATCTTTGGGTTAGCGGGGTTATCTCACCAACTGATCGCATAAAAGAGATTTTCGATGTCGGCGTCTAAACTCGGTATTCGAATCTGCAACGATAAAATTATGGCGACAACACCTCGGAGCTCAACTCCCGGGACACTGCCACAACCCCTAAATGTCAGGAGGCAACCAAGACAATGTTGTCATCATAAGAATATCGGAACGATCCCAAGATACCCGCGTGATCCTTAAAAAAAAAAAATTAGTGAAATTTGAGAAGAGAAGAGTCAAAACTCTACGTCAGGATACCTCACCAGAAGGTTGAAGGGACTGGGAAGTAAAAGGAATTCCTAAACTCTCCGATATATATAATCCTAAATGACTCAAAACATTTTTCTAGACACAACTCGGCCACTAAAAACGATCAAGCAGTGGGGGCTCCTAAGGTCGGGGATGGCTCTGATTACCAACTTGTAACGCCCTCGATGCGGCTATAGCTCCCACGTGTCGAAGCACGACTTAGAGGCATAACGCATTGAAAGCAATGTCGCAAGTGAGGTAATCTTCGCACAATCCATGTAATACATAAGGGAAAAGGTACATAGTTGGCTTACAGTCGCCACTTCACACAAATACATGAATAAAGCATTACATCATCCAGATACAATCAAGGTCCGACTACGGAACCAAAATAAAAGAAGAACAACCCCACATGCGACGCAGATCCCGATCGCTAACCGGGCTCCACTACTAATCGTCCGGAAAGGAAACATAGTATCGACCAAGGGCCTCATCATATTCCCACTTTAGCTCGGTTCGCCATCTGTATTGCTACCGCATCACCGAGTACTGCATCTGTTTTGGTAGAATCATGAGCCACGGGGACTCAACAATCTCACACCAGCGAGATCAAGACTATTTAAGCAAGGGAAGGCTGGTGTCAAAAGGAAGAGCTGCTGCAAGCGACTAGCATATATGGTGGCTACATCGCAAAAGAGAGCGAGAAGAGAAGCAAGGCGCGGTCGTGAAACTATTAGCGATCAAGAAGTGATCCTGGCTACTTCGTCAAGCATAACTCCAACACCGTGTTCACTTCCGGACTCCGCGAGAAGGACCATCACGGTTACATACACGGTTGATGTATTTTAATTAAGGTCAACTTTGGGTTTTCTACAACGGACATTAACAAATTCCCATCTGCCTCATAACATGACACGGCTTTGAAAGATAATACCTGCGGGGTGTCCCAACAAGCCCATCACAAGCTCTCACGGTCATCGAAGGAATAAACCTTCACCCAAGACACACCGATCGGACTCGGTATCCGGTACATCAAGACATTTCGACAATGGTAAAACTAAACCAGCAAAGCCGCCCGATTGTGCCGACAAATCCCGATAGGAGCTGCACATATCTCGTTCTCGTGGCACATCCGGATAAGTCAAGCTACGAGTAAAACCAGCCCTCGAGTTTCCCGAGGTGGCCCATGATGCTTTCGGTTCGGACCAACACTCGAAGGAGCACCGGCCGGGGGCTAAAATAAAGATGACCCTCGGGCTCGCGAAAACCCAAGGGAAAAAGGGTATAGGTGGCAAATGGTAAAACCAAGGTTGGGCCTTCTTTGGAGGAGTTTATTCAAAGCGAACTGTCAAGGGGTCCCATAAATCACCCGACCGTGTAGGAGCATAAAATCAAGGAACATAACACGGTATGGCGGAAACTAGGGTGGCAAGAGTGGAACAAATCACCGGGCATAAGGCCGAGCCTTCCACCCTTTACCAAGTATATAGATGCATTAATTAAAACAATAGATATTGTGATATCCCAAAATATCCGTGTTCCAACAAGGAACAAACTTCATCTTCACCTGCAACTAGCAACGCTATAAGAGGGGCTGAGCAAAGCGGTAACATAGCCAAACAACGGTTTGCTAGGACATGGATGGTTAGAGGTTGACATGGCAATATGGGTGGCATGATATAGCAAGTGGTAGGTATCGCAGCATAGGCATAGCAAAAGAGCGAGCATCTAGCAAGCAAAGATAGAAGTGATATCGAAGGTATGGTCATCTTGCCTGTAAGGTTCTCAGAGTAGTCGAAGGCTGGATCCTCGTAGTCGTTCTCAACAGGCTCCTCGTTCACGTACTCGTCTCCCGGCTCTACCCACAGCAAGAACACAAGCAACGGAACCACAATCAAACAAGGAACATATGCACAAGCAATATGATGCAATACATGACATGCTATGCGAGATGTGGTATGCAATGCATATGTATGCTCCGGAAGGAAAATGATGAACCGGGCATCAACTTGGCAAACCAAGTATGCCACTGGAAAGTTGAGACGATTTCGGTTGGAATCGATATAAAGATCACCGGAATCGGATGCACGGTTTGCAAATGACAAGCAAAACAAGAATGACGCAAATCTGCGTTTAACAGCCCGATGCTACTTAGCACGCAACACAAAACTATGCTACAGCACCCCAACATAAAAACAAAGCATATGGCAACGAACTACAGGAGATGCTTAACAATAGAGGAGCACTGAGCTACGGCTAAATCACATCATAACATGTTCAAACAAGCATGGAGAAAGTGCTCAAAATATCAGGTTCACAGACTTAGTGAAAATACTAACATGGCAGGAATTAACATCAGGAAGGCATGTTTAGAGCAAGTAAACCACATGCTACAGGAACTTAAAATAGCAAAGCAAGGCATGACATGATTCAACTCAAAGCATATTTCAATTGTCCCTTACTGACCATAAGCCAAAAAGGACTCTAAGAAATGATGGCACCCATGTAAACATTGCAAGTTTTATAACAGATTTCAGACTTAGTGAAATCTCAGGACATGGCAAAAACAGATTCCACATGGCATGTTCGTGAGCTCGATGCACTCACTACAGACCATATCAAGATAAACTAAGCATACCCCCATCAAGAAGACATGGCATAGGAGCTATACATGGCAAGAACAACATCATAGCATACACGGATCAACTACACCGACCTCGTGAAAATTGAATCTAATGCAAACAGTCTGCCAGGAAACAATTTCAAGCAAAAGTAGAGCACGAAAATGACATGCTAGACTACTCCATAAATACCAACAAAGGCATGGATGGATAGAGCACAACCATATGTTCAAAACACCCTTACTGATCATGCTCAAAAAGTGTATAGATCTCTCTGAAACAACCTAAACATATGGCATAAAATTATCAGCAGGACAAAACTTAGTGAAATCACTAAGTCCCTGGAATCAGTAACAACATCATCCCTACTTTGCATGCTTGTTCTAGTCAACACATAGCTCACAAAAATACATGGAAAATACCCCTGGAAAGATGGCATGGCAATGTTCAACTTACATGTAGGACTCAAATTCATAGGGTGCACACATAATTCATGGCAAAAATGACAAAATAGCTCGAACTGATAACATTCTGAAACTAACGATCTGAAGCTATCTTCCAACAGCATTTCGGGCATCAAGATGAGCTCAAATGCAAATGATGCAATGGAATGAAATGATGTACTCTTCGAGACGAACATTTTGACATATTATACGCCCAAAACGGAGCCACTGTTGCGGAGATGTGATGCGTTGAAAATGCAAGGAAATGATCACAGATTAGGGACTTAGTAAAAAAACGAGGGGGAGAGGGAAAGTCAACCGGTTTGGATCCAGATCGGATCGGGAACGGGCGCGGTCGGCCGGAGGAGGGACGAGGCCGGAGCTCGCCGGAGGAGGTCGCCGGGCGGGCGGCGGCCGGGCGCGGCGCGAGAGGCGGCAGCCAGCGGCCTGTGGCCTGCAAGTGTGTGGCGTGTGTGGCGGGCATGTGGCGTGCGCGGCTGTGTGTGTGTGCGGCGGTGGGCGCGGAGCCTGTGTGGCGGTGTGTGTGTGTGTGTGTGTGTGTGTGTGTGTGCCGGCGGCAAGTGTGTGGCGGCGGCAGGCAGTGGATCAGGGCGGATCCGCCTCAAGGGCAGACGCAGACATGGCCGCGGCTCAGGCGGCGGCGGGCGGCGCGGCGCCACGTGTCGGCCCAGGAGTGGCTGCGTCGCGGCGGACGTTGTCCGGCCCGCTCGGACCCGCGTCGTGGCGGCGGATCTGGGATTTTAGGGTTTGCCCGGATTTGGGGAGGGTGTATATATAGGCATAGAGGAGCTAGGAGAGTCCAAATGAGGTGTAGTTTTCGCCCACGATCGTGATCGAACGACCGAGGGCATGGAGGGAGTTAGATGGGTTATTGGGCTGTTTTGGGGGTTGTTGGGCTGCAACTCAAAAGAGGCCTTTGCGGTAGCGCTGTTAACCGTTGGAGTACCAAGCGAACTCCAAATGACCCGAAACTTGACAGGTGGTCTACGGTGCTATACCAGGGCCACTTGGCAAGGCTCGGTCCATTCCGAGAATGTTCAACACCCGCACACGGAAAAAGAATAAGAGGGGACACCGGGGAACATAGGAGTGTCGGATTGCAAAACGGACAACGGGGAATATGCTCGGAATCATGAGACGAACACGTATGCAAATGAGATGCACATGATGACATAATATGAGATGCATGACATGAACAAAACGCAAAACGAAAACAAAACCCAACCACGGAGGGAATATCATATCACATATCCGAAAATGGCAAGAGTAGAAGTTACAAATATGGAAAGATACATCCGGGGTGTTACAGAAAAATGCCTAGATTAACATGGTCCACTTTATTTTCCTGTTTAATAACTCTAAAATTGTGTTTAGGGCAAAACAGTACCAAACCTAATATATGCATATGAGGAGTTTCCGGAATTGTTGTTTGTTCTTCCGGCCTCATTTAAACTTGCCTAGTTAGGTAGTTTTGTTATGCTTCACCCCTTGCCATGTTAACCAACATTTAATATTGTTGTGTTCATAACCGAGAGAGAACTAAATAATTGATGTGGTGTTTCGTCAATATGCAACTCGTTGCATATTGGGCTCCATTTAATTTGTAAGTTTGTTTTGTGCACTTTGCCATGCCATGCCTCATTAAACCGGACATGCATCATACTTGTTTGTGCATCATGACATGCTTATGCTTGTGTGTTTACTATGTTGTTTGCTTCTTTCCGGTTTGCTTCTCTCGTTAGCTTCGGTTTCGTTCCGGAGTTGTGAGGATTCGTTCGACTACGTCCGTTTGTCTTCTTCATGGACTCGTTCTTCTTCCTTGCGGGATTTCAGGCAAGATGACCGCTACCCTGGATCTCACTACTATCATTGCTATGCTAGTTGCCTCGTTCTTTCGCTATGCTGCGATACCTATTACCTATTTATCAAGCCATCCCAAATTGCCATGAACCCCTAACCTTTGACACCATTCCTAGCAAACCGTTGTTTGGCTATGTTACCGCTTTTGCTCAGCCCCTCTTATAGCGTTGCTAGATGCAGGTGAAGTTGAAGATTTCTCCATGGTGGACAGGATTTTGGTTGGGATATCACAATATCTTTTATATTATTAATGCATCTATATACTTGGTAAAGGGTGGAAGGCTCGGCCTTATGCCTGGTGTTTTGTTCCACTCTTGCCGCCCTAGTTTCCGTCATACCGGTGTTATGTTCCCGGATTTTGCGTTCCTTACGCGGTCGGGTGATTTATGGGACCCCTCTGACAGTTCGCTTTGAATAAAACTTGTCCAGCAAGGCCCAACATTGACTTTTACCATTTGCCTCACCACCACCTACCTTTCCCTTCGGAGTAATTAACCCAAGGGTCATCTTTATTACAGCCCCCCCCCCCCGGGCCAATGCTTGTCTAAGTGTTGGTCCAAACTAGAGCCACTTGCAGCGCCACCTCGGGGAAACTTGAGGGCTAGTTCTAGTTGTACGTAGTGCTCATCCGGTCGTGGCACTCGAGGCGAGATCTGTGCGGCTACTATCAGGATGTCGGC
This sequence comes from Aegilops speltoides, assembly GCA_021437245.1. Lineage (NCBI taxonomy): Eukaryota > Viridiplantae > Streptophyta > Magnoliopsida > Poales > Poaceae > Aegilops > Aegilops speltoides. Next base: position 83,248,801 of record CM038146.1, on the reverse strand, counting down.
ACGCCGGGAGGTCTTGCTGGTCTTGTTTTACCATTGTCGAAATGTCTTGATGTACCGGGATACCGAGTCTGATCGGAGTGTCTCGGGTGAAGGTCTATTCCTTCGATGATCGCAAGAGCTTGTCATGGGCTAAGTTGGGACACCCCTGCAGGGTTTAAACTTTCGAGAGCCGTGCCCGCGGTTATGTGGCAGATGGGAATTTGTTAATGTCCGGTTGTAGATAACTTGACACTTGATCCGAATTAAAACGCATCAACCGAGTGTGTAGCCGTGATGGTCTCTTCTCGGCGGAGTCCGGGAAGTGAACACGGTTTCTGAGTTATGATTGATGTAAGTAGGTGTTCAGGATCACCTCTTGATCATTGCTAGCTTCACGACCGTTCCGCTTGTTTCTCTTCTCGCTCTCATTTGCGTTGGTTAGCCACCATATCATGCTTAGTTGCTGCTGCAACCTCACCACCGTACCCCTTCCTTTCCCATTAAGCTTTGCTAGTCTTGATACCCATGGTAATGTGATTGCTGAGTCCTCGTGGCTCACGAGATACTTCCAAAACCAGTTTGCGGTGCCTATGTTACCGAAAGCGGTGATGCAACCAAGCTCAAGGAGGAGCTCGATGAAGATCTTGCCCTGTGTGTTGTTTCGTTCTAGTAGATCAGTAGTGGAGCCCAGTTGGGGTCGATCGGGGACCTTTGTCGCATTTGGGGTTCTTCTTTTATTTTGGTTCCGTAGTCGGACCTTGATTGTATCTGTTTGATGTAATGCTTTAATCATGTAATTGTGTGAAGTGGCGATTGTAAGCCAACTATGTATCTCTTTCCCTTATGTATTACTTGGGTTGTGTGAAGATTACCTCACTTGCGACATTGCTTTCAATGCGGTTATGCCTCTAAGTCGTGCTTCGACACGTGGGAGATATAGCCGCATCGAGGGCGTTACAAGTTGGTAATCAGAGCCTTCCCCGACCTTAGGAGCCCCACTGCTTGATCGTTTTTAGCGGCCGAGTTGTGTCTAGAAAATGTTTTGAGTCATTTAGGAATTATATATCGGAGAGTAGGATTCTTTTTACTCCCCAGTCCCTTCGACCTTCTGGTGAGGTATCCTGACGTAGAGTTTTGACTCTTCTCTTCTCAAATTTCACTAAATTTTTTTAGGATCACTGGGTATCTTGGGATCGTTCGATATTCTTATGACGAGAACATTGTTCTTGGTGCCTCCCGTCATTTAGGTGTTGTGGCGGTCCCGGGAGTTGAGCTCGAGGTGTTGTCGTCATAATTTTATCGTTGCAGTTTCGGAATACCTGAGTTTAGTACGCCGACATCGAAAATCTCTTTTATGCAGTTGTTGGTGAGATAACCCCGCTAACCCAGTACTGAGGTGAGTACGGGAGTATTGCCATGACTCGTATAACGGATGCTTTTCGAAGGTTGAGGTAGACGATTTCCGAAGGTTTCTTGGTTATGTGTTGACGGATGGATACAGCTTGGATGTAGGTATTGTTAGTTTGGGTGAGATATATTGCTTCCCCTGTATCCCCAACACCAGATTGCATAACTAGAAAGTTTCGGGAGTTTCATAGGTGGGAATTCAAGTAGCTCTTAGGATATCTTTCCGACGGTTGTATGATATGAAATTGGGGTTCGACGTCTAGTGGTCCGCCTATTCACGGTTGGGTTTACAGTGGTCTCGTTGTGTCTTAAAGAGTCCTTGGCTATGCCGACTCGGGGACACTTCGTATGTCATGTGCACTGCCTTGTACATGATGGTGCTGTACGATTGAGCCCGTGTAGGCCCCACCACGAAAACTTCGGACGAAATCTCTATCATATGTTTGTTCCGGCTTATTCTGCAAGCCAGTCCTTTGTTTTGTTTTGAGTTGTGGTATTCGAGTTTCTTCAATGTCAAATGTTGAATCCATACCTTTCTTAAACGGTGTTCTCATATTGCTATGTGAATACTAATCCTTTTTCATCATTGAGGTTGTCATGTTAATTCTTTTCCAACCGGTGCGCTTCTCTTCGAGATGATCCCATCATTCTCCCCATCAGCAAGACCAATTATCATTTCTTCTCAACGGTGTTTGTTCCATCTTCCCCAAATTGCCTTTGTTTTCCCACCCTCCCACCCTTTTTCTTCAAGGACACAGATTTCTTTACCAAGTATCCTTTTATTTTTGTGAAGTTTCTCCATTCTTTTACTCACAATGTTCTTACCGGTGGTTCTCAAGAAGATGTTCTTCTAGTTCGTCATTCCTCATTCTTTTCTCTTCTCCGGTGGATTCAAGTCAAGTTTTGTTGATCATATCTTTTTCCTCATTTCAATGTCTTCTCATACCGGTGCACCTCATTATCATTCTACTTCTCGCTATTTGTTATTCCGGAGTGCTCAAGATATCTCGAAGATTTCCGTTTCCATTCTCAATCCCTTCAAGATATTTCGAGATTATTATCTCATTCAAGTCATTTAATTCAACCGGTGCAACATCTCTTTTAAATCTTGTAGGATCGTTGAAGGCAAGAGTGTCTAGAGGGGGGGTGATTAGACAACTCGACAAGATAAAAGTTTATGCCTTTTTATTAACATAAGTTCTTAGCAAGTTCATAATGAAGATCAAGTCAAGCATCATGCATACAAGTCGAGCAACATACTAAACATGCAATTCTAGAGTATAGGGCAGCGGAAAGTAAATTGCATGAATAGTAAGGGAGAGATTGTGAAGAGCAAACGCAATTTGGAGACACGGAGATTTTTCTCGTGGTTCCGATAGGTGGTGCTATCGTCAATCCACATTGATGGAGACTTCAACCCACGGAGGGTAACGGCTGCGAGAGTCCACGGAGGGCTCCACCCACGAAGGGTCCACGAAGAAGCAACCTTGTCTATGCCATCATGGCTTACGCCCACGGAGGACTAGCCTTACTCGGGGTAGATCTTCACAGTAGGCGATCTCCTTGCCCTTACAAACTCCTTGGTTCAACTCCACATCATGACGGAGGCTCCCAAGCGACACCTAACCAATCTAGGAGGCACCACCCTCCAAAAGGTAATAGATGGGGTTGGTGATGATGAACTCCTTGCTCTTGTGCTTCAAATGATAATCTCCCCAACACTCAACTCTCCTCACTGATTTGGCTGTGGTGGAAGAAAGGATTGAGTGGAAAGCAACTTGGGAAGGCTAGAAATCAAGTTTCATATGGTGGGAGTGGAGCAACTTGATCTCAACACAAGGGTAGGTAGTTTTCTTCTCGAAATGTAAGGTAGGAGTGGTAGTTCTTTCGATGGCTCTCTCCACGAATGAAGAGGAGGTGGAGGGTATTTATAGCCTCCACAAAAATCCAACCGTTACACACATTTGACCAATCTCGGTCGGACCGAAGTTGACAACTCGGTGGGACCGAAAGTTCAAATCTTGTGAGCGTTGGGATTTTCGATGGGACCGAAAATACAATCTCGGTTAGTCCGATTCTTCCAAAGTCTAGGGTTTGCCAATCTCGGTGGGACCGACTTTCTCATCTCGGTGACACCGATTTGAGTCTGAAGGTTCTGAAGCTTGGCAACACCAATTTCGGTATGACCGAGTTTGGAATCGGAAAATCCGAGATTCTTAGGGTTTGGCTATATGGTGAGGTGGTTCATCTCGGTGTGGTGGGTTTGGAATCGGTGGGACCGAGATTACTTATGGGTTTATGTTGGAATGAAAGATTGCTGATAGTTTGAGAGATAAATCACTAAGCACTTAGAGCAACCAGATCATCATCATAACCTCATCCCCTTTTAATAGTATTGGCTTTCCTATGGACTCAATGTGATCTTGGATCACTAAACCAAAAATGGAGTCTTGAGCTTCTTGCCAATCCTTTCCTTAGCATCTTAGGGGTCCACCTTTCTAGTCCTTTTGCCATGCCAGAGTGATTGACTTTCCTGAGACATACTTGATAAAAGCATTAGTCCAACCACAAAGTATGTTGTCATTAATTACCAAAACCACCTAGGGAGCAAATGTGCTTTCAATCTCCCCCTTTTTGGTAATTGATGGCAAAACACAGAAAAAGACATCAAAGCTTACTAAATGAAAGACAGGATGATCATTAAAGCTTTGACAGACATGTAGTACACAGGCTCCCCCTACAAGTGTGCAAGATTTTAGATTTTGGTTTTGGACTACCACAAGCACACATGAGAGAAAAGCAAGATGTGCTACATGCAGCTTGGCTATATGCATCAGAGTGATGAAGGTAAATGAGAGATGATACATATGTGCATGGTGATTTCTTGCAAACAAGTATACACAAGCAAGTCACCATCATGCACATTCTGCAAGATGCATATACTTACCCTGAAGTTCCTTGGTATTGTACCTGAAGAAATAAACTTGGGAAAACAAGGTTAGATATCACAAGAATAGTTCTTCAACCAATAGCAAGAACATCAAGAGTACCAAGCCAGGGATGACATGTATAAAGAGTGTCTCATGTTGAGCACTAGCTTGAATCAGCCAACATGTCTCCCAAGACTAAAAGATTTTCAATGAGCTCTGAGAGAACTTTGCTTTTCATAAGATACCAATTGTGATCTTTTAAGATACCAATTGTATAAGATACCAATTGTATAAGATACCAATTGTACTTTTCAGAAGATACCCATAGTGAGAGCAAGAGAAGCAAAATCAAGATAATAATGCCAAATGTACTATCACAGTGAAATATATGGCAAAGCTTTGATGTGATCCTCTCCCCCTTAAGGTAAGATTGTTCTTCTTCCTTTAAAATATCTTTTCTCCCTTTATCCTCCAATCTTCCCTTAAGCTCCCCCTAAATCTTCTCCCCCTTTGACATCAAGTGCGAAAAGGACGAGAAACCGGAAGGGCAGGAAAGATGGAAGGAAAGAAGTGGGTTCCTTAAGAATCACAACTGAGCAAATTAAGTATGCAGAAGAAATCATTTAGATGAGCTGTAGAAGATGATATCCTAGTGAATGTAAATCGGTGACACCGAATTGATGTGGATCGGTGAGGCCGAAAGTCAGAGACTTAGGGCAGATCCTTTTTCGGTCAGACCGAAGTGATTGAATCGGTGACTCCGAGTTTAATTCCAAGGAAATACAGAAATAATTCAGCTCACTTTGCAAGGAATGTCTCAGAAGATTTGCAATGAATTTGTAAATGATTTTCAGGGAATTTATCAGAGCTAAAAGATATACACAAGAACAGAAGAAACAGAAATGGAAAAAGATTGCTAGATGAAAGGGTTTTTTTGTTTAAAAGGAAGAACTCAACAGGAGAATCAAAAGAGACAATGGCAACACTCCAAAACATATGTACTTCATCTAGACAAGGGTCGGCGACTAGGTCACCTATGTTTGAGTATATTGACTTAGGAGTCAAATGAGAACATTTGATCATAGGTCATACTCATCGTTTAAGCTCAAAATGGGGTTACCATTTTTCGATTAAGCATTTGATGTGATCAAATCTTTTGAAGTTGCTTGTACTCATGACTTTGAGCAAAGCTTTTTCAAGATGTGAAAGACATACCTTGGGCTTGTTGTTGCTTGTTCTCATGTAGGTGAACTTGATGTAGATGCTCATAGAATGTGAAGTTGGAGCACCATTACCAAGTGTATAGTTCATCTTCCTACATGGGTTAGGCAAGCAAGGAAATACTCAAGAATATCCAATATGACATGAGTAAAGTACTAGAAGTATATGGTGTCAAAAAGGATATGTGGAATTTTGTTCCTTGAACTCAACATCCCAAGAGCTAGATACTTGGTCAATGACAAGATTACTCATGATTTGAGTGAGTGTGATAATCTTGTAGAATGTAGACCATCCAAGTACCTGCAAGGAGTTAGATGCAATACAAGGGGGCAAATGTGTCCAAGACATATGATCATCATCATAAGAGAAATATCAAGGATTAGTCAATTAGGCTCATGCCTTGCATGCATCGATGGAGTTTTCACTCCAAGTTTGAAGCATCAATGATGTTCAACTCACTCCTTAAGCGACAAAACACTTTCTCATCAAGTGGTTTTGTGAAGATATCTGCAAGCTGTTTGTCGATCTGAACATGCTTAAGATCAATGTCACCCTTAGCAATGTGATCACGAATAAAATGGTGGCGAACTTCAATGTGTTTCGTGCGAGAGTGTTGCACGGATTGTGTCAATCTTAATCGCACTCTCATTGTCACAAAGCAAAGGAACATGTCTCGCATGTATCCCATAGTCCTTAAGCATTTGTTTCATCCATAGCAACTGAGCACAACACGAACCAGCAGCAATATATTCTGCTTCTGCAGTAGATAATGATATCGAGTTTTGTTTCTTGGATGACCAAGACACAAGGGATCGACCGAGAAATTGACATGTACCCGAAGTTGACTTTCTATCTATCTTGTCTCCGGCATAGTCCGAGTCGGAATAGCCAACAAGATCGAAAGAGGCCCTCTTAGGATACCAAATGCCAAAGTTAGATGTGTGTATCAAATATCTCACAATTCTTTTAACAGCTTTAAGATGACATTCTTTAGGAGCAGCTTGATATCGAGCACACATGCATACACTCAACATTATATCAGGACGAGAAGCACAGAGATATAATAGAGAACCAATCATGGATCGATAAACCTTTTGATCAACAGGTTCTCCATCTTTAGTCAAGTCATTATGTCCATTAGTAGGCATGGGGGTTCTCATACCTTTGCTCTCTTGCATGTTGAACTTCTTGAAGAGATCCTTAGTGTACTTAGTTTGTGAGACAAAAGTACCCTCCTTAGATTGCTTGATTTGCAACCCAAGGAAGAACTTGAGTTCACTCATCATGGACATCTCATACTTCTCCGACATAAGCTTCCCAAACTTCTCACTAAAATCAGGGTTAGTTGATCCAAAGATAATATCATCGACATATATTTGGCACACAAATAGTTCACCGTCAACCCTTTTTGTGAATAGTGTTGAGTCAATTTTACCAATCTCAAATCCTTTTCAAGAAGAAAGCTAGTCAAGCATTTGTACCAAGCTCTAGGGGCTTGTTTAAGACCATAAAGAGCTTTGTGCAATTTGTAAACATGATTGGGCTTTTAGGATTCACAAATCCGGAGGTTGTTTCACAAAACTTCCTCCTCAATTTCACCATTTAGGAAAGCACTTTTAATGTCCATTTGATAGAGAGTAATGTTATGGTGGTTGGCATAAGCAAGAAGAATGCGAATGGACTCAAGTCTAGCAACGGGGCGTAGGTCTCACCATAGTCCATACCTTCGACTTGTGTGTAACCTTGTGCTCTGAGGCGAGCCTTGTTGCGGATGACTTGTCCATCTTCATCTTGCTTGTTCCAAACACCCATTTGGTTCCAATGACGTTTTGGTCATCATTGGGCTTCTCTACCAAAGACCAAACGTTGTTCCTCTCGAAGTTGTGCAGCTCTTCATGCATAGCGTTCACCCAATCCGGGTCTTTAAGCGCTTCTTCTACCTTCATAGGTTCAAGACTGGAAATAAATGAGTAATGCTCACAAAAGTTAGCTAAACGAGTTTTAGAGCGAGTGATTCTCCCGGAGTCGATGTCATTCATCATTTGTTCCATGGGATGGTCCTTCTTGACTCTTGCTCGAACTCGGGATAGCTTTTGTCGTGGTCGTGGCTGAGCTTCCTCATCATCCTCATCTTCTTCTTCATCTGTGTTGTTGGTGTTGTCTTGAGGTGGTGGAGAAGGAGGTTGTGGTGGATCTTCTTGTCGCACTTCCTCATCTTGGTGAGTTCCACTTGTGGAAGCCTCCATGTTGCCTTGAGGTTCACCTTGCCGTGAGGTAGGGGGCTCCACATATGTAGATGAGGTACTCTCCTTCACTTCCATGGGACGAATCTTTCCAATGGATAAATCTTGAATGGCTTCTGATGGGTCCTTGTCTCCTACATCAATAGGCATTTGCTCTACTTGCGAGCCATTAGATTCATCAAACTTCACATCTACCGTCTCTTCAACCTTTCGGGTGAAATTATTGTAGACACGGTAGGTGTGAGAGTTTGATCCATAACCGAGGAAAAAGCCTTCATGAGTTTTAGGAGCAAATTTAGACCGACGATGCTTATCAAGAATATAGCACTTTGAACCAAAGACACGAAAATATCCCACTTGGGGTTTGTTACCCGTAAGGAGCTCGTATGAAGTCTTGCATTTGGTGGATCTAGCTGCGAGGCTGGGGCTGCCGTGCATGCAAGTTAAGTCTTGAGGTACCCTACCTTATCTGCAACAATGGGGCGATGACCAAGAGTTTGAGGAAGGCGGAGGTGTTGTGCGTCGGCGGCACCTCTCTGCACCTCGCACAGCCAACTCAAGCGATGGGTGCGAGAGAGGTGGTCTTGAGCCGTCAGTCGGTATAAGCCTCGGTAGTCGACCGCCCATCATCTTCAACGTTGAAGACCACCGGTCGCATCACTGCGATTGGTGCTTGCCGATGGTCTCACCAACAATCGCAACCTCAAGTCACGAGATGTTGGTTGGCCAGGGCGGCTGAACCTGATTTCCTCGCGATGCTCAAGCTCCAGATCCCACGGCTGAGCTCGAAGCTGGTACCTTTCAAGGGATAAATCCGGGAAGGAGCAAGCCCAAGGGAAGATCACGCTGCGTGCGTTTGCGTGAGGAACTTCAGGACAAAAGGTCACATTCGATGTTGTTGATATCCCATTACCCTACAATGGGATACTCGGCCGACCAGCGCTTGCCAAGTTCATGGCAGCCTCTCATTCTGGCGTACAACGTGCTCAAGATGCTGGTCCGTTAAGTGTCATCTCTGTCCAAGCGACAAGAAGGATGCTTATCTTGCACCGACAAGATCTCTGGGGAAGCGGCGGCGGAGTGCAAACCACTTGCATTGAAACTCCCAGGGAAGAAGAAAGTCAAGTCCGGCAAAGCAGCTCGATGCCCCTCAAGCAGCGCACCTCCAGTGCGGCGCTACGTCGAGGGCCGCACCGCCGAGCTCCACGGCAAGTGTAAGAAGACAAAGCGAATCTACCAAAGACTAAGCCAGCAAGAACAACTCTGGTGCACTGCTCCGGCAAGCACGCCTCTCCGGTGCCGCGCTGCCGTCGAGATCGCCAACAAGCTTCACCGACCAGTAGAGGCGAAAAGCGTCGATTTGAGCTTTTGATTGTATTCCTTGAGATCAAGTACCTTGTATGAAGAACACGTCTTGTGAAGGATGAATCGTGGCTAAGTTGCACCCTTGATCTGTTTGGGTCCGCTCAGCGAGAAAGTGCGGCACACTAGCGACGAGTTCTTCCGGGAAACAACACGCCCGGCGAACTGCTGATGTCACTTTTCAGCAAGTGTGTTTCTTGTGCGGCGGGTTCCACTGGCGTGAGGCGAAAACATACAAGGGAGAAGTCAAGGAAGTGCGACCCGCGGATCACGGAAGATGGAAAAGCTAAGTCGTAAGCTTGAATAAAGAGCACTTTTTAGTTCTTTATGTTATATTCCTCGAGCGTTAGTCCTATCGTAAAACCTGTCTTGGCGGAGGAACCGACTCGTGGTTAAATTAACGTCCTTGCTATTGTTTCGAGTCCTCAGCGATACAAGTCTTGGCAAGCGGCGAGAAGGTTTCTTGCGGGAAGCTCTTTTGCTTGCGAGGCTGCTGATGTTCCACACTCAGCAAGTGTGTTAGCGGCAAGTTCCTAAAGCATAGGGTAAAAAAAAAATACAAGGGGCGTAATGGAGTGAAGGGCGTAGCATAGCAAGCCTTGCAGTGGGGCGTCGCCGTATGCAAAACTTGTGCGAGAAGGATCTAACTTCATGTTAAATTGCACCCTTGATTTGTTTCGAGTCCTTTCGACAATGAAAGTGCTTTGCAACTAGCTGACGAGGTTTCTTGCGGAGATAACACCACCGGTAGACTCTTGATGTTCCGCACTCGACGGTAATGTATGCACCGGCAAGTCCCTAAAAGCGTGGAGTGTAAACATACGAAGAGGCGAAGCATGGCATTACATGCCCAACCTAAATAGTCACGCCACGAAGAGTAACTTATTACAGCGCCATCTTAGTTATTTTCATGACTATGACAGCAACAAGGAAAAACCGGAAGGCGCCTGGCGCGAGGCCCGACAAACCGGTTTATTGGGGCTGCAAGTACCAAAGTTCCTTGGCGAGCCGGGATCCTCGGAGGCCATGTCGTCGTGACAAAGAGCAAAAGAAAGGCACCGGCACCTAGGTCTCGGCCGACCCGAGTTGCGGGGCTGCAATTGCAAGGTTCATCCCGGCGAGCTAGAGTCGCCGAGGGCTTGATATCGAGATAGTTTTCATCCTCATCATGCATACTCTTATGGTGGGAAAGCGAGGCGCGTCCTTGAGCAGGTGTGCCTTGTCTGAAAAACCCCGTCTTGGAACGGATCGCGACAAGTTAAGCCCTTGATTTAAAGTCCGCTCAACAATACTGGCCTTATTTTGCTGGCCACGACAAGGTTTCTTGCGGAAACAACACTGACGGTGGCGATGTTCCACACGGCAAGTGTGTTAAGCGCCCGACAAGTTCCTAAAGCGTGAGGTAAGCGTACAAGGCACAAAATCAAGTAAAGGACATAATCAAAGCATTCCCCTCCTTTCATTAAAAACATCCCCATTTAGTACAAGTCCATAGAGGATGAAAAACATGATAGAGAGGATTACAAATTTTAAATGCAGCTAAGGCCGAGGCTTACAAATTAAAGATAAGATGCAGTAATCCCTCTCTGTTTCTCTCTTGAGGAGTAGTCGAGAGGCCCCAACAGAGAGGCTTGCGGGGGAGGAAAAGGCGCTTAGGTGAGCTACTGGTGCGAAGACACCAAAGAACTTCGGGGGCGGACGGGAGCTTGGCGGAGGCAGGCCGCGAGGCCGAGGCTTCGAGGGCAGGCGGCGGGGCGTCGGCCTGTTGTCGAGGCGCCTCGCCCTCGTCTCAACAGCGGCCTTGCCACGCCCTCTTCCTCTTCATGACCTCCTCGCCCGGTGCCCAGAGGCGGGGAGTTGAAGGCGGTGGACCGGATGATGGGGTCGCCGGTGGCCTTGTGAACAGCGGCGCAGCCGGTCGGACCATCCTCGTCATCATGTCGGTCCCTCCTCGTCACTCTTGCTCGAGGAGGGCCGCATGGAGGAGCTGTCCCACATCTCGCCTTGGTGCGGAGACCCGAAGACCTTGGCGGCAAGAAGGTCACCCTCCATTAACAAAATGGAGGTAAACCCCGCCGTCAAGCTGTGGATCGGTGACGTCTTCCACCCTCGATCGAAGTACATCACGCGGGGCTGGGATCGACACTAACTCGGTGTCGCTGATCCGCAGCCCCTCATCTAACTCAACATCTCGGGTGGGTCCGGTTCCATCCCGGCACCATAAGCGGGCGGAAGCGGAGGCGTCGGCAGGTGCAGCGCGCAGCGAAGAGAACTCGGTGCGTCCCGGTGTGGACGCCTCGAGGGAGGAGCTGCAGCAGAGCGAAGGTGGCGCACCGCCCGACCGCCTCCTCCCAGGCGTTCGAGCCGTGTCCTTGACCTCGTCCCGGCCTCGCCCCTCCCTCTTCCCTCGTGGTTGGCTCCGCCCGCCATAGGCAAGTGGGGAGGCGGCGCTTCTGGTGGCCACCCTTGCCACCCACGAAGGACCAGTTCCCTCCTCCATGGCGGATGGGAGGAAGAATAGCAAAAGATGAAGAAAGAAGAGAGGGAAGTGCGGGATTTTTACTCCCTTCCCCCCACTTCAAGGCGAGTGGGGGCTCGGCCGCCCGCTCAATGTCGAGGCCTTGAGGAGGCGGAGAGCAGTGCGGCCACCATCTCCGCCCGTGTACGGTTTCCACCTTCGCCGCCCACGACCCCCGTGCATGGGAGCAGCGTGGCGGAGGTGGCAAAGCGGCGGATGAAGTGACCTTACCCTGCGTAATCGGGGTGAGCATATGAAAATCACACACACACCACCCACGCCTCCCGCGCGTGCGTGCACGTTCCGTTCTTGGGAGAGGCCGTGAGCCTGAGTCAATTTCGTGGACCCAGGCAGCGTGCCCGATTTGTTTTGGGCTGGCCCAACAACGCTCGGCACCGTGTATGGCCCGGGCAGGGCTCTGTCGATTGTACTAAAGTGAGGGTACCTTAGTACCCCGAACTTGTCTGCAATGGTCGTAGCACCAGCAGCAAGGCTTGCCGGGCATACGCCAGACCCTCTTCATGATTCATATTGTTGTCAAGAATGAGGTATTCTAAATCCATCTTTTCTCTTCGTTCAAGAGATATTTTCGACCAATCAACTTCTTCGTGGAGTTATCTTGTGTCATATTTCACCTAAAGCCTTTCCTTAAGGGTTGTTGCTATTTATGGTGCTTATAAATGACCCAAGTTCTTCATTTGTCCTCCCGGTGAAATAAGTTTCTCGTCTCCTTGTTGATATCAATCCAATCATTTGTTTCCGTTGGTGGCAGAAGCTCACCTCATAATTTTGAGATGTTTTTCATAAGCCCACTACAAGCTTATTCTTTTAGTTGTTGGTTATCCAACAACTCCGTTATAATCTTCTTGAAGGGTGCTTTCCAAGCTCATTAAATGGCGAGAAGTTGGCATTTCCTTCTCCGTTCTCTTATTCGATGACCTATCTTCTAGTCTTTCTTAGGAGGCATTTTGATGTTGCTCTTTTCACTCATCATCTCGAATTGTGAGGATCATGTTTTTCGTGCTTATCCATTTAACGGTGTTGTGTCATCTCTTCAAGTTCTTTTCATCTTATCAAGTGTTCCTTCTTTTTTTTTCAGTCTTTGCCCAAATTATATCATTCTTCCTCTCTTATCTTGTTTTAACCGGAGTGGTTCCAAATTCTATCTAGTCCATTAAACTCTTGGCTCATGTCTTTGCAACCTTCTTGGTTCTTGTCGTATCACTTGTTCCTCTTATCTAACGGAGTGTTTCAATTCCTTTCGTCTCCGTTGTGTCTTTTCTTCAAGTTTTCTACCTCTCAAGGTTTGTTGGTTTCACTAGTTTGTCGAAGAAGCAACTTAGTTTTACCTCTTCTCTTCCTCTTCCTTTTCCCTCCGGTGCCATCCTAGATCTTGGGACGAGATCCTCTCGTAGTGGTGGAGTGTTGTAACACCCCGGATCCGATGCGCCAGGTGTCTGCCAGTTATTCGCCTTCGTTGCCATGTCATTTGCTTGCGCGTTGCATTTGCAATGTCATCATGTGCATTTCATTTTGCATACATGTTCGTCTCATGCATTCGAGCATTTTCCCCGTTGTCCGTTTTGCAATCCAGCACTCCTATGTCCCCCGGCGTTCCCCTTCTTCTCTCTCGTTGTGAGCGGGTATTAAACTTTCTCGGAATGGCCCGAGGTTTGCCATGACCTTGGTATACCACCGGTGAACCGCTGTCAAGTTCGTGCCATTTGGAGGTCGTTTGGTACTCCAGCAGTTAGCAGGATAACCGTAAAAGCCTCTTTTGTTGCAGCCCAACACCCCTTCAAAGTGGCCCCAAAACCCATCTAACTCCCTCCATGCTCTCGATCGTTCGATCACGATCGCGTGGCTGGCTCGCTCCTCATTTGGACTCTCTAGCTCCCTCTACCTATAAATATGCCTCCCCTTCCAAATTCGCGGATGAAAATCCCCCTAACCTAGCTCCCTTCTCCTCGGCCTTGGGCAGCGTCCTCCGGCGCCCGGACACGTCCGCCAACCGCCCCGCAGCCACTCCCTTGACACTGTCATGCCGCTGCCGCCCGCCTCCGCCCGGCCCTTGAGCCGCGCTAAACCCTTGAGGCCGGATCTGCTCCGCCGCCGCCCGAGTCGCGCCCGCCCGCCCGCCGCCCGATGCTCCGCCCAGCCGGCGCAGCGCCCGCGGTTACCGCCTCCCTGCGCCCGCCAGGTCCCTCGCCTTCCGCGGCCCCGGCGCTGGCGGCGCCGCATGCCGCCGCCACAGCGCCGCCGTGCCCGCCGCCGCCTCCGTTCCTCTCCTCCGCGGCGAATCGCTTTCGCCCCGCGCCCGGCCGGACTCCGCCGTCGCCGTCTGGTCGAGCCGCCGTCCTCGTCCGGATCCGGCGGCTCCACCTCGAAACCCTTGCCGTTCCGGCCACGAGTCCCAGCTCGGCGAGCCTCTCCTCCCGGCGCCGCCTCCTCGCTCGGGTGGGCGGACCCCAGCACCACGTGGGCCCGGCCCGCAACGCCGAGCCACCGGCCCGGTAGCCGGCTTTGCCGAGCCAGCCCCAATCAAGCCCGGCCTCGTTCGGCCTCTCCACCGACAGACCCAGAGCCCATGGGTGAGCCACACCCAGCGCCCTCCTCTTGTTTTTTCACCTATCGGGCCGAGCGATTCGGCCCATGCATGTTTTTTCCGTGCTGCGATTTTAGCAATTATCCGAGATTCTGACTTCTGATTGGCCCTCATACTTCATGCATTTAATAACTTCACAACCGTGCATCATATGTAAAAACTTTTAACATGTAAAATGCTTAGAATTTTGTGTAGATTAATAATATGCCATTTTCATCCATGTTAAAAATGTTTAAACATGTTGTTTAATTAAATTTGATTAAATGCCATGTTAAAATGATTTAATTCATAACTAAATAACCGTAGCTCGAATTAAATGTTCTTTATATGTAAATGGGGTGGAAAAATGCCTAGATTAACATGGTCCACTTTATTTTCCTGTTTAATAACTCTAAAATTGTGTTTAGGGCAAAACAGTACCAAACCTAATATATGCATATGAGGAGTTTAGGAATTGTTGTTTGTTCTTCGGCCTCATTTAAACTTGCCTAGTTAGGTAGTTTTGTTATGCTTCACCTTGCCATGTTAACCAACATTTAATATTGTTGTGTTCATAACGAGAGAGAACTAAATAATTGATGTGGTGTTTTAGTCAATATGCAACTCGTTGCATATTGGGCTCCATTAATTTGTAAGTTTGTTTTGTGCACTTTGCCATGCCATGCCTCATTAAACGGACATGCATCATACTTGTTTGTGCATCATGACATGCTTATGCTTGTGTGTTTACTATGTTGTTTGCTTCTTTCGGTTTGCTTCTCTCGTTAGCCGGTTTCGTTCGGAGTTGTGAGGATTCGTTCGACTACGTCCGTTTGTCTTCTTCATGGACTCGTTCTTCTTCCTTGCGGGATTTCGGGCAAGATGACCGCTTCTACTGGATCTCACTACTATCATTGCTATGCTAGTTGCCTCGTTCTTTCGCTATGCTGCGATACCTATTACCTGTTTATCAAGCCATCCCAAATTGCCATGAACCCCTAACCTTTGACACCATTCCTAGCAAACCGTTGTTTGGCTATGTTACCGCTTTTGCTCAGCCCCTCTTATAGCGTTGCTAGATGCAGGTGAAGTTGAAGATTTCTCCATGGTGGACAGGATTTTGGTTGGGATATCACAATATCTTTTATATTATTAATGCATCTATATACTTGGTAAAGGGTGGAAGGCTCGGCCTTATGCCTGGTGTTTTGTTCCTCTTGCCGCCCTAGTTTCCGTCATACGGTGTTATGTTCCCGGTTTTGCGTTCCTTCTGCGGTCGGGTGATTTATGGGACCCCCACGACAGTTTGCTTTGAATAAAACTTGTCCAGCAAGGCCCAACATTGACTTTTACCATTTGCCTCACCACCACCTACCTTTCCTTGGGAGTAATTAACAAGGGTCATCTTTAATACAGCCCCGGGCCAATGCTTGTCTAAGTGTTGGTCAAACTAGAAACCTTGCGGCGCCACCTCGGGAAACTTGAGGGCTGGTTCTAGTTATGCGTAGTGCTCATCGGTCGTGGCTTTGAGGCGAGATCTGTGCGGCTACTATCGGGATGTCGGCGCGCCGGGAGGTCTTGCTGGTCTTGTTTTACCATTGTCGAAATGTCTTGATGTCTGGGATACCGAGTCGATCGGAGTGTCTCGGGTGAAGGTCTATTCCCGATGATCGCGAGAGCTTGTCATGGGCTAAGTTGGGACACCCTGCGGGGTTTAAACTTTCGAGCCGTGCCCATGATTATGTGGCAGATGGGAATTTGTTAATGTCGGTTGTAGATAACTTGACACTTGATCCGAATTAAAGCGCATCAACGAGTGTGTAGCCGTGATGGTCTCTTCTAAGTGAGTCCGGGAAGTGAACACGGTTTACGAGTTATGATTGACGTAAGTAGGTGTTCAGGATCACCTCTTGATCATTGCTAGCTTCACGACCGTTCTACTTGTTTCTCTTCTCGCTATCATTTGCGTTGGTTAGCCACCATATCATGCTTAGTCGTTGCTGCAACCTCACCACTGTACCCCTTCCTTTCCCATTAAGCTTTGCTAGTCTTGATACCCATGGTAATGTGATTGCTGAGTCCTCGTGGCTCACGGATACTTCAAAACCAGTTTGCGGTGCCTATGTTACCGGCGGTGATGCAACCAAGCTCAAGGAGGAGCTCGATGAAGATCTTGCCACATGTGTTGTTTCGTTCTAGTAGATCGATAGTGGAGCCCGGTTAGGGTCGATCGGGGACCTTTATGCATTTGGGGTTCTTCTTTTATTTTGGTTCCGTAGTCGGACCTTGATTGTATCTGTTTGATGTAATGCTTTAATCATGTAATTGTGTGAAGTGGCGATTGTAAGCCAACTATGTATCTCTTTCCTTATGTATTACTTGGGTTGTGTGAAGATTACCTCACTTGCGACATTGCTTTCAATGCGGTTATGCCTCTAAGTCGTGCCCGACCGTGGGAGATATAGCGCGCTCGAGGCGTACACCCGTGCCCCATAGGTGCTCGAGGCCCACGAAAACCGCCCGACATCTTTAGCGCGCCCGGTTGGGGAAGCCGTCGAGTCGTGAGCATCGATCCGGTCCCAGCGCTGCATCAACACCTTCATCAACATGCCACGAAGAAGAAGCCTTGGTGGCGCTCCATCTACATCGATTCAGCCACCACCCGAACCAGCAGGCGGTGGAGTGGCGCCGGCGGGAGGCGGGCGCCGGCGGTGGGACTCACGTCGTCACGAGGTCAAAAACAAGGCCCCGCAACCGTCGTCGACCGTGCGGACACGCACCCTTCCCGGGAGGTGCAAGGTCGACAACACCCGGTGCTCCTAGCACCGTGCTGCGCGTGGAACAAGGCCAAGCTGGTGGGTCGCGGGGCGCTTCGAGTCGGCATGCGCCCGCATCTGGTGCGGCGAATACGGTCACCGGACGGGTTGTTGCACCTCCCAATCCGGTTGGGAGTCGAGCACATCCATTCCTCGCGCCGCTCGTCGCCACCGCCACCCAAGACAACGGAGAGGCGCTGGCGAGCCCGGCTGCTTCTGAACTACCCTCGGCGCCACACAAGATCGGCGGCGGAGGATGACCATATCTGATCTCGCCGGCCGCCATGGTGACAAGCCCGGCAACGGCGCATCAAGGCCCGGCAAAGCGCCCGGCGCAAGCGATGCGATAAGAACAGCTGGAGGTGCCACCTCCGTACCTCCCAGCCCGAAGGCCAAGATCGCCCGGCTCGTCGGACCAGCAGAGGCGGCGACTCCACCGTGTCGTCGGACCCGCGAACTCGCCGTGATCAGCGCCCGTTCTCCAAAACGGCAACGCGAAAGCGCTTCTTTTCGCGCCAGCGCGAAGAAGGAAGCGGCGTCAATCCGACCAGCAGCTGCCCAGGCCTTGTCGATATGCATGCATCGAGAACGGCGACTTGCGTCGTGGCAGGTTGCCTGCGTTCACCAGCGAGCTGCGGCAAGTCGATGGCCCAAAACCAAGAACTTCAAGCGAGCGTGCGAGAAATGCGATGGCGGGATACATCCATCGGAGTTCCTCAGCATCTACACCATCACGGTGCAGGCGGCTGGGGGGCACGACGAGAAGATCCTCGCCAACTACTTCCCGCTGGTGCTCAAGCCCAACATCAGATCTTGGCTCATGCACTTGCCGGACGGTTCCATCTCTTCATGGGCGGACCTGTGCCATCAGTTTGTCGGTGCCTTCACCGGTGGCCACAAGCCTCATGGCCAGGAGAGTGACCTCCACTTGCTCATCGGAAGGAGGAGAGCCCTGCGCAAGTACATCTGAAGATTCAGCCAGGTGCGCGCAACATCCCAGGCGTCCACCCTGCAGCGGTTATTAGCGCGTTCCATCGAACGTCGCGTAACCGCAGAGATGAGGAGAGATGGCGATGTGCAAGATCGAAGGCGTCGGCGAGCTCTATGCTCTGGCCGACAAGTGTGCCGCAGCTGAGGAGGAGAGAATCCCGGAGAGGTTGCGAGGAAGCGAAGGATCGGCGGTGAGGATGCCGCCCGGCAAGGAAGAACGGGCGGAGCAGGGAGGAAGAAAGGCTAAGGATGTACTAGTTGTTGAGCATTCCGGCAGCGGGGCGGCTCCGACAAGGCCAAGGCCGATGACTCGGCGAGGTTGTGGTAGCGCCGACAAGCGGGATGGCTCCGGCAGCGATCTTGCAAGATTCACGCACCAAGGGCCATGATCTCCAAACCTACAAGAAAGTCGAGCAGATGGCGGAGCTCTGAAAGCTGAATCTGAGCATACGATAAGGAAGAGCCGGGGAGGTGGCGGAGGATCCGGCAAAAAGCTTCCCGGCCGGGGAGGGCACCGCGGCAAGGCCAAGCCACGGCAAGGAGATAGGCCTCCCCGCGGCCGCGACAAGGATGAAGATGAGGATGAGGATGATGAGATGGAGGAAGATGAGTGTCGCGGCCGATGGGTGGCGCGGCACCTATGGGGCCGGGGCCCCTTCGTGTGTTGATGCGGGCGGAGGCTGGCGGAGAGCGGTCGGCGATGCGAGGGGATTTTACCCAACCGGGCGCGATGGTCGCGTAAACCCTACTGCTGCATTGTGTTGTATTAGATCTTGCTCAGAATGCGAGCAAGCGATGGAGTGGTGTGTGAAACCGGCGAATCGGTATTTGGGTTGCGGGGTTGAATCTTCCGCGAGTGGCGAATGATCCCTCGCGAGTAGCGATCGTCGAACCCTCCTCTCGTTCGCATGGGCCTCCTTTTATAGGGCAAGGGTCACCGACAGGTGTCAGCGTGGCGGAGGGTAAAAGCGTAAAAGAGGTGGTAGTTGGAGCAGTCTTGAGAGCAGTGCAGCTACGATGCTTTCTACCTACTTTTGCAGAGGAGGGACAAGAGCATTAAATGCCGTCGCCGTCGCCCCAAAAGCTCCGCCATTCGTCTCCTTTCGCCCGCAGCGGCGAAGCCACCACCGTGGAGTGCCACGCATTCCTCATGCAGCACAGCCATCCGCCACAGCGTCTCACGGAGAAAGGCTGGAGGCGGCGTGGGCGGATGGGCTGGAATCTTGAGCGCGTAGCATAGCTCTCCCGGCAAGCACCTTGCAGGGCCTTGATCTTCGGGCCGGGGCTTGCCGGGCTCTGTGACTTACCGCTCCCGGGTCCTCGCCCGAGGTAGCCTTGCAGCAGCCGGCGTGTCTTCTGTGATGTGATCTTCTAGTCCTCCCGACGAGCTCCTCTCGCCGGGGATCTGCAGGAGTAATGTAGCCTTGAGCCTGGAATGGCCTTCCCGGCAAGCTCCTCTTGCCGGGGTCTTGAGCTTCTATCTTATATACTTTGTTCTTGAATGGCTTGGTGTGGAGCGGAGATGATCTCCGGCAAGCATTTGGTGGATCTAGCTGCGGGGAGCTGGGGCTGCCCGTGCACAAGTTAAGTCTTGAGGTACCCCTACCTTAGCTACCAGACAGAGCCCGGGCCTGGGCCAAACACGATGCCGGCGCTGTTGGGCCAGGCCCAAGGCAGTCTGCCAGTCTGTGAAGCCTGTCGTCGAATCTGCTTCTGCATCTGCCGTCTCCCCTCCATAGCGGCCGCGTCGATTCTTGCGTCGTGGGAGATGTGGTGGCGCATGCAGCCTTTAAGGCACCCACCCGTGATCGTGGCGCGAGGCGGGTCGCTTCACCTGTTGCTCGGCTCCGCTTTTTATCCACGCAGCCCTCATGCATGGGGGTGCGTGGGCGGCGAGTGGGAACCGTGCCGTCCGCAGGCGGAGAGGGTGGTCGGCCCGCTCCTTTGGCCTCCTCGCTTCTGATTGGTTGGCCAGGCGGTTGAGCCCCCACCTCGCCCCTTTAAATAGAGGCGGAAGGCGCCTGGGCCACACTCATCCATTTCTCCTCGTCTTAGTCTTCATTCTCCTCGCCGCCATGGAAGGAGGAACCCGGCTCTTCAGCGGTGGCGGCTCGGGTTGCTTCTGGGCAGCGCACCATTCCCCATCCTACTCCCGTGGCGGCGGGCAACTTACGAAGGAGGCGTGGCATGATCGAACGGCGTGGCGAGGCGGTCGAGAAGCGGTCGGTGAGGCCTCCCGTCTCCTCGGCGTCTCGACCACGGCGCGGACCACACGGAGGCGACCCACAGGGAGTTCTTCATCAAGCTTCGCCGGGCGCCTCGTCGTCGCCTTCGGTTGCGGCCCGTTCGCGGGCGCAATGGGGCGGATCCGCCAACGTGATGGAGTTACGCGCGAGGGCTGCGGGATCAGCGGCACTTTCGGGTGAGTGTCGTGTCCCAAGCCCGGCGTGATGTTCTTCGACCGAGGTGGAAGGCGTTCGCCGGATCCATAGCTTGGCGGCGGGTTCACCCTCCATTTCAAGTTATTGGATGATGACCTCCTCGCCGTCAAGGTCTTGGCGACTATGGAACCGGTGCGCTGCTGTGTGGACAGCTCCTCGGATAGCGAAGCTCCTCCTCGGCGAAAGTGGCGAGGAGGAAGCGGCTGCGGCGGCGAGGGATGGCGGGCCCGACTAGGCGTCGGACACGCTGCCTCGCGCGCACCGGCAACCCCATCTTCTGGGTTGCGGGCTCCTGGCTCCGGGGCCGTCTCCTTGGGCGGTGGCGTGAAAGCAGCGAAGAGGAAGAGGGAGTGGCGGCAATGCCGTTCGTCGTCGCACCAGGCGAGTAGCCCTCGAGGCGTCTTGGCGTCCCACTACCCGTCTTCGGCTTTGCCTCCAGCGCCGTCTCCGCCAAGCTCTGGCGGCCCCGGTGTTCTCTTAGGGTCTTCTGGCGCCCGTGGCTCTCCAGCGGGCTTCGAGGGCTGCGGCTGGCTCCGGGCATCGTTCCCCATGCCCGTCACCTGCGCAGCTCTGCGGCCTTGGCGTCGTCACCGCCACGCTCTTCTAAGGCGCTCCTTCGCCCTTCCCGACAAGCTCCTCTTGCGGGTCTCCTCTCCGGCAAGCTTATCTTGCGGGGCTCCTGACCTACCTCTGAACTCTGAGCAGAGAAGCAGGAGAGGATCACGGGCACTTTATCTTTTCAAATTGTAAGCCCTCGGGCATTTAGCTGCATTTAGAACTTGTAATCCTCTCCATCATGTTTTCATCCTCTATGGACTTGTACTAAATTGGATGTTTTTAACGAAAAGAGAATGCTTGCGGACCGAGTCTTTTACTTGTTGCGTGCCTTGTGTGTTCTTCACGCTGTCGGGGAGCTTGCGGGGCGAACACGCTTAGCGACCATGAGACAGCCGCTGGTGGTGTCACTTCGGCAAGCAACCTTGTCGGGCGATTCTGGCGTCTACCTTGCTGAGCAGGCTCGGAAGCAAGATAGAGGTGCAGCGGCACACTTGGGTTTGTTGGCGGACTCGGAAACAAACCAAATGCATAAGCTAGGTCACGACTCGGTTCCTCCACGTCTGAGTTTTACAAGACACGATCGTTCAAAGGCATGATCCGCATCTCCGGTCCATGAGAGGATGCATGATGGGGATGAAAAACTTATCTGAAATCGCAGCCCCGCGATACTAGCTTGCGGAGGCGAATCTCGATGCTCGCAGCCCCGGCGAGCTGGCTCGCCGAAGAAGAACCTTGGCATCAGCAGCCCAGCGACCACAGCTTGCCGGGCCCCGGCCTTGAGTGTGATCTTTGGTTCCTTCTTGTCGCTGCAATTTTAGTCGTGAAAATAGCTGAGGTAGATATGCAATTGCTCAGCGTACATGTATGTGCATGTGTATATAAATCTTGACTAAGCAATCGATGCGGGTTTTGTCCTTCGTATGTTTGTACTCTCGCTCTTGGGGAGCTTGCGGGCGAACACGCTTGCAGCGGGACAGCCCGCTGGTGGTGTCGCTTCGGCAAGCAACCTTGTCGGGCGATTCGCGGCGCTTAACTTGCTGGCGTGGCTCGGAAGCAAGATAAAGGTGCTGCAGCACACTTGTGTTTGTTAATGGGACTCGGAAACAAAACAAATGCATAAGCCCCAGGCCGCGACTTGGCTCCTCTTGCGCCCAAGTCTCTCATCAGACGACATTTCACGGCATGACTCGCCCGTTATACCCTCGCCCTACATCCTTTGTGTGCTTTCTCCCTCGCTTCTAGGTAACTTGCGGTGCTCAACCGCTTCTTTGAGTCGCGGGCGTCGGCAGCCAGCTTGGCTGGTGTGCGCCTCCGGCAACAACCTTGCCGTGTCGGCGCGGCGCGCCAACTGGCTGAGCAGGCTCGAAGCGAAAGCGAAACCGAAGCTGGTGGCGGCTTACTCTTAACTTCGCTGGCGTGTTGAAGCGAAGTAAGGGTGCGACCATCCACAAGCAGGCTCCTCCAGCGCCACAGTTTCGGCGTACAAAGGGCGAATCTTGCGAGGGTATAACATATAAAGTATGAAATTAAAGAATGCTCTGCACGAAGGCTCGGCGACTTAGCTTTTCTTTTTCTTTGCGCTGTTGGTGGAGCTCAAAGGTGTGTCCATGGCGGCGGCGCGCACTCCGGGGGCGCGCTTGCGGGCGAACACCAAGGCTGTCCTCACCGGGCTTCTGCGCTCAGGAGAATGCGCTTGCCGGATGGAGCACGAGCCGTCCTTGCGGACTTAGAGCTCGATGGCGCGTCTTTCGGCGACATCGCGCACTCGAGGATAGGCGCTTGCGGGGCGAGGCGGCGGGCGGCGGTGCGAGGCGGATACACTCGGGTCCCTAACAATGTTAGGGAAGCGAACCTGCCTCGACCTCTTCGCTTTACTCATGCATGGACAGCAGTCCGGAGCATCCGCGAGCCCCTGCTTGCTCTTGCCCGGTGGCGGATACCACCTTCTCGTGGTGTGGCGCGCTGGGCGCTATATCTTTGGAGGGGCGGATCTCTGAGCAGCAGCGATCCTCCGTCCGTCCACAGATCTGGTGGCACCGCGGCGCCCTCGCCGGTGTCCACCCTTCCACCGCGTCTCCTCCGCTTTGCCGTTAGCTCCGGTGGAAGCGGGGAAAACGGAGATGGGTCCGCGACCCTCAAAGCTCTCGTCTTGAGGCCATGGCGTAGTTGTCGATGAAGCTGCGATGAAGCTGGAAGGTTGATGAAGAGTCTTTGGCGTGACGCGGATCAGAGTTCGCACAACCTCGGCGCCCCTACAGCGCGCCCGAAGATGTCGCTGACCGATGGGTGGCGCGGCACCTATGGGGCGGGGCCCCGTGTGTTGATGCGGGGCGGAGGCTGCTGCGGAGAAGCGGATCGGCGATGCAGCGAGGATTTTACCCAGCCGGGCGCGATGGTCGCGTAAACCCTCTGCTGCATTGTGTTGTATTAGATCTTGCTCAGAATGCGAGCAAGCGATGGAGTGGTGTGTGAAACCGGCGAATCGGTATTGGGTTGCGGGGTTGAACCTTCCGCGGTGGCGAATGATCCCTCGCGAGTAGCGATCGTCGAACCCTCCTCTCGTTGCGCATGGGCCTCCTTTTATAGGGCAAGGGTCACCGGCAGGTGTCAGCGTGAAGCGGAGGGGTAAAAGCGTAAAAGAGGTGGTAGTTGGAGCAGTCGGGGAGCAGTGCAGCTCGGTGCTTTCTACCTACTTTTGCAGAGAGGGGACAAGAGCATTAAATGCCGTCGCCGTCGCCCCAAAGCTCCGCCATTCGTCTCCTTTATGCCACGGCGAAGCCACCGTGGAGTGCCACCGCATTCCTCATGCAGCACAGCCATCCGCCGCGCGTCTCTGGAGAAAGGCTGGGGCGGCAGCGTGGCGGATGGGCTGGAGTCTTGAACACGTAGCATAGCTCTCCCGGCAAGCACCTTGCAGGGCCTTGATCTTCGGGCCGGGGGCTTGTCGGGCTCTGTGACTTGCCGCTCCCGGGTCCTCGCCCGGCCCTTGCAGCCCAGGCGTGTCTTCGTGATGTGATCTTCTAGTCCTCCCGGCAGAGCTCCTCTCGCGGGGATCTGCGGAAGTAATGTAGCCTTGAGCACAGGAATGGCCTTCCGGCAAGCTCCTCTTGCAGGGTCTTGAGCTTCTATCTTATATACTTTGTTCTTGAATGGCTTGGTGTGGGCGGAGATGATCTCCGGCAAGCATTTAGTGGATCTAGCTGCGGGGGCTGGGGCTGCCCGTGCACAAGTTAAGTCTTGAGGTACCCTACCTTAGCTCTACAACAATGGGGCCCGATGACCAAGAGTTTGAGAAGCGGCAGAGGTGTTGTGCGTCGGGCGGCACCTCTCTGCACCTCGCACCGCCAACTCAAGCGGTGGGTGCGAGAGGTGAATGCAGCGAGCCGTCCGTCGGTAGCGCAAGCCTCTGAAGTGGTCCAGCCGCCCATCATCTTCAGCGTTGAAGACCACCTGATCGCATCACTGCGGTCGGTGCTTGCCGATGTTGGTCTCACCAACAATCCGCAACCTCAAGGTCACGAAGATGTTGGTTGTCGGCGGGGCGGCCTGAACCTGATTTCCTCCGCAGTGCTCAAGAAGCTCCAGATCCCCGACAGCGAGCTCGAAGAAACTGGTACCTTTCAAGGGATAAATCCGGGAAGGAGCAAGCCCAAGGGGAAGATCACGCTGCCGGTAACGTTTGGCAGCGAGCTGAACTTCAGGACAGAAAGGGTCACATTCGATGTTGTTGATATCCCATTACCCTACAATGGGATACTCGGCCGACCAGCGCTTGCCAAGTTCATGGCAGCCTCTCATTCTGCGTACTGGCGTGCTCAAGATGCTGGTCCGTTAAGTGTCATCTCTGTCCAAAGGCGACAAGAAGGATGCACTTATCTGCACCGACAAGATCTACCGGGAAGCGGCGGCGGGCGGAGTGCAAACCACTTGCGCTGAAACTCCCGGGGAAGAAGAAAGTCAAGTCCGGCAAAACAGCTCGATGCCCTCCGGCAGCGCACCTCCCGGTGCGGCGCTACCGTCGAGGAGCGCACCATCGAGCTCCACCGGCAAGTGTAAGAAGACAAAGGCAGATCTACCAAAGACTAAGCCGGCAAGAACAACTCGGTGCACTGCTCGGCAAACCGCCTCTCCGGTGCGGCGCTGCCGTCGAGATCGCCAACAAGCTTCACCGGCGGTAGAAGGCGAAGAAAGCGTCGATTTCGAGCTTTTGAATTGTATTCCTTGAGGATCCGTACCTTGTATGAAGAACACATGTGCGCGAAGGGATGAATCGTGGCTAAGTTGCACCCTTGATCTGTTTGGGTCCGCTCAGCGAGGAAAGTCTTGCAACTAGCCAGCGAGTTCTTCCGGCGAAAAGCAACACCGCCCGGTGAGCTGCTGATGTCCCACTCAGCAAGTGTGTTTCTTGGGCGGGTTCTACTAGCGTGAGTAAAACATACAAGGGAGGAAGTCAAGGAGAAGTGCGACCTCGCCCGGATCACGGAAGATGGAAAAGCTAAATCGCCCAAGCTTGAATAAAGAGCACTTTTTAGTTCTAAGCTTTTATGTTATATTCCTCGAGCGTTAGTCCCTTATCGTAAAACCTGTCTTGCGGAGGAACCGACTCGTGGTTAAGTTGCGTCCTTGCTATTGTTTCCGAGTCCGCTCAACGATACAAGTGCGCTGCAACTGGCCCGAGAAGGTTTCTTGCCGGAAACAACACCGCCAGCAGGCTGCTGATGTTCCACACTCAGCAAGTGTGTTAGCGCCGGCAAGTTCCCTAGAAGCATAGGGTAAAAAAAAGTACAAGGGACGTAATGGAGTAGAGGACGTAGCATAGCAAGCCTTGCCGTGGGACGTCCTTCGTATGCAAAACTTGTGCGCAGAGGATCTAACTCGCGGCTAAATTGCACCCTTGATTTGTTTCCGAGTCCGCTCGACAATGAAAGTGCGCTGCAACTAGCCCGACGAGGTTTCTTGCCGGAGGTAACACCACCGGCCAGACTCTGATGTTCCTTTTCGGCAAGTGTGTATGCACCGGCAAGTCCCCTAAAAAGCGTGGAGTGTAAACATACGAAGGGCGAAGCATGGCATTGCATTGCCCAACCTAAATAGTCACGCCACGAAAGAGTAACTTATTACGGCGCCATCTTAGTTATTTTCATGACTATGACAACAGCGACAAGGAAAAACCAGAAGGGCGCACTGGCGCAGGGGCCCCGGCAAACCGGTTTCGCTGGGGGCTGCAAGTACCAAAGTTCCTTGGCGGCAGGCCAGGATCCTCGGAGGCCGCAGCGTCAGCGACAAGGGCAAAGAAAGGCGCACCGGCACCTAGGTCTCGGCGGAGCCAGAGTTGCCGGGGGCTGCAATTGCCAAGGTTCATCCCCGGCGAGCTAGAGTCGCCGAGGGCTGCGGTATCAGATAGTTTTTCATCCCTCATCATGCATACTCTTATGGACTGGGGAAAGCGAGGCCGCGTCCTTGAACGGGTGTGCCTTGTACGAAAAACCCCGTCTTGGCGGAGGGCAGTCGCGACCAAGTTGCGCCCTTGATTTGTTTCGAGTCCGCTCAACAATACAAGCGGCGCTGGCCCGCCACGACAAGGTTTCTTGCGGAAACAACACCGCATGACGGGCTGCGATGTTCCACACTCGGCAAGTGTGTTAAGCGCCCGGCAAGTTCCTAAGCGTGGGGTAAGCGTACAAGGCACAAAATCAAGTAAAGGACATAATCCGGCAAGCATTCCCCTCCTTTCATTAAAAAACATCCCAATTTAGTACAAGTCCATAGAGGATGAAAAACATGATAGAGAGGATTACAAATTTTAAATGCAGCTAAGGCCCGAAGGCTTACAAATTAAAAGATAAGATGCCGTAATCCCTCTCTGTTTCTCTCTTGGGAGGTAGGTCAAGAGGCCCCAGCAAGAGGCTTGCGGGGAGGGCAAAAGGCGCTTAGGTGAGCTACAGGTGCGAAGACACCAAGAGAACTTCCGGGGCGGACGGGAGCTTGGCGGAGGCAGGCGCGGAGGCAGAGCTCGAGGCAGGCGGCGGGGCGTCGGCCTGTTGTCGAGGCGCCTCGCCTCGTACTCAACAGCGGCCTTGCCGCCACCCTCTTCCTCTTCATAGCCTCCCTCGCCCGGCTGCCCAAGGAGGCGGCCGGGGAGTTCGAAGGCGGTGACCGGATGATGGGGTGCGCCGGTGGCCTTGTGAGCAGCGGCCGGCCTTTGGTCGGACCCACCATCCTCGTCATCGCTGTCGGTCCCCTCCTCGTCACTCTTGCTCGAGGAGGGGCCTTCGCTATTGGAGGAGCTGTCCACGCAGCATCTCGCCTTGGTGCCGGAGACCCCGAAGACCTTGACGGCAAGAAGGTCACCCTCCATTAACTTAAAATGGAGGGTAAACCCCGCCGTCAAGCTGTGGATGCGGGCGAACGTCTTCCACCCTCGATCGAAGTACATCACGCCGGGGCTGGGGATACGACACTAACTCGAGTGTCGCTGATCCGCAGCCCCTCATCTTAACTCAACATCTCGGGTGGGTCCGGTTCCATCAGCGCTGCATAAGCGGGGCGGAAGCCAGAGGCGTCGGCAGGTGCCCGGCGCAGCAGCGAAGAACTCCGAAGTGCGTCCCGGTGTGGACCGCCTCGAGGAGGAGCTGCCGGCGAGAGGCGAAGGTGGCGCACCGCCCGGCCGCCTCCTCCCAGGCGTTCGACCGTGTCCTTGACCTCGTCCCGGCCTCGCCCCTCCCTCTTCCCTCGTGGCTGGCTCCGCCCGCCATAGGCAGGATAAGGGGCGCGCTTCTGGTAGCCACCCTTGCCGCCACCGACGAAGGACGAGTTCCCTCCCTCCATGGCGGATGGGAGGAAGAATAGCAAAGATGAAGAAAGAAGAAGAGAGAAGTCGGGATTTTGCACTCCCTTCCCCCTTTTCAAAGGAGGCGAGGTGGGGGCTCGGCCGCCCGCTCAACCAATCGAGGCCTTGGGGAGGCAGAGGAACAGTGCGGCCCACCAT
Organism: Aegilops speltoides; assembly: GCA_021437245.1. Lineage (NCBI taxonomy): Eukaryota > Viridiplantae > Streptophyta > Magnoliopsida > Poales > Poaceae > Aegilops > Aegilops speltoides. The sequence continues at coordinate 83,220,764 of CM038146.1, read as the reverse complement.
CTCCGCCCGTGGCCACGGTTTCCCACCTTCCGCCGCCCGACCCCACGTGCATGGGAGCAGCGTGGCGGGAGCAAAAGCGGCGACGGATGAAGTGACCTTACCCTGCCCGTAATCACGGGGTGAGCATATGAAAATCACACACCACACCGCCTCCCACGGCCCGCAATCGGCGCGTGCCGTTGCGGGAGGAGGCCGCGGTGAGCCGCGAGTCAATTTCGTGGACCCGGCGCGCGTGCCCGAGCACTGTTTTGGGCTGGCCCAACAACGCTCGGCACCGTGTATGGCCCGGGCCGGGGCTCTGTCGGTGTACTAAAGTAAGGGTACCTTAGTACCCGAACTTGTCTGCAGGCGGTCGTAGCACCCAGCGGCAAGGCTTGCGGACGCCGCCAAGACCCTCCGTCATTTCCTATTAGTACCATTCAAGAACAAAGTATTAACCAAGAAAACAAAGGCCCGGCAAGAGGAGCTTGCGGGAAGATAACGAGACATTTCTAGAAGACTTGCCGCGGCGCCCGCGCGTCCGGCAAGGCCGACAACCGGCAAGCTTGCCGGCCACGACAAAGAAGGGCAGCGGCAAGGCACTTGCCGCGGCAAAGCATTTCCACCAAAATCCAGCGCATCCGGTGGCGTGTCACCCCAGGGCCATCCGGGGCGCGTGGCGGCGTTGTGTAGCCATCTTGAACAGGTGTAGCGGGCTGGCGGAGGCGCCATCGTGGCAGCCGGTGGCTCACCTATGATCGTTTCTTTGTAGTGTTAGGGCGGCCGGACGGGCATTAAATGCCCTTGTCCCTGCCGTCGAGTTAGGTAGGGGACCTTTTAGTCCTTGTTGTACCAACCTGCGTTTTACCTTTCTACCCCCTCTTCCCTCGCTGCCACTGTGGATGCCCCCTTGAGACTATAAAGGGAGGCCCATGCGCCGTAGAAGGGGTTGATCCATCGACACCGCAACACCACGATCGCTTCTTGCGCTCGAGCAAGATCAAATACAAGCACCAAAGCAGCGTGGGGTTTTATCTCTCCGGAGAGCCCGAAGCTGGGTAAATCGCCCGTCTCTCCAGCGCCCGACCTCGATCTGCTCTGCGCCGCCCTCCGCTCCTTGCGGACTAGAAGGGGCCCCGTGCCCCATAGGTGCTCGAGGCCACAGAGAGCCGCCCGACACTTTCCTGTCATTGTCTTTTATTTACATGTTGCGTGAGGCCAAGTGCACTGCCTCTGAAGTTTCGCCAGGTTGCTGCCGGGGCAGGCGTGCCTTCCCAGAGCCCGGCGAATCGTCGTTTCGCTCCTCACCTCCGTCGAGGATTGGGCTTCCAGCGGATCCTTTCGTGAGGGCTCTGTTCTACTGGGCTGGACTTCCATGACTTGGCTCCGAGTCCATCCTCCATATCTCCGCATTTATCATTGTCTGCGAGGCCTTCCTCGCGTCATCCCCCACTTGACTGTGGCTGAAAACATTCAAGGTGGAGCGAAGATGATCGGGGCGTCAGCGAGATCTTGATGGGGCGACCATAAGCAAGAAGGCCGATGCCCCATGGCTCGAGGTTCCTTCAAGAGGAATAGGGATTGTGGCAGCGAGGTGGTTTTACATCACCGTTCTAGGGGCGACAAGCAAAATCCGCCGCCCTCTTTCGCCCGGGACCTCCATGGCGGTGATGTCGTGGGTCGACCAAGGAGCTCAAGCGGGGCCGTCCAGGGCGTGCCAGCGCTGCTGAGCGGATTCGAGACCTCCAAACAAGGGAGATTGACCTGGTCAAGGTGATGCGAGGTCATGCTAACTAGGCACCTCCTACCCTTCAAGCGTCGTCCTCTCCGTTTATGGGAGTTCAATCCGGAGGGACCTCGTATCCTCCGGCATTTCATGGGTGCAACACCCTCGGAGATGTCTGAGCTGTTCTTGGACCCGGTGGCGTGTCCGGTTGGCGAGGATGTGGGACTAAGCGCGATCGCCGGATACTCGGGTAAATAGCTCAAAGCCGGACATTCTATTTGTATGCCTTTCAAAAGATCGTCTCTGACCCTTTATTCTTTACAGGAATGGGTGGGCGCCAATCAAGGCTGATAAGGTGTCGGCCCCCCTCCGAGACGACCTTTGGAGCCGTCTTGGTCGAGAATGTTGGAGGTTGCGCCCAAGAAGCGGCAGGGGAGATAAAGGAGATAATACGCCGTCCAAAGGCGAAGAGGAGGAACCAAGTTCCTCCTTGAGAGGAGAAGGACCGCCTCCGAAGATCCGGAGGTCAAAGCCCTAAGCGTGGGAAGAAATCCCCACAAGTCCAGCGTCGGAGAGAATCCGGACGCGATGATCGCCAAGGACCAGCCCTCAACGAGCCGTGAGTATGAAAGAGGAAGTTTAATAAGGAAGTACCTTCGTTTATGCTTCATAGGTAACGAGAATATTTATGTCGCGATTCGGATCTGCGGCCGTCTCGAATGAGTTCATCCTCGGGGATCTTCTTCCGGAGATGATGGAAGCGTCGCCTCCGTCGTCGCCCGCCAGATGAAGCGGCGAGCCAATGTCGTCACGGAGGCGTCCCGAGTCCGGAGGGCCAAAGTTCAACACCCACGAGCCCGGCGGGAGGCTGAAGTTTGCTTGAGGCGTCCATTTGAAGATCACCGGCGTTAATGCGTCACGGTGGTTGGGAGAGATTTTGTCGTAAGCGGATTGCGCTTGATCGCCACGAGCTTCTTGGCGGGATTTGAGGTATCTGAAAATGGTGCACCCTTTGTCTTTTAACAGTTACGCATATAAAAATGCATACTGTATAGATAGTAGCCCCTAAGACTCGGTGGGCTATCGGAGCGACAGCGTGCGAGGATCGAAAATCTAAACATCTCGGGTAATGAATATCGCCGTTACGTCTGGTGGCGGATAGTCAGGGCGGCCGGATGATCGGTTCTTGAACTAAGTCGACAAGCTGGACATGGCGGATCTTGATGCTCGCACTTGTCAATCGGCGACTTGACGAGTCGCATAAGGTAAATAAATTCTCGCAGCCGCTTTATTGAGTGGGTTAAAGCCCTCCTCGATAAGTTATATGCTGGTCATCTGAGGCGGTCTTCTTTTGTGGAAACCATCGGGCGAGCTTGCTCGAGCTAAGGAGCAAGCCGAAGGTGATCTTGGCTGCCGAGGCGGCGAAGAGTTGAAGGCGAAAAGGCTGCGCCTTTGCCTAAGCAGAGGCGGAGTTAGCGGATTGGCCAAGAATTTAAAGGATGCTACCGAGCGTGGCGAGGCTCTTGAGGCGCCTATCGGATGCGGGAAGACTGAAGAAGGCCACCGCCCGAAGCCAAGGATGCCCGTTCGCAATGCGGGCTATGAAGGAGGAGCTCGCCAAGCCGGGAAATCACGGCTGGAAGCCGTTTCTTATCGTCGCCGGGTTTATGGATGCTAAATCGCTAAATTTGGCGATGGAGTTCGGAGGATCCTTATATGGACTTGGCTGCGAGTGCGGTGGCCGTTAAGCACTTCGGAGCGAGGGTATCACGAGGTGGAAGAGTTATATTGGACTCAATTCCACAGTCCGGATCGCCCTCTTCCGCTGTCGGACGGAGTTGGCGAATGGGCGAACTGAATAGGCTGTCGGGCTGGCTATGGCCCGACATCGTGGCCCATGTGTGGCGAGAGGTCAAAGCGACGAGCTACTTGACCTCTAGCGAGCGGTTCCTTGGGCGGTGCCGCATATCGAGGAGATAAGCGGTCGGCCTGCATCGGTAGCGGATGGCTCAGCCGTGTAAAGCGCGATGTCCGGAGATGGATGCCACCGCTGTTCTTGCCCGAGGATCGGATGGGAATCGGCTTCTGCGAACATTATTCGGCGAAGTTATGCTTGGCCTTCGTATAATAGAGTCGCGATGCTCAAAGAATGTAACGTTCAATTGAGCGCATTAACTTATATATCAATGATTATAGTATGAATGCTTTTTATACTTGTGCTTCCAAGTAGTAAAACTTCTCTGTGTCGGCCGTTTGCGTATACTTGTGTATAACCTGAAAGATCGATCTTGACTTCAGCCCCTTGCACAAGGTCTTTGGGGTGTTCATAAAATAAGCTTTTCACACTTAATCCGATGTCTCGGTCTGGTATAAGGAGGTGGTAGCGTAGCGACAGAAGCAATCCGGACTATAGTGCTTTATTTCTTTCACTTAGCCAATGGAGCTCGAGGGTGGGGCTACGATATAGCCCTAATGACACGCACATCTCCGGATTCGAGTGCGTATGTGCTGACCGAAGCGGCCGCCGTCCATGAAATTCTAAACATTCGGTAGTCGATCAAGTGGTGACGGTCTCTCGCTATATCATAGCGATCGGTTTTCGGCTTTCTCTCTTGAGGTGCTCGCCCATGCGGCGAGGCACTGTCGTAGTAGTTCTCCTGGTGCGCGTTAGCGGGTGATCTGGAACATAAGGCAGCAAAACACAGAGCAGGCAAACCCAACATTTGACCAAAGACATGATTCGAGCTGATGTATATAATGCCCAACAGAGGCGCGAACACTCCGAAGGTGTTGGACTTTATGATAGCGGGCAGAATTATGCCTAAGCCCCTTGTGTCGAATGCGGGCATTGTCTTGGCGGCGATGCCAAAGCGTCGAGGCTCGCTTTGGCTATAGGAGGAAGCGAGGACATTAACAACAAGAGACGATAATAAAAAGGTCTCGTAGGGTCTTAATCTGAAAAGAATCCTTGCGACGGGTCCCTCTTGCGTCTGCGCTGTGTCTCCGTTGTGCGTTATCACGGATGGATGCGCGTTTGTTCATCTGTGAAAAAAGAGGAACATTTAATTTTTAGGAACAGTTCGTGCGAAAAATATATAAAAAAAGTAAGGGTAAATAATTAGAGCTAGGTTTATATGAAACCACGGTTAGTTGTCGCGCAGCCCTTATGAAAAGGGTATGCGGCTAGGAGCCCTAACCTTCTTTGAGTCGGATCGTCTGTCGAGTCGGGGTCTTTAAGTGACCCTCGCCTTTGAAATGGTGCCATGTGGACGGGCATCTTAAGTGTAAGAGGCGCATAATGTGGTATGGCGTTGAAGCGGACAAAAGCCTTCGTCCCAATAGTGCTTGATATTCACTTTTAAATGGGATGATATGGAAAATTAACTTTTCTCGTCAAAAATTGTTGTGACCGAACCGACTTCTAATAATATCATGCCTATGCACTTGGCGTAAGGGCTGGCGTAACTCCTTTGAAGGAAGTGCGGCTGTGTCGAATTTTGGTAGGGTCTATCCCCATCCGACCGGATTGTGTTTGAATATAGCAGGTTTAAGTCACTGCCTCCGTCCATTAGGGCGTTTGTGAATGTAGTCCGTCTATTATCGGATTCAATATCGAAGTCCGTCCAGCAGTTCGAACACTTCGGAGTAGTCGGTGGTCGAAAGTGATTGGTTTTGATATCCAATCTCTGGTCTCTTGGGTTGGACCGTGCGAGGCTCATTTTAGAAAGTGCCGCGCTGTTTTCCGTGTCCTCACATAAAGTGAGTTCTTGCTTTGACCCCTTGTGGGAAAGTCTTTTGTTTTCGGTGCCCTGCTAGCGGGGTTTATCTTCTTAAGCTTAGCGTCGAGCCTTGTGTTCGGCGTTTAGTCGGCGGACTGTTTGAAAACCCTACAATCCTGTGGGTGTGATTTGCGGGCCTTAGGGTACTATGGATTTGACATATCCGACCGAAATTTTGTGTAGGTTAGACGGTTAAATCATTGTCGTCCTTGAGGTTGAGCTTTATTATTGACCGTGAGCTTTTAAATCCGGCGTTGACTGCCGTGCTCTTTGGGCTTTTCTCTTTATTCGGCGCTGCTCTTTTCTGCACCGTGATTTCCCATTTCCATCTCTTATCTCGGATGTACTTGGGTCATTGGTCTGCATCTTGCTAACCAGCTATCCTCTCTGCCTGAAAGCGGGTCATGAGGCTTATTAATGCGGTCATTGTCCTCGGTCTCTCTTGACCGAGGTGTCGAACTAACCATTCGTCTCGGACATTGTGCTTAAAAGCGGCTAAGGCTTGGCGTCCGGACGATCGACTATTTGGTTCTTTTGGTAAGGAACCTGTTCCAAATTTCCTTGCTGACTCTCCGGGCTGTTGAGTTATGTGACTTAGGTCATCGCATCCGGAGGCGGACATAAGTCCTTGAAAATTTGCTCGCGCTTCCTCGAGCTCTTCCCAACTTGATGTTTTCTGGGAGGCCTTTGAGCCAATGGCGGGCTGGCCCTTTGAGCTTGAGGGTAGATATTTTATGGCGTGGAGATCGTCTCCTCGGCCATATGTATATACAATATATAGTCTTCTATCCAGACTCGAGGTTTGTTGTTCCATCGTATGCTTCTATGTTTATGGGTTTAAGCCTGCTGGTAATTCATGCTCCGGCACCTCGTCGGTGAAGCATAGTGGGTGTGTGGCGCCCCTGTATTTGTACGTGCCGCTATCGTCGGACACTTGATGTGTTCCTTTGCTTATTGGGGCTGTCTTTTTGGGTCCGTAGATGGACCTGGCTGGGCCATTGGATGGTGGGGGCTTTATGGCCTCCTCGTCGAATCAGGAGCAGCTTCGCCGGGTAGCTCTTGATTGGTGGCGTTGCCGTGTTTATCTGCGGTCTTGAGTACTTTGCTCCATCTTATTGGGCGCGTCTTCCGCTGTGTTGAGCTTCCGTTTTTCTTTCTTGAGCTTCTTGCTGTAGCAATGAGCCTGCATTTAACTCTTGTTCGGCGGGCTCTTGAGTTAAATCGTCGTTGAAACTTGTTTAGTCTTGGAGGAGGTATATAGTTGTGATCCTCGACCTTTTCTCTGCCGCCCTTCGTGAGGGCTTGCTTCGCATCCTTTTGCGATGAGTCTTCTTTGGAGGGTTTGTATTCGGCACTCTCCGGTGTTATTATCTCAGCGCGGAATCTCCATTCTTGTTGTGGCGGGATTTAAATGCGGCGCCCGGCCAGCGCCGGTGTTTGGGTTGCTTCTTTAGAGAATCTTCCTCCGCCTTTCTCGCCATCCCTTCTTTTGGGGTATCCACCATGTAGGCGTCATATGGCGAGGTGGCCTTCCGGTGCCCGTGGTATTTGGTCTGTTCATCTCGGCATCATCGTCCATAGCGTCGATGTCATCGAGTCGTAGTCTAGCATGTCGGTTAAATCCTCGGCGATGGCTATAAAGTGGGTGGTGGGTGGGCTCCAAATTTCTTCGTCGTCCGAACTCCAACCGTCCTAGCCATAGTCCGGCCAGATTCTCTGATAGCGAGATGCTTGAGAGAATTCAGGATATCGCCAAAAGCGAGTCTTTGAAAAGATGTCATGGCGGTGAATTCCATAACGGCGCCCAATCCGGTTTAATCGGTAGAAGCGCGGGAGGCTCGAATCGGCGAGGAGTCCGTCTCGGGATCACAAGTTTAGCGAGGGACGAGATTGGTATTGGCTCCATCGCCGCAGATGTTGAAGCCCCTGTAGTGGCGTCTATCCACCGGCCCTTGTCATAGGCGATCGGCTCTGGGCTAGTGGCGGAAGCAGATTCGATCTTGACCTCAAAAGCCTTGTCGTGAGCTAGATCATGCCCATCGACACAGTCTTGGCGCTTAGGCATGTGGCTCGAGTCCGTCGAAGATCAAGTCTCCAGCGGTCATCGGCCGTGAAGTTCAAACTTCGAATCTGACCCTAACGGCGGGCGTAGCTTCGATCTGCTCAGACGGCCAAGAGAATTGGCCCGATACAAAGCCGCCGAATCTGAAGATCTGTCCGGGAGAAAAGTCTCACCTGGACAGCGTCGATGTTTGAAGATGCCATCGAGCCTATCGGTGGCGACACGGAGGAACTCTCAATGAAAGCACCAATGTCGGTGTCAAAACCGGCGGATCTCGGGTAGGGGTCCCGGCGTGCGTCTAGGCGGATGGTAACGGAGGCGAGGGACACAATGTTTTTACCCAGGTTGAGGCCCTCTCGATGGATGTAATACCCTCGTCTGCTTGATTAATATTGATGATATGGGTAGTACAAGAGTAGATCTACCACGAGATCAAGGAGGCTAAACCCTAGAAGCTAGCCTATGGTATGATTGTTGAGATGTATATCGTCCTACGGACTAAGGCCCTCCGGTTTATATAAACACCGGAGAGGCTAGGGTTACACAGAGTCGGTTACAATGGTAGGAGATCTACGTATCCGTATTGCCAAGCTTGCCTTCCACGCCAAGGAAAGTACCTTGCGGACACGAGCCGGAGTCTTCAATCTTCTATCTTTGTAGTCTGGGAGTCCGGCGGATATTGATAGTCCGGCTGTCCGGACACCCCCTAGTCCAGGACTCCCTCACTCATGGCCAGGAGAGTGACCTCCACTTGCTCGTCCAGAAGGACGGAGAGCCCCTGCGCAAGTACATACAGAGATTCAGCCAAGTGCAGCGCAACATCCCAGACGTCCACCCTGCCGCGGTTATTAGCGCGTTCCATCAGAACGTGCGTAAACGCAGGATGAGGGAGGAAATGGCGATGTGCAAGATCAGAGACGTCAGCGAGCTCTATGCTCTGGCCGACAAGTGTGCACGGGCTGAGGAGGGGAGGAAAATCCCGGAGAGGTTGCGAGGAGCGAAGGATCGGCAGTGAGGATGCCGCCCGGCAAGGAAGAACGGAGGCGGAACAACAGAGAAGAAAGGCTAAGGATGTACTAGCTATTGAGCATTCGGCAACGGAGGCGGCTCCGACAAGGCCAAAGCCGATGACTCCGGCGAGGCTGTGGTAGCCGCCGACAAGCGAGATGGCTCCGCAAGCGATCTTGCAAGATTCACCGCACCAAGGGCCATGATCTCCAAACCTGCAAGAAAGTCGGCGGATGGCGAACTCTGAAAGCTGAATCTGGCGCCCGCGATAAGGAGAGAGCCCAGGAGGTGGCGGAGGATCTGGCAAGCTTCCCGCCCGGGAGGGCACTGGCAAGGCCAAGCGCTGCAAGGAGATAGGCCTCCCAGCGGCGCGACAGGGACGAAGATGAGGATGAGAATGATGAGATGGAGGAAGATGGGGCTGATGACCAAGAGTTTGAGGCGACAGAGGTGTTGTCGTCGTCGGCGAGCGCCTCTCTGCACACCTCGCACCGCCAACTCAAGCGGTGGGTGCGAGAGGTGAATGCGGCGGGCCGTCCGTCGGCGCGCAAGCCTCGAAGTGGTCAACCGCCCATCGTCTTCGGCGTTGAGGACCACCTGATCGCATCACTGCGGTCGGGTGCTTGCGATGTTGGTCTCACCAACAATCCACAACCTCAAGGTCACGAAGATGTTGGTTGGCCGGGGCGGCCTGAACCTGATTTCCTCCGCGGTGCTCAAGCTCCGGATCCCGGCAGCGAGCTCGAAGAAGCTGGTACCTTTCAAGGGATAAATCCGGGAAGGAGCAAGCCCAAGGGAAGATCACGCTGTCGGTAACATTTGGCGCAAGCTGAACTTCAGGACGAAAGGGTCACATTCGATGTTGTTGATATCCCATTACCCTACAATGGGATACTCGGCCGACCAGCGCTTGCCAAGTTCATGGCAGCCTCTCACTACGCATACAACGTGCTCAAGATGCCTGGTCCGATAAGTGTCATCTCTGTTCAAGGCGACAAGAAGGATGCACTTATCTGCACCGACAAGATCTATCGGGAAGCAGCAGCCGCGGCAGAGTGCAAGCCACTTGCCGCTGAAGCTCCCCGGGGGAAGAAGAAAGTCAAATCCGGCAAGAGCAGCTCTGATGCCCACTCCGGCAAGCGCACCTCACCGGAGTGCCACGCTGCCGTCGAGGGCGCACCATCGAGCTCCACCGATAAATGTAAGAGGACAAAGGCAGATCTACCAAAGACTAAGCCCAGCAAGAACAGCTCTGGTGCCTGCTCCGTCAAGCACGCCTCTCCGGAGTGCCGCGCTGCCGTCGAGGATGCGCCATCGAGCTCCACCGGCCACTAGGGCGAAGAAAGCATCCAATTTCGAGCTTTTTGTATTCCTTGAGAATCCGTACCTTGTATGAAGAACCTGTGCGCAGAAGGGTTGAATCGTGGCTAAGTTGCACCCTTGATTTGTTTGAGTCCGCTCAGCGATGGCGCTGCAACTAGCCCGACGAGTTCTTCTGCGGAAGCAACAACCTTGGCCAGACTGCTGATGTCCACTTTCGGCAAGTGTGTTTCTTGCGGCGGGTTCCACTGGCGTGAGGCGAAACATACAAGGGAGAAGTCAAGGGAAAGTCTTGACCTCGCGGATCACGGAAGGCGAAAAAGCTAAGTCGCCGAGCTTAGTCTGAGCACTTTTAGTTCTAAGCTTTTATGTTATATTCCTCGAGCGTTAGTCCCTTATCGAAAAACCTGTGCTTGGAGGAACCAACTCGTGGTTAAGTTGCGTCCTTGCTTTGTTTCGAGTCCGCTCAACAATACAAGTCTTGCTGCAACGGCCCAAGAAGGTTTCTTGCGGAAACAACACCGCCAGGAGCTGCTGATGTTCCGCACTCAGCAAGTGTGTTAAGCGCCGGCAAGTTCCTAGAGCGTGGGGTAAAAAAGCGTACAAGGGATGTAATGAAGTAGAGGACGTAACATAGCAAGCCTTGCCGTGGGACGTCCTTCGTATGAAAAACTTGTGCGCAGAGGAGCTAACTCGCGGCTGAATTGCACCCTTGATTTGTTTCCGAGTCCGCTCGACAACGAAAGTGCGCTGCAACTAGCCCGACGAGGTTTCTTGCCGGAGGCAACACCGCCAGCGGGCTGCTGATGTTCCGCACTCAGCAAGTGTGTATGCACCGGCAAGTCCCCTAAAAAGCGTAGAGTGTAAACATTCGAAGGGCGAAGCATGGCATTGCGTTGCCCAACCTAAATAGTCACGCCACGAAAGAGTAACTTATTACGGCGCTGTCTCAGTTATTTTCATGACTATAATAACAGCGACAAGGAAAAACCAGAAGGGTGCACTGGCGCAGGGGCCCCGGCAAACCGGTTTCGCTGGGGGCTGCAATACCAAAGTTCCTTCGCGGCAGGCCAGGATCCCCGGAGGCCGCGTTGTCGGCGAGGCGAGGAAAGGCGCACGGCACCTAGGTCTCAGTGGAGCCCGAGTTGCGGGGCTGCAAATGCCAAGATTCATCCCGAGCTAGAGTCGCCGGGCTCTGATATCGAGATAAGTTTTCATCCCTCATCATGCATACTCTTATGGATTGGGGAAGCGAGGCCGTGTCCTTGAGCAGTGTGCCTTGTAAAAAAAGCCCGTCTTGTGGTGCGCAGTCGCAGCCAAGTTGCGCCCTTGATTTGTTTCCGAGTCCGCTCAACAATACAAGCGCGCTGCAACTGGCCCGACAAGGTTTCTTGCCAGAAACAACACCGCCAGCAGGCTGCTGATGTTCCGCACTCAGCAAGTGTGTTAGCATCGGCAAGTTCCCTAGAAGCGTAGGGTAAAAACGTACAAGGCACAAAATCAAGTAAAGGACATAATCCGGCAAGCATTCCCTCCTTTCGATAAAAACATCCCATTCGATTACAAGTCCATAGAGGATGAAAAACATGATAGAGAGGATTACAAATTTTAAATGCAGCTAAGGCCGAAGGCTTACAAATTAAAAGATAACATGCGTAATCCCTTTCTGTTTCTCTCTTGAGGAGGTAGGTCAAGAGGCCCGGCAAGAAAGCTTGCGGGGAGGGCAAAAAGGCGCCTAAGCGAGCTACAGGTGCGAAGACACCAAGAGAACTTCGGGGGCGGCCAGGAGCTTGGCGGAGATGGGCGCCGGAGGCGAGAGCTCGAGGCAGGGGCGGGGCGTCGGCATCTTTGTCGGCGCCTCACCCTCGTACTCGACTTGGCCTTGCCGCCACCCTCTTCCTCTTCCGCAGCCTCCCTCGCCCGGCCGCCCAAGGAGGCGGCCCGGGGAGTTCAGAAGGCGGCGACCGGATGATGGGGTCGCCCGGTGGCGCTGGCGATGGCGGCGCCTAGTCGGACCCGCCATCCTCGTCGTCGCTGTCGCTCCCCTCCTCGTCACTCTCGCTCGAGGAGGGGCCTTCGCTATTGGAGGAGATGTCCACGCAGCATCTCGCCCGGGTGCCGGAGTCCCCAAAGACCTTGACGGCGAGAAGGTCGCCCTCCATTAACTTAAAATGGAGGGTAAACCCCACCGTCAAGCTGTGGATGCGGGCGAACATCTTCCACCCTCGATCGAATTACATCACGCCGGGGGCTGGGATACGACACTAACTCGAGTGCCGCTGATCCCGCAGCCCCTCATGCGCAACTCCAACATCTCGGGCGGGTCCGGTTCCATCGCTTCATAAGCGGGGCGGAAGCGGGCGTCGGCAAGGTGCTGGCGCAACTTGACGAAGAACTCCGAAGTCGTCCCGGTGTGGACCGCCTCGAGGGGAGGAGCTGCCGGCGGAGACGGAGGTGGCGCACCACCCCGGCCGCCTCTTCCCCGAGTGCTCCGACCGCGTCCTCGACCTCGTCCACGGCCTCACCCCCTCCCTCTTCCCCTCGTGGCTGGCTCCGCCGCCACAGGCGCGGGATAAGGGGAGGCGCGCTGCCTGGTGGCCACCCTTGCCGCCACCGACGAAGGACCAGGGTTCCCTCCTCCATGGCGGATGGGAGGAAGAATGGCAGAAGATGAAGAAAAGAAGAGGGAAGTCTTGGGATTTTGCATCCCCTTCCGCCCTTTTAAAGGAGCAAGGTGGGGCTCGGCCGCCCCGCTCAACCAATCAGAGCGTGGGGAGGGCAGAGGAACAGGGCCGCCCCACCATCTCCGCCCGTGGCTCGGTTTCCCACCTTCGCCGCCCGACCCCACAGCATATGGGAGCAGCGTGGCGGGAAGCGAGCGAGCGGCGGATGAAGTGACCTACCCGTAATCACGGGGTGAGCATATGAAAATCACACACCACCACGCCTCCCACGGCCGCAATCGGCAGCGTGCCGTTCTTGAGGGAGGCAGCAGTGGGCCGCAGTCGATTTTGCGTGGTCCCGGCCCGCGTGCTCGTCTGTGTTTTGGGCCTGGCCCAACAACGCTTCGGCACCGTGTATGGCCCAGGCCGGGGCTCTGTCGGTGTACTAAAGTAGGGTACCTTAGTACCCCGAACTTGTCTGCAGTGATCGTAGCACCCAGCGGCAAAGGCTTGCAGACGCCCGCCAAGACCCTCCGTCATTTCCTATTACTACCATTCAAGAACAAAGTATTAACCAAGAAAACAAAGGCCCGGCAAGAGGGCTTGCCGGGAAGGTAACGAGGCATTCGAAGACTTGCATGGCGCCCAGCGATCCGGCAAAGCGCTGACGGCAAGGCAAGCTTGCCGCACGACAAGAAGAAGGGCCTTGTAAATCACACACCACCCAAAATCCAGCGCATCCAGGCATGTCACCCAGGGGCCATCCAGGGGCACGTGGCGAGGCGTTCTTGCCAGCCATCTTGAACAAGGTGGCAGCGGTGACGAGAGCGCCATCGTGGCAACGGTGGCTCACCTAGCGGTCGTTTCTTTGCCTTTGTTAGGCGACCAGGACGGGCGTTAAATGCCCTTGTCCCCTGCCGTCGAGTTAGGTAGGGGACACTTTGTTGGTTCTTGTTGTACCAACCTGCGTTTTACCTTTCTACCCGTCTTCCTCTGCTGCCACATGTGGATACCCCCTTGAGACTATAAAGGGAGGCCCATGCATACGTAGAAGGGGTTGATCCATTCGACACATAACACCACCATACATTTCATGCGCTCGAGCAAGATCAAATCTAAGCACAAAAGCAGCGATGGGGTTTTATCTCTCGGGAGAGCCCAGGCTGGGTAAAATCGCCCGTCTCCCAGCGCGCCCGACCTCGATCTGCTCTGTGCACGCCCTCCGCTCCCTTGCCGGACTAGAAGGGGCCCCCGTGCCCCATAGGTGCTCGAGGCCACAGAGAGACGCCCCGACACAAGGCTATTTAACAGCACATAAGTTTCATCGTACATACATATATAGTTCCATCCATTCATACATAGCAAGTTTCACATACACATAAGTTGCAACCATTAGGAAGTTGCACATACATATTACAATGCAAAGTTTCATCAAGATAGCAAGTTACATCGTAGCAAGCTAGAAGAATACTAGAAGAGAATTAAATAAAAAGCAAGCACTCCATCATAGCAAGCTAGCTTCCAAGAAGTGAATGAAATCTGCAAAATGGCAAATAAGAAAGTTAGGAAAAGGTGACTAGAAGAAGAAGCTAGAAGAAGAAGCACGCCATCGTTTGTGAGGTAACTTAGGTGAAATGGATCGTTTATGAGCTAACTTAGGTTAAATGCATCATTTTAGAGCTAACGTAGGTAAGATGGGTCATTTTGGAGCAAACGTAGGTAAAATGGGTCATTTTGGAGCTAACGTAGGTAAAATGGGTTATTTTGGAGCTAACGTAGGTAAAATGGGTCACTTTAGAGCTAACGTAGGTAAAATGGGTCATTTTAGAGCTAAGGTAGGTAATATGGGTCACTTTGGAGCTAACGTAGGTAAAATGGGTCATTTTGGAGCTAACGTAGGTAAAATGGTCATTTTAGAGCTAACGTAGGTAAAATGGATCATTTTGGAGATAATCTAGGTAAAATGGATCATTTTGGAGATAATCTATGTAAAATGGGTCATTTTAAAGCTAACTTGGGTAAAATGGATCATTTATGAGCTAACTAAGGTAAAATGGGTCATTTTAGAGCTAACTTAGGTAAAATGGATCATTTATGAGCTAACTAAGCTAATTATGCCGTTTTTTACATAAGTAAGCTATGTACATATCATTATTGAGCAAACCTAGTTAACTAAGCATATTATAACTAACTTAGGTCATTTTGGAGGAAACAAAGCTAAGTATAGATCATTTTAGAGCTAACTTAGGTGAAATGGCTGGTTTTGGAGGTCAGTAAGCTTATTAAGTCATTTTGGAGGAAAAGAAGCTAACTCTAGGTCATTAAGGTAAGCATATTGGAGGAAATAAAGCTAAGTCTAGGTCTTTATGCATGTGTTAAGCAAAAAACTAGAGAAACTTACCTTGCTCATGGAGGTGTAGGAGCGGGCTGGCTCGTGCCAGTAGCTGGAGAAGGATTGTGTGATGCTTGTGTGGAGTTACGCTGCACCAAAGATCATCAGATTACCATCTGCATCTAGTTCGGTTCTTTTGCCTGTTTTGTGCCATGTCATCTGTCTGGCCGTCTCTTCAACCGTGAAAAGACGTTGAAGTCTTGGTACGATTGGCATATACCGAAGAACACTAATGGGGATTTTGGTCTGTGTCTTCTCACCCATACCGTTGTCTACCACAATATACCTAGAAGACTTGCAAATGGGACAATAGTTCAAGTCCGCATAGTCAAGCCTAAATAAGGCACATCCTTTCTCACAGGCATGTATCTTCTCATAGGGCATCTTCAGTGCACAGAGGATTTTGTCTGACTGGTACAGGTTTGCAAGCATTACATGGCCTTTGGGTAGAAGCATCTAAATACTATCATAATTGCGTCGTAGCATTCTCTGCCCAAGTTGAACAGAGCCTTCAGAGCCATTACTTGTGAGATGGCATCCAACTGACAAAGCTCAGTGTGCTCGTGGAGCGGACGTTTTGAAGACTCCAACATTTCATTGAAGGCCTTTGCAGATTCCTCCATCTCCTCGTCTGAATTCCGAGCATCATCAGTCTTGCACCATGTTTTCCATCCCGGTACCATGCTCGTCGGTGTGACGATGATCCACCTCAGCTCGGTCACGTTGGGCAGACTCACCATGAAATGTCCACACCATATAATCGGGCTTAAAACCATTCTTCTGCAGGTGTTTGCCCATTTCAGCCTCGGTCCTCTTTTCCCAATTGCCGCACCAGAAAACAGTTTTTCCTCTGTCCATTTGCAAATGCGGCTTGCACAAACCCCTTGGTTTTTGTGAACCATTCAGCGTTCCATTTGTTCTGACCAGCGTGACCGGTATACATCCACGCACGATCACTCATCTTGACTTTTAGAGCTACTGGACACACAACAATTATATATATAATTCACCATGTATATATTCATCAGTTGATCTACTTTGTCAATTTTATTACGTCCATGCAACCTACACTCTAATAGGTAATGATAGGTCCTAATCCCACCCGAGTATGTGTAGATTGGGTTCATTTTCCCATGCTATGCTCGGATCCGGCGCAAAATTTCAGCAGCACCTCCTGCTGTTCTCTGATCTACGTCTACGCAATAAGCAGAGAGGATGTGTACGGAGAACAACAAGGGAGGCAGCAGCAAATTTATGCGTGAGATCGAAAAGCATATGAATACGAACCCAATCTACACATACTCGAGCTGTCCATGGATAGCGTTGGACAATTGAAAGAATCAAGGTTATAAATATGCAAATGCATGCATATTTATAACTATAACGCTTTCGAGCAGGAGACACATATTGAGTTACATATCTTGTTGATTCAAGACACATATATATCTATCTATCAAATTTCATCCGCATGAACACGGAGCGAGCAAATAATTAATGGGGAGGAGGACAAGTCATTTGTTCTCACCCACGAACGAAGGGCGAGCTCGTCAAGCGCCTGCGAGGTCGTGAACACCAAACCTCGCAGCGTGAAACAACTACACATTTAAATCAACCCGATCAACACAATTATATATGATGTTTTCATAACAAAAGCGAAAATATATGACCCTAACTAATAATCACAAATATAAGACCCGTCGACCTCGAAATTCGGGTGTCGAAGTGTCGGGGTGTCGTGTCGGGTTAGGGGTGTGGTGTCGGGTCGGGTGTCGGGGTCAAGGGTCGGTCGGGGTGTCGGGTCGAGGTGTCGTGGTCGAGGGTCGGGGTTAGGGTGTGGTGTCGGGGTCAGGGGGTCGGGGTGTTTCCTTCTATCCTTCTTCTTCTTTCTTTCTCTTCTTCTTCTTCTTTCCTTTCTTCTTCTTCTTTCATCTTTTTTCTACTTTTTTACTTCTTATCGTTTCTTCTTTTCTTCTTCTTCTACTTCTTCTACTTCTTTTCTTCTTCTTCTTTTTTCATCTTTTTTCTACTTCTTTTCTTTTCTTCCTTTCTTCTTCTTCTACTTCTTTTCTTTTTTTTGTTTTTTCATCTTTTTTCTACTTCTTTTCTTTTCTTCTTGTTCTACTTCTTCTACTACTTCTACTTCTTCTAATTCTTTTCTAACACTAACACTAACACAATCTAGCACTAACAATTAAACAGCAAAAAAAATGAAAAAAAAAAGAAGTAGTCCCTCACCGGAGTATTGGGGCCTGATCGGGAGGCACCAGCGTGCAGCGGCCTTGGCGGGGCGTGCGGCGATGGGCGGCGGGTGGGGTGAGGCGGAGGTGGTGGGTCCACGGGCAAGCGAGGCGGTGGCGGGGCGGTGGGTGGCGGAGGTGGTGGGGCGGCGCGTCGGCGGGTGGGGGGGCGGACGAGTGGTGGGGCGGCAGCCAAGGTGCGGGGCAGGCGGCCAGCCAGGGCGAGGTGGCGGCGAAGGGCGGCGGCGTCGGCGGCGGGGCGATGTGGATCTAGCTAGGGCGGGCGTCGGGAGGAGAGGAAGAGAAGAAAATATGTAACGCGGGGTGGCGTCCATTAGTTACTCTGCTCTTTGCCGTCCGCCGCTCTTTGTCGTCCGCCTTTATCTCTCTTTGCCGTCTACTAGCAGATGGCAAAGAGGTGGGGCGTTAAGTTTTTTCTAAACGGGCGGAGGGGTGGGGGCCACCCCCCTCTTTGCCGTCAGCCAGCGGACGGCCAAGATTCTTTGCCGTCAGCTGGCGGACGGCAAAGAAATGGTGGATGGCAAAGACCTTTGTCGTCCATCGTTTCTTTGCCGTCTGCTTTTCGGTAGCTGATGGCAAAGAGCTTCTTTGTCGTCCGCTAGCGGACGGCAAAGATCTGGCAGATGGCAAAGTAGCTGATTCCAGTAGTATATAGCTCTAGCAGCTTCTTCATTCATAACATAACCCTCAGGAATAACAGGCAATTCATAATCATTGGGAGAATTTTCATCATCACTATCATGAATAGTAGCATCTTCAATAATTTCATTCCCCCTAACTCTAGCAAGTTGTTCATCAAGAAATTCACCTCATGGCAAAGTAGTATCACGCACAGAAGTAGTTTCATCATAAGTATCATGCATAACAGAAGTGGCATCATCAATAACATGCGACATATCAGAATTCATAGCAGTAGCAGGTTTAGGTGTCGCAAGTCTACTAATAACAGAAGGAGAATCTAGTGCAGAGCTAGATGGCAATTCCTTACCTCCCCTCGTAGTTGAGGGCAAAATCGTATTTCGGTCGTCTTTCAATTTCTTCATAGTGACAACAGATATAAATCCCAAGTGACTCAGAGAATAGAGCTATGCTCCCCGGCAACGGCGCCAGAAATTAGTCTTGATAACCCACAAGTGTAGGGGATCGCAAAAGCTTTCGAGGGTAAAGTATTCAACCCAAATTTATTGATTCGACACAAGGGGAGCCAAAGAATATTCTTGAGTATTAGCAGTTGAGTTGTCAATTCAACCACACCTGGATAACTTAGTATCTGCAGCAAAGTATTTAGTAGCAAAGTAAAAGGATAATAAAGGTAACAGTGGCAAAAGTAAAGATAATAGTTTTGGGGTTTTTGTAGAAGTTGTAACAATAGCAACGGAAAAGTAAATAAGCGAAGAACAATATGTGAAAAGCTCGTAGGCAATGGATCAGTGATGGATAATTATGCCGGATGCGATTCCTCATGTAATAGCTATAACATAGGGTGACACGGAACTAGCTCCAATTCATCAATGTAATGTAGGCATGTATTCCGTAAATAGTCATACATCCTTATGGAAAAGAACTTGCATGACATCTTTTGTCCTACCCTCCCGTGGCAGCGGGGTCCTAGCGGAAACTAAGGTATATTAAGGCCTCCTTTTAATAGAGAACCGAAACAAAGCATTAGCACATAGTGAACACATGAACTCCTCAAACTACGGTCATCACCGAAAAGTATCCCGATTATTGTCACTTCGGGGTTGTCGGATCATAACACATAATAGGTGACTATAGACTTGCAAGATAGGATCAAGAACACACATATATTCATGAAAACATAATAGGTTCAGATCTGAAATCATGGCACTCCGGCCCTAGTGACAAGCATTAAGCATAGCAAAGGCATAGCAACATCAATCTCAGAACATAGTGGATACTAGGGATCAAACCCTAACAAAACTAACTTGATTACATGGTAAATCTCATCCAACCCATCACCGTCCAGCAAGCCTACGATGGAATTACTCACGCCGCGGCGGTGAGCATCCTGAAATTGGTGATGGAGGATGGTTGATGATAACGGCGACGATGAATCCCCTCTCCGGAGCCCCGAGCGGACTCGAGATCAGCCCTCCGAGAAAGATTAGGGCTTGGCGGTGGCTCCGTCGTAAAAAAGCGATGAAACTTTCTCTCGATTTTTTCTCCCCGAGCGTGAATATATGGAGTTGGAGTTGAGGTCGGTGGATGTCGAGGGCCCACGAGATAGAGGGCACGCCAGGGGAGGCGGCGCCCTGTCTCGTGGACAGGGTGTGGGCCCCCTGGTCTTGATTCTTTCTCCAATATTTTTTATATTTTCCAAAAAGTCGCTTCGTGGATTTTCAAGACATTCTGAGAACTTTTCTTTTCTACACATAAAACAAAATCATGGCAGTTCTGCTGAAAACAGCGTCAGTCCGGGTTAGTTTCATTCAAATCCTGCAAGTTAGAGTCCAAAACAAGGGCAAAAGTGTTTGGAAAAGTAGATACGTTGGAGATGTATCACCTTGCAGCAGCAGCTGGGCGAAGCCAACACCGCACTGCGCGGCAAGGAGGCGGAGTGCAGCAAGCTGGCCGAGGAGCGTGACCGACTGGTCACTCAGCTCGTGGAGCAGTCGGAGGCCCTCAAGACGGCTCAGAGGGAGGCAAAGACGAAGGAGACCAACCTCCTTGCTGAGTTCGAGATCGAGCGCTCCGCCTGGGCCGACAAGGAAGCGCAGCTGACTGCCTCCTTCAGCTGCATTGAGGACTTGGTCGACGGTGAGCCTTTTCTTCTTTTCTTTCTTGCTTTGAGTCGTCGGCCCTTATTTCGGCCGACTGTTGGCTTCTGACCCTTGGCTTTTCTTGCCCCTCGTTCAAACAGACTTCTTCCCGGGCCACTCCGTCGCCGCTGATGGGTTCATGTACCTAGGGTAGGGTCATAGGCCTGATCTAAGTACCCTACCCAAGGACACCCTTAGAAGAGATCACCTTCCAGTCGACCTATGAGGAACCCACTTGACTGACTTGAAGGACTCGACCATGAAGACTCACTCGACCACTAGAAGGTCAAGAGGCACTCTGCACTGCAACGGCCTGTAATTGAATAGACTTTATGATAGTTAAGACACTTTATGTGGGACGTTACCAGTAACGCCCTAGACTTAATGTACTTTAAACCCTTCATTACGTGGGCTGGCGGGGGTCCTAGCGCACTCTATATAAGCCACCCCCCTCCACAGGCAGAAGGGTTTGCACCCCTGTAACACATATACACATAATCCACTCGACCGCCTCAGGGCTCCGAGGGCGTGGGGCTTTACTTCCTCAGAAGGGCCTGAACTCGTACATCGCTTGTGTTCACAACCTCTCCGTAGCTAGGACCTTGCCTCTCCATACCTACCCCCCACTCTACTGTCAGACTTAGAACAACGACAGTTGGCGCCCACCGTGGGGCAGGTGTTTTAGTGATTTTGTGGAGAAGTTGCGGTACTTCCGAGTACTTTCATCATGATGACTGCTGGAGTTTTGGTCGAGGGGCGCGAGATCCGTCTCGGCGCTCTCACCTTTGTCGCCGACGACTCCGCATGGCTCCAGGAAGCTCCACTCGACGTTGATGCGCTCCCCGTCCGCGGTGCGACGCATTTTCGCGCATGTGTCCGCGGCGTTCTGCTACGGCAACCGTCGACCCCGTATCGATCGACTCCCCTATTGGCTACCCTTCCAGTCTCCCACCAGCGCAAGCGCTCTGGTCGGTCGAGGCTCCAGTGGTGGGTGAAGCACGCGGTGGCTCACCAGACGGCCATCGCCCAAGTTGCGGCAATCGAGCCCGCGAATCTCTCTGGCTGTTCGATCTCGGTAGCTCGCGTAGAAGCTGCATCGAATGTGATAGCGGTGATCCGGCAGCGAAATCGATGGTCAGCGGACCTGCAGTCCTCCCGGCCGCCCATGAGGGCGGGCAGGCGGCGAGGCGACCCGTCTGAGACCACGAAGAGTACCAGCCGAGACACTCGACTCTCTGCGAGAGGAAGAGCTTCGCCCGCGGAACATGGATGCCTGCATACTCCCATCGCGGAGAAACCCCAAGGCCAGCGCCTTGGAGGAGGCACGTTTGGCCAATCTGGTGAAACGCTCGTCTGGAGAACCTTCGGCGGGCACTCTCGGCGGCGTCTTGCAACGAAGTTCAGCATGTCGGCGTCAACTCTTCCCGCCGACTCGGTATATCGAACCCCAATTCAGAATTTAGCGGCTGCAACCCGTATAGCAGAATCCATCCAGCCCTCTCAGTCGGAAGCTGGTAGAGGCTTGATGCAGATCGGAGATTTGCTCCGTGCAGCGGGGGACCAGAATTCAGCCGTGTTGCAGTCGCGTAACAGAATTCATAGTCGATCCGTCGCTGCAAATCTGGTTGATCGACTCATAGTCCCAGATCGTCTCATGGGCGAAGAAGCGCGAAATCGGCGAGACCAGATGGAGACCGACACGACCGAGATGATAGGCGAGGTCTTATGCTCTTCGGCAGACAAGATGGCGGCGCCCGGCTCGATTAATGAAGCGAAGAGCTCGATCGACCCGAGGAACCAGCTTCGGCGATCCATTATCGTGCAAGGCTTGGTCGACCGAACAGATCCCATCGAGCGGACCCGAGAGATCGCCCACGAGCGATCGAGTGCATGTTTACGGTCGAGTGTTTTAGCGGGACTATCGAGCCGCGATGATTCCCCCAATTTCAGATTAGCAGAGAGTCAACAAGTTCCTTTGGTGAGTCTAAGCTGAAACTTGGCTTGAAGATTACAGTGGCTGTTCAGATTGGTGGTGGGAATGAAGAGGTGGCCATGAAGCATTTGCCCCTCATGTTGGAAGGTTCGGCCAGAGCATGGTTGAATCAATTACCTCCTAGCAGTATTTACACTTGGGAAGATCTGTCCCGAGTGTTCGTCAGAACGTTTGAAGGAACTTGCAAGCGACCAGCTGGATTGACAGAGCTACAAGTCTGTGTGCGAAGACCAATGAGACTCTCGAGAGTATATTGAGAGGTGGATCACTTTGCACCATCTGTGGAAAATGTGTCCGATCATCGAGCGTCTGCGCCTTCAAGGATGGCGTCAAAACGAGAGAATTAAGTTTGAAATTTGGTCGAACCGGGGACATGACCACGAGTCGGATGATGGAGATTGCTACCAAAACGCAACGGCGAGGAAGAGGACGACTCGGCGGCAAGTACAAGCCAAGTCGATCGAAGAAGGGAAACTCCAGTCGGAAATAGAAGCGGAAGGCCGAACCAGCAGCTCCTGGAGAGGCCCTGGCCGTGACTCAGGGGAAGTTCAAGGGGAAGCCAAAAGGATCCTGGAACCCTAAGAAAGTGAAGGATAAAGAAGGGAACGACGTGATGGATATGCCGTGCCACATCCACACGAAGAAAGATGAAGAGGGCAATATCATTTACCCAAAGCATACCACTCGCCGGTGTCGACTCCTGATTCAGCAGTTCCAAGGAAAACAGTCTAAGGACAAGGAGAAAGAGTCGGACAAGGCCGAAGACAAGGAGGACAGTGAGGAAGGATATCCGCATGTCAACTCCACTCTGATGATCTTCGCGGATGTTGAATGCAAGAGTCGACTGAAAGTCATTAACCGTGAGGTAAACATGGTTGCCCCAGCAAAAGCAAGTTATCTGAGATGGTCCCAAACACCCATCAGATTCGACCAATCTGATCACCCGACTCATATTGCCACCCCTGGGAGGCAAGCTTTGGTGGTCGATCCAGTTGTCGAAGGCACTCGACTAACAAAGGTGCTGATGGATGGTGGGAGTGGGCTGAACTTGTTGTATGCAGACACACTAAAAGGAATGGGCATTCCGATGTCCGGACTGAGCACCAGCAGCATGAGCTTCCACGAGTTATACCAGGGAAGAAAGCGAGTCACTCGTCCAAATAGCTCGGGCGTGGTGTTTGGTGATTCAAAACATTTTCGTAAAGAGAAGTTGACATTTGAGGTCGTGGATTTTCGAGTCGTACCACGCCATTTTGGGGAGGCCAGCTTATGCACGGTTCATGGCTCGACCATGTTACGTGTACCTCAAACCCGAAGATGCCAGTCCCAAAGGTGATTCTGTCACCGGTGATCGGAAAAAGCCAGAAGAGTGCTTTCAGAAGGGCTCGAAGATTGCCGATACCCAGGTGACAGCGGTTGAGTTTGAGGAGTACAAGCAAAGCGCAGATCCGAGTGATTTGTTGCGATCCAAGAAACCCGCCACAGAATCTGCATTTCACCATCTGGTGAGGCGAAGCTGTTCACATTCACGACCGACCCCAATGCAGCCCGACCCACATCTCCACAACACTTGACCCGAAATAGGAAGAAGCGCTCATCGGTTCCTCCATGAGAACTGGGACATTTTTGCATGGAAGCCGGTGACATGCTAGGTGTTCAGAGGGATCGGCTGAGCAGCGCCTCGAGTCGATTCATCGGCAAAACCGGTCAAAGAGCATCTTGGCGGTCCGCCGTCGAGAGAAAGGCTATTGGTGAGGAAGTGGCTCATTGTTGGCGGCTGGATTTATCCGAGAGATATACCACTCGAGTGGCTCGCTAATGTCGTCATGGTTCCTAAAAGGACAAATCGCTCCGCATGTGCATTGATTTCAAGCACATCAATCGACCTGCCGAAAGATCATTCCTCTCCCTCGCATAGATCAAATTGTTGACTCGACCGTGGGGTGCGAGATTGTCTTTTCTAGACGCCTATTCCGGGTATCATCAGATCCGTCTGTATGGACCCAACGAGATAAAAACAGATTTCATCACTCCATTCGGTGCTTCGCTATATCACCATGCCATTCGGCCTCAAGAATGCGGAGCCACGTTTATCACGAATGATTCGAAGTGTCGCTCACTCAAATCGGTCGGAATGTGGAAGTGTATATGGATGATATCGTCGTCAAGTCACAAAAGGTTCCGACCTGCTCGCTGACCTCGCCGAAACATTTGCCAACCTCAGAAGATATGATATCAAGCTCAATCCATCAAAGTGCACGTTCGGAGTTCCTGGTGGAAAGTTACTCGGTTTTCTCGTTTCCGAGCGAGGGATCGATGCTAACCCAGAGAAGATCGGCACTATTCTCTGAATGAAATGCCCCGTGTCTTGAGTGCACGATGTCGAAGCTTCTTTGGATGCTTGGCCGCTTTAAGTCGATTCATCTCACGACTCGGTGAAAAGGCATTGCCTCTTTACCGACTAATGAAGAAGGCAGACAAGTTCGAGTGGACTCCAGAAGCTGATGCAGCGTTTGCCGAGCTAAAAGCTCTGCTCTCCACCCAGCCGGTGCTTGCTGCTCCAATCAACAAAGAGCCTTTGTTGCTTTATATTGCAGCCCTTTGGACAAGTCGTAAAATCAAGGCTTACTACGTCGGCGGGAAGAAGAAGAAAGGCCTTCAAAGTTCAGCGCCCGATGTATTATTTGTCTCAAGTCTTGACTCCATCAAGCAGAGATACCCTCATTATCGAAGCTTGTGTATGGAATATACATGACCACGAAGAAGGTTGCTCAATATTTCTCGATCATTCCATCACGATCGTCGGCGCCCCCCACTATCGAGATTCTGCATGAGAGAGATGCAACTGGTCGAGTGGCGAAATGGGCGATTGAACTTCTTCCCTTGATATCAAGTTTGAGGCAAAAAAGCCATTAAGTCCCGAGCAATAGCAGATTTCCTCGCCAAGTGGATTGAACAATGACAGCCGATGAAGTTCACTCAGACATTGGACCATGTTCTTTGATGGCTCTAAGATGCTGAATGGTTCGGTCTTTGGGGTTGTCTGGTTTCCCCGGAGGATAAGCTCGGATATGTGCTCCAGATTCACTTTGATTCCTCCAACAATGAGGCGGAGTATGAAGCCCTTTTATATGGATTAGCATGGCCATCTCACTCGGCGTCCGTCACCGATGGTCTATGGCGATTCAGATTTAGTAGTCAACCAAGTGATGAAGGAGTGGGATGTGAAAGCCCAGCCATGATTTGGATCTTGCAATGCAAAGATGAAAGCTGGAAAAGAAGTTTGAGGATTAGAGCTCCATCACATCCCCGATTGAAAAATCGAGCGCAGACGATCTGGCAAAGATAGGTTCCAAAAGAGAAGCCATTCCGAGTGGTGTGTTCTTGGAACATATACACACTCTGTCAGTCAAAGAAGATCCTTTCACGGAAGAAGCTCCACAGCCCAAGAGTGCCACAGATCCGACTGAGGTTGAGGTCCCAGCAGTGGTCGACTTGGTCATGGAGGTCTTAGTGGTCACTCCCGACTGGACAATTCCCTATACCGCGTATATCCTGAGAAAAGAGCTCCCAGAGGATGAGGAAGAGGCTCGGCAGATCGTCCGTCGATCCAAAGCCTTTACCGTTATCAAAGGACAGTTGTATAGAGAGAGCACGACTGGAGTTGGTCAAAAATGCATAACGCCAGAAGAAGGTCGAATCATTCTCAATGATATCCACTCGGAGACCTGTGGTCACCAGCGTCCTCTCGGACCATTGTAGCCAAAGCATACCGAGCCGGATTTTACTGGCCAAGGGCGAATGAGATGGCAAAGGAAATAGTGGACAAGTGCGAAGGATGTCAGTTCTACTCCAACATGTCACACAAGCCTGCATCAGCTCTGAAGACCATTCCACTCGTCTGGCCTTTCGCAGTATGGGGGTTGGACATGGTCGGTCCCTTGAGAACAGGTCAAGTGGCTTCACTCATGTCTTGGTAGCGATCGACAAGTTCACCAAGTGGATTGAGGCTAAACCAATCAAGAATCTTGGCGCGGTACTTACATTACCTTCATCGTGGAGCTGACATTCAGATATGGTGTCCCGCACAAAGATCATTACAGATAATGGGTCGAACTTTGACTCGGAAGAATTCAGGGATTTCTGCAACTCTCAAGGCACACGAGTCGACTACGCTTCAGTCGCCCATCCGCAGTCGAATGGACAAGCAGAGCGAGCCAATGGCTTGATCCTCAAGGGTTTGAAACCCCGACTGATGCGTGATCTCAAGCATGCGGCTGGAGCATGGGTCGACGAAATTCCTTTGGTGCTTTGGGGATTGTGGACCACACCTAATCGGTCGACCGGAAGAACTCCATTCTTTTTGGTCTACGGAGCTGAAGCAGTCTTGCCGAGTGATCTTCTTCACAATGCTCCTCGAGTTGAACTCTACAATGAAGCAGAAGCTGAGCAAGCGCGACAGAACGCAGTCGACCTTCTAGAGGAAGAAAGGGAGATGGCTCTGATCCGATCGACCATCTACCAACAGGACTTGCGTCGCTTTCACGCCAGAAATGTGAGAGGTCGAGCCTTCCAGGAAGGAGATCTAGTTCTCCGAGTGGATCAGCAGAAACAACATAAGCTCGCTCCTTCTTGGGAAGGACCCTTCATCGTCACCAAAGTTCTCCACAGCGGGGCATACCGTCTTTACAACATCGAACACAATATCGAAGAGCCCCGAGCTTGGAACGCGGATCTGCTCCGCCCATTTTACACTTGAAGTTTTTTCACTCGGATGAGTTGTAATAAAGTACTTCTGTAGTTCATGGATTTCGAAATAATAGTGTCATAATTCCTTCATAATTTTTGTCACTTTTTATTTTGTCCAATACAATTTTCCCCCCAGTGGGTGGCCTAGCCGCGAATCCGTTTCGCCTAAGTTTGTAAAAATCCTACCGAGTGGTAAGCCAGACTTCCACTCGGAGGCTTAGCCGCGAATCCGTTTCGCCTAAGTTATATAAATCCTTCCGAGTGGTAAGCCAGACTTCCACTCGGGGACTTAGCTGCAGTCCAAGTACTCGCCTAAGTTATAAAAAATCCTACCGAGTGGTAAGCCAGACTTCCACTCGGGGGCTTAGCTGCAGTCCAAGTACTCGCCTAAGTTATAAAAAATCCTACCGAGTGGTAAGCCAGACTTCCACTCGGAGGCTTAGCTGCAGTCCAAGTACTCGCCTAAGTACAACGTGCGCTCGCAAGGAGGATGAGGTGCAAGTCGACTGCGACCCTCTCCTCTGAGCTACGCCATAAGAACAATGTGCGCTCGTAAGGAGGACAAGGTGCAGGTCGACTGCGACCCTCTCCTCTGAGCTACGCCATAAGTACAACGTACGCTCGCAAGGAGGACGAGGTGCAGGTCGACTGTTACCCTCTCCTCTGAGCTTCGCCACAAGTACAACGTGAAAATCCTACCGAGTGAAGAGCAAACCTCTCACTCGGGGGCTTAGCTGCAGCCCAGTGCTCGCCTAAGATATAAAAATCCTACCGAGTGAAGAGCAAACCTCTCACTTGGGGGCTTAGCTGCAGCCAGTGCTTCGCCTAAGATATAAAAATCCTACCGAGTGAAGAGCAAACCTCTCACTCGGGGGCTTAGCTGCAGCCCAGTGCTCGCCTAAGATATAAAAATCCTACCGAGTGAAGAGCAAACCTCTCACTCGGGGGCTTAGCTGCAGCCTAGTGCCCGCCTAAGATATAAAAACCCTGCCGAGTGAAGAGCAAACCTCTCACTCGGAGGCTTAGCTGCGGCCCAGTGCTCGCCCAAGGAATAAGTCGACTGCAGTGAGCGTCTTGCTTTGAACCTGCAAAGGACATTTCGAGCCAAAAGCAATCATATTCAAACATCAAATCCAAGTTCAGGTCGATACCTAAAGGAACCGAAAGTGCTCAGGCGCTCAGCCTGTTAAGGTTTATCGGTTACAACTCCACTCGGCATACCGAGGCAAATTTAAAGTGTCGGACTTAAAAGAAGTTTTTTACCCCTCCTGTGGAGGGCTGGAAGGTGCAACGAACTCATCAAGGTCGATTCCGTCTGCGATCCGAATGGCAGCAGCGATGAAGGTTTCCATGAAGGACCTGAAGAGCAAACCTCTCACTCAGGGGCTTAGCTGCAGCCCAGTGCTCGTCAGCAAGCTTGGTCTTCTCAGCTAGCTCAAGGTCTTTTTTCTTCTGGGCCTCCTTCACCTTGCCTGCAAGTTACAGCAAGATTAGATTTTGAAACAAATGAAGGGAAAAAGGAGTTGTCGAGGTCTCACCGAACATACCTTTGGTCTCCTCCTTCGCCTTCGTCAGATTCTCCTGAACCAGCTTCAGATCCAGCTCGAGCTGAATGTGCTTCTGCTCCAGCTCGGTATAGCGAGCCGCAAGGTCACAGGATTTCTACGAAGAACCAATCGACAAAATATCAAAGATAGTTCACTTCCGAGTGGATAAGAGAAACCATATGTTTCTAAGACTACGATCGAATGCAAGCATTCGGCCGTAGTCTCGGGACTACCGGTGGGTGCACCGAGTGCCCCACTAGTTCTATTAAAGACGAGTCGACCATCGACCCAAAAAAAAAGGCGTGTTCTTGGATCGTAATCGATCGCAAGCGATCGACCACGATCTCGGGACTACACCCAGTGGGTGCACTCAGCGTGCCCCCACCGGTTTCGGAAATCCATTCGCCTCAGTCGAATGACGAAAAGACTTTACTTGTAAAGCCTAAGGCCGACTGCCAGCAGTCGACCTTAGCCTTGGGGACTACACCCAGCGGGTGCACTCAGCGTGCCCCCGCTAACACGGAGTTTTTTATCGACACACCCAGTGGGTGATTGCTATGGATTCCAGAAAGAAAAGTTTTGATAGCATATCCTAACAGAACAGGCGGTGGTCGACTGACCTGAACATTGCTTTGAAGGGCGGAGCTGGCGTCATAAGCTGCCTGGCTTGCATCCCGGATGGTCTTCACCTGCTCCATCATGATCCCTGCTTGGCGTATCGCTTCCTTAGCAGCGCTGGCTTGGTCCTCTGGGACGTGGTGCGTCGTGAAAAGAGAAGGTTGTGCGGCACTCGACGAAGCAGGATGAGCACTCGTCAACGGCACCGCGAAGGACACGGTGTGTCGAGTGGTGTTCTCCTCCCCTGCGACCAGAGTCTCGGGCGCCGTCACATCCTGGGCCACCCTGCCGGCAGATGCTTTCCTACTCCTTCTGTGCTTCAGCGGTTCCTCATCCTCATCATCATCAGGAAGAGTGATGACGACATTGGATGGAGCTACAGAAAACAATCAGAATCAGAGATCATGAATCAGTCGACTAAAAAACGGAATTAAGAGTATAGTACCAGGGTTTGAGGTTGCTGCGTCCTCCATCTCATGGTCGTCAGCCTTGCCTGAGGTCTCAGAAGTAGCAGCACTACAGCCCCAAAGAATCAGTCGGTTAACTCAAGTATCAACCAGAGATAAAGCTTACACAAAACAAGAAGACTTAAGCAGCATGTTTACCCTGATATGGTGGGGATGGACACCTTCATCTTCGGCAGGAGCTTGGTTGGTTTTGACGGAGCCACCTTGGACTGCTTCGGCGCCTTTTCAGTCGGCGCCGGAGAAGTGGTCCGAGGGCGTTTGGTCGACTGCGCGACAGTCACAACCCCCTTGCCACGTTCAGACGCAGGGTCATGGACAAGTTTTGACTGCCTTTCCGAGCGCGGTGGTGCAACCTCCTCCTCCGCCTCTTCTTCGTCCTCATCATCATCGTCGTCATCGTCGTCATCTTCAGCAGCGTCTGAATCCCACTCCTCCTGGCTCTCGCCCCCGCTTGCTTCTCCCTCCTCAGTCGGAGCCTGAGATCCATTGGGCATCGAGTACAGCTCGGTGAGGGCCTGAAAGACGTCAAGACGAGATCAATCGACCAATTTGCGAGCATCTGAAACAAACATGACAAGAATACAATGGAAGGCGAGCAAATGTACCTTATGCAGTGCACGCTGTGATGGTCGAGTGGAGGAATCCTCCTAGATCCACGGGATTATCCTTGTTCCCGGTGACATGACCATCCACCTTTCCACCGTGGCGTCGTTGGCGCTTCCGGGTGGATCCGAGTCTCGTCTTGATTCCATGATACAACCACATGCAATGGCTCCGGGCGAAGAGGCTGGATCGTCGCCTAAGAAAAACCTCCAAAAGGTCCATGCCAAGAACACTGTCTCGAACCAAGCGCACCACGCGATCCATCAGCATCTTCACGTCAGCTCTCTCCTCCGGAATCACCTTCAGAGAGGAGGGCTTGTTCACTCGGTCCATGGTGAATTGAGGGAGTCCACTCGACTGCCCCGGCGTCGGCTCATTCTGGCAGTAGAACCAGGTCGACTGCCAGCCTCTGACCGACTCGGGGAACGTCATGGCTGGGAAGGTGCTCTTGCTCCTCACTTGGATCCCCAGGCCCCCACACATTTGGACAACTTGGGTTCTTTCATCGCCTGGGCTCGCCTTCTTCACGGTCTGAGAGCGACACGTGAATATGTGCTTGAACAAGCCCTAGTGCGGTCGACAGCCCAGAAAATTCTCACACATGGATACAAACGCAGCAAGATATGCGATGGAGTTCGGGGTGAAATGGTGGAGTTGGGCTCCAAAGAAGTTCAAAAAACCACGGAAGAAAACACTCGGTGGCAAAGAAAATCCACGGTCGACATGGGTGGCCAGGAGCACGCACTCACCCTCTTCCGGCTGGGACTGCCACTCTTTCCCCGGAAGCCTTGCGACGCCGTGGGGGATCAGCCCGTCGTTGGCCATGTCGAGAGATCCTTCTCCGTGATGGTCGATGGATCCAATCTCCTGGACCCATCCTTCGGCAAAGAGATCTAGACGAAGACCGCTGCGATGGTGGATCTCCCCTTCGCCTTCTCCGCCGCCGACGCTTTCTTTGCGCTCCAAAGACCGCCGTCTTCTCCTTGACCATGGTTGCGGCGAGATGCGCGAAGAGGAGCTTTATTGAGGCGAAGCGGGCGTTAGGCGGAGAGAGGAGAGCAGAGAGGAAATGATGAAGCATTGTTCAGAAAACCCTCGCTGGTCGCATTTATAACATCCCTTCCGAGTGGATGACAGGTGGACCCGGTCAGTCTAATCATATCCCGAAATAGTTGCATTGACATGATACATGGCGGAAAAGGCGGCGCGGAGATCGAGGCATCTATGTCCTATCCCATCCGAACGCCGCGGTCCGCCCCTTCGCGCGCTTCCCCAAATTTCGTATCCCGTAGAATCCACGAAGGGCAGATCGGTCTGTCAGACGCAGGATCTCCTGCGATCCGTCGCTCGGGAACCGGCGAAGTCCAAAAGGTCACTCGACGAAAGACAAGAATGGATCGAGTCGACTGAGGAAAAGTTGCTCGTTATCAACAAAGGGGATCTTGATCCAAAACAACGCATAACCAGTATGCAGAAGTCAATCGGAAACAGCATCAACTCCTCCCTCATTCAAGCCTCAATCCATTCGGGGGCTAATGATGGGTTCATGTACCTAGGGTAGGGTCATAGGCCTGATCTAAGTACCCTACCCAAGGACACCCTTAGAAGAGATCACCTTCCAGTCGACCTATGAGGAACCCACTCAACTGACTTGAAGGACTCGACCATGAAGACTCACTCGACCACTAGAAGGTCAAGAGGCACTCTGCCGCAACGGCACTGTAATTGAATAGACTTTATGATAGTTAAGACACTTTATGTGGGGCGGTACGAAGAACGCTCGCACTTAATGTACTTTAAAACCTTCATTCGTGGGGTGGCGGGGTCTGGCGCCTCTATATAAGCCACCCCCTCCACAGGCGTAGGGTTCGCACCTGTAACACATATACACATAATCCAATCGACCGCCTCAGGGCTCCGAGACGTAGGACTTTTACTTCCTCCAAGAAGGGCCTGAACTCGTACATCGCTTGTGTTCACAACCTCTCCATAGCTAGGACCTTGCCTCTCCATACCTACCCCCCACTCTACTGTCAGACTTAGAACCACGACAGCCGTGAACCAGATCATCGAGGCCCAGCGGCAGGAGCGGAGGGCGGAAGGCGTGCATATTACCGCCGACGCCCCCCGGACCTTCAATGAGCAGCTCGTCAGCAGCCAGGCCCGCCTTCGGCTGGCCCATCAGATGTTGCGCCGCCTTCAACGCGTCGGGGCCCAGGCGATCTACGCCCTCTGGCCAGGCATGTAGGCTCCGCACACTCCCAGTCGGACTGCCGACTGGCTGGAGGTGGCGTCCAGCCGCCTGGAGTCCTGGAAGGGTTCTACGGCCTAGGCTAGGGCGCGCCGAGCCCTGGAGTTCGTCAAGGTGTGGTACCCTGGGCTGGATCTAGCCCAGCTGACCATGTTTCGACTGGAGGAGCAGGAGGAGCTGGTGGCGGTGGAGGCCGACCTTGTCAGCAGGGCGGCGGCGATTGCCAACTACACTGACACCAGCGTCTTCATCCCTGAAGTGGTTGAAGAGGCCGCCGAAGCGCCACTGGAGTGGCTCGGGCTGAACCCGGAGGATAGCGAGGACTCGGCTGAGGTGATCGACTCCAGCGATGAAGGGGAGGAGGAGGAGGAGGAGGAGGAGGAGCAAAGCGAGGAGGACGCACCGGAGGTCGGAGCGGATGGCCAGCCTCAACATGACTGGGCCTCGAGCAATGACCCATGCTCCAATGCGCCGACTGCTGCTGGAGGCGTCTAGGCGGAGACCGACCAGCCGCCCGTTCCATCGACGGACGCCGCCGATTCTGCCGTCCAGCCGTCCACTTCCCCAACTGGTGTCACCGACTCTGCCATCCAGCCTGATCCCTTTGCTGCGCCAATCGGCACCGCCGACTCCACTGTCCAGCCGGGTCCTTCTGCTGCACCAACCGGCACCGCCGACTCCACCGTCCAGCCGGATCCTTCTGCCGCCCCTTAGGGTGTTATCTTTTTCTTTTTCTGCTCACTAGTCTGGACAAACTTTGATTAGATTTCCACAATTCCACCCGCGGGGTGTATATTAAACTCTTGAATGCTGGCCAGTGGGACTTTATCTATGTAAATATTTTTGACACAATTCATGCTTTGCTTTGCCGGCTTCTAACTTTTCTTGCTTTCTGCTCCTTGCTTTTTTCCATTGCCGCCCTCCCTTGGCTATCCTCTTGCCAGCCAAACAGCCGCTCTACGAACTACGGCTGGGTCAAGTACTAAGCTATCTGGGGGAGGGCAAGTACTTAACCGTTTGGAGTGTCGGCAAGGCAAGCAGAAACCGGCCGGCCGGCTGCTCGGCAGCCGGCCAAAAAGGCGGGATGTCGGCCTCAGCTATATGCGTACTTTCCTTAGCCATTTTTCATGTGGGCATTGTTTTGCAATCCCTGCCCGCCGTACAGTCGCTCTACGAGCTGTGACTTCTGACAGGGGAAGTTTTGGTGCCGACACACTACTTGTCCGGCTGTAGGAGGCGGCATATAGCAGAAGGCGACGAGCCTCCGGGCCGACTGGTCGAACCCGATGCCAGACGGAATAATAAAACAACACATTCATAGGCAGGACACTTATCATATAGATAAAAGAGGGTAGTCCCCGAGCTCTTCTCGGGGGACCCGGAGTCTTCATACTTAATACAAAAGATAGTGTGATACATACTGCTTTCAACTGTAAAATCTTCGGAGGAGGTTTGCGTTCCATGGCCTCTTCGTCTCCTTGCCTGAGTCATCTCTTTTGCGTTCTCTGGGCTTCTGAGCGTCGATCAGGTAGTAGGAATCGTTGCCTAGTGCCTTGCTGATGATGAAAGGTCCTTCCCAAGGTGCCGAGAGCTTGTGCTGGCCGGCTGTTCATTGGATCAACCGGAGCACAAGGTCTCCCTCTTGGAAGAATCTTAGCTTCACCTTGCGGTTGTAGTATCGGTGCAGACTCTGCTGGTAGATGGCAGACCGGCTGAGCGCCAGCAGCCGGCCCTCTTCCAGCAAGTCGACGCCGTATTCTCGTGCCTCCTTGGCATCCGCCTCGGTGTACATGGTGACTCGCGGGGAGTCGAACTCTATGTCCGTCGGGATGACGGCTTCAACGCCGTAGACGAGGAAGAAGGGTGTGAAGTCGGTCGATTTGTTCAGAGTTGTGCGCAGGCTCAAGAGGATGGCCAGCAGCTCATCGAGCCAGCAGCCGACCGAACGCTCTAGAGGCTCGACCAGTCGAGGCTTGATGCCGGACAGAATGAGGCCGTTTGCTCGCTTTACTTGGCCGTTTGACTGTGGATGGGCAACGGATGCTAAGTCCAGTCGGATGCCCTGTGTCGCGCAGAAACGAGCCAAGGCTCCTTCGGCGAAGTTTGTGCCATTGTCGGTGATGATGCCGTGTGGTACCGAGTGGTGATGTCGGTGATGAAAGTCACGGCAGTCGGCCCATTCAGCTTCTTGATTGGCTTTGCTTCTATCCACTTGGTGAACTTGTCCACAACAACAAGCAAATGGTTCATACCACCACGGGCCGTCTTGAACGGTCCCACCATGTCCAGCCCCCAAACAAGTGATCTTGAAGCCGCGTGGTGACCACATTCGCCTTGGTGGATATCTTTGAGGATTGCTTGACCTTGGTCCGGCTCCATGCAGCGCTGGTACACGCCAGTGATACTGCGCCGTACCAATTCTTTGTTGACTATGGTGTATGCTGCTACCCGGCGTTGCACTTGTCGGGCTAGAATCTCATCAGTCGGCAACTCTTTGTTCACCAGAAAGTTGAGGATGGGTTGAGCCCATGAAGGTGCTGCTATTTCTTCGACTGCCACGACTGCAACTTGTACAAGGGCGGTTGGGCCGGGAGGCGGCGGGTTGGAGTTGGCTGCCACTTGCTGAGTTGAAGAAGTCCCCGGGCCGACTACTGCAGTCCCCGGGCCAGATTTTGAAGTCCCCGGGCCGGGTGTGACGGCTGCAGTCCCCGGGCCGCCTGCCGAAGTCCCCTGCGCCGGCTTCTAGGGCCCTCAAGTCAGATCCGACTGCTTCAGGAGGGGCCGGCACGAAGATGGAGTCAGACTCTGGTGATGGCTTGACAGATGGCTTAAGGAGGCGCTGTAAGGCGACGTCGGCTGGTAACGCTTGCCGGGTGGAGCCGATCCGTGCCAAGGCATCTGCTTGCTTATTGTCATTTCTTGGCACATGGAGGAACTCGCACCCGTCAAAATATCCACTGAGTTGCTGTACGAGAAAGCGGTAGCTGCCATATTTGCATCCTTGGCGTCCCAGTTGCCTGAAGACTGCTGGACCACCAAGTCGGAGTCACCATAGCACAGGATCCGACGAATGCCGAGTTCCTTGGCAAGCCGGAGCCCGTGTATGAGTGCCTCGTACTGAGCTACGTTGTTGGAGGTGGCAAAGTGGATTTGCAGCACATATCTGAGCTTGTCGCCTTTGGGAGAGGTGAGGACGATGCCGGCTCCCAGACCGATGTGCATTTTTGAACCATCAAAATGCATCCGCCAATGGGTAGAGTTGGGTACTGGTGGCAGGTACTGGGTCTCGGCCCAGTCGACGAGGAAGTCGGCCAGAGCTTGTGACTTGATGGCGGTGCGAGGCTGGTAGTAGATGGTGTAAGGGGCTAGATCAATGGCCCATTTGGCCACTCGGCCTGAAGCATCTCGGCTTCCAATGATCTCAACAAGCGGAGCAGTGCAGACAACAATAATTGGGTGCTCCTGGAAATAGGGCTTCAGCTTCTTGGCGGCAAAGTGCACGCCATAACACATCTTCTGATAGTGGGGGTAGTTTTGCTTGGAGGCGGACAGTACTTCACTCAAGTAATACACTGGCCTCTGGACTGGCAATGCTCTGCCCTCCTCCTTGCGTTCCACCACTATGACTGTGCTGACCACCCGACTGGTGGCGGCGATGTAGAGGAGCATGGGCTCTTTATCAGTCGGAGCCGCCAAGATAGGCGGGGTGGTCAACATCTTCTTGAGTTGGAGAAAAGCCTCGTCCGCCTTGTCGTTCCACTCGGAAAAAGTGGTCTTCTTCATGAGTTGGTACAGGGGAAGGCCTTCTCGCCCATCCGACTGATAAAACGGCTGATTGATGCCAGGCAGCCGGTGAATTTCTGCACGTCCAGCAGTCGGGCGGGCACCTCCATCTTCTCAATGGCCTTGATCTTCACAGGGTTGCACTCTATGTCGCGCTCCGAGACCAGGAAGCCAAGAAGTTGGCCGGCAGGTACTCCAAAGACACATTTCTCCGGGTTGAGCTTGATCTGGAATCGGCGCAGGTTCTCAAAAGTCTCCTTGAGGTCTTCCAGCAGCGTGCCATGCTTCTCCGTATTCACCACCACATCATCCACATAAACATGGGCGTTTCTGCCGAGTTGCTTGAGGAGACACTTCTGCATGCAACGCTGAAACGTGGCGCCAACATTTCGCAAGCCGAACGTCATGGTCAGGTAGCAGAAGGCTCCAAATGGCATGATGAAGGCGGTCTTCATCCTGTCGGCCGGGTTCTGCTTGATCTGATGGTACCCTGAGTACGCATCCAAAAAACTTAGTAGCTCGCATCCGGCTGTTGAGTCTATCACTTGGTCGATTCTTGGCAAGGCAAAGGGATCCTTGGGGCAAGCTTTGTTGAGGCTGGTATAATCAATGCACATGCGCCACTGCTTATTCTTCTTCAGCACAAGAACTGGGTTGGCCAACCATTCTGGAAAGAACACTTCCATGATGAAACCGGCTGCTAGAAGCCGGGCTATCTCTTCTCCGACAACTCTTCTCTTCTCTTCTGACAGGCGGCGCAAGGGCTGCCTAACCGGCTTGGCGTCAGGTCGGACATGTAACTTGTGCTCGGCGAAATCCGTCGGAACACCTGGCATGTCTTTGGGAGACCATGCAAAGATGTCCATTATCACGGAGGAAATCGACGAGCTCGCTTTCCTATTTGCTGTCAAGGTTCGCACCTATGACAGCGTGCCTCTCCGGGTGATCCGGGTCCAAGGGTATCTTCTTTGTTTCCTTCGCCAGCTTGAACGAGCCCTCAACTTCCGACTCCTTGGGGATGGGTGACATTTCCGGCTTCTTGCCTGCCATCGCCACAACCCGGTCAAGGAGCTGCTTCTCAGCTGCAATCACAAGGGACTCGGCCAGCCGGCTGCTGTCCGCGGCGCAGGCGGATGACTTCTTGTAGTCTCCGACTACGGTCAGGATCCCCTTGGTACTCGGCATCTTCATCTTGAGGTAAGCATAGTGGGGGACCGCCATGAACTTGGCCAGGGCAGGCCGGCCAAGCAGCGCATGGTAGGGGCTCTCAAGGTCCACCACTTCAAACCAAACTGGCTCACGGCAGAAATGATTCTTGTCTCCGAAGAGAACATCAATTTGGGTCTTGCCGATTGGTGAGCAGGAAAGGCCAGGGACTATGTCATGGAATACAGTCCGATTGGGTGGAGCTGCTTCTGCTTGATTCCCAACTTCTCCATTGTGTCACGATACAGGATATTGATGCTGCTGCCGCCGTCTATCAGGACTCTAAAGAAACGAGCTGCCCGCCTCTCTGTTGCAAAAGTAGCATCTAGGACCAGGGCGTAGGAACCAGGGGAGGGCATCACCTCCGGGTGGTCGGCCCTGCTCCAACTGATGGGCTTTTCAGACCAATGCATGAATTCTGGAGTATCTGATGCCACCGCTTGTACTTCTTGCTGTTGCAGCCGTCTGCTGCGCCTGTCATCGGCCACACTGGTGAACACAATGTAGGCTCCGTGCTCCTCAGGATACTCATCTTGTATGGCGCCGACTGGCCGAGCCGCCAGCTGCTGGGGTGGAGGAGGCGGCGGGCCGGCAGGTGGAGGAGGCATGAGTCCATCTCCCTTGGCGATTCTGGTGAGCCAATGGCACTTCCGAGTGGTGTGATTGGATGGCTTTGCGCCACTATGGAACTTGCAGGGTGCATCAAGGGTCTGCTCGTAAGAGAAGGCGGGCAACCAATTGGGCTTGCCTCCCTTCTAACGCTTGGGCGCTGGCTGCCTTCCGGCTGCTGGTCTTCGACTGTCGCCACCTGCCAGCTGGTGGAAGCCGGCTAGGTGGCCTTGCGCTTGTTGTCGCTTGGTTGCTGTCGCCGACTGGTGTCACCAGCCGGAGTCCGAGGAGCCTAAGGAACCACCTTGCCGGATGCATCAACTAGGATCTCCGCCTTCATGGAGGAGTCGGCCATGGCGTGCTTGTCGGCGGTGATTAGCAGTTCATCGAGAGTCGCGGGCTCGTTGCAGAGAAGTCGGTGTTTGAGGAGGGTGCCTTCTCGGCACCCGGCGGTGAAGTACTCGATTGCCTGCACCTCGTGCACGCCTTCGCAAGAGTTGCGCAGCTCGGCCCAGCACGTGAGATAGTCGCGAGTCAATTTGCTGGGCCCTTGGACGCACAAGGAGAGCTGTCGGGGCTTGGGAGGCCACTTGTATGTGTTGGTGAAGTTGCGGACGAAGGCTTCAGTGAAATCAATCTAGCTGTTGATGCTGCGGGGCTTCAGGCTGTTAAGCCACGTTCGGACTGTGCCTTGAAGCATGAGCGGGATGTACTTCACAGCAACGCGCTTGTTGCCGTTCACTATGCTGATGGCCGTGGAGTAGTCGACCAGCCAGTCCTCCGGCTTCACGGAGCCGGTGTACTTGGGCGTGTCTCTTGGGAGTGTGAACCCTTTGGGGAAGGGCTCATCTTGGATTCGTGGGTCGAAACAAGGAGGGCCCAACGCATCTTCTTCTTCTAACGCCAGGGATCGGTTGAGGTGGTCGATCCGATGGTGGGCGTTGTTCTCTCCGACTCCCTCTCGGCGACCAAGGCGGTCGCCGAGTGTCGGGTGTGTGACAGGCGGCGGAGTGGGATGCCTTTCTCCACGAGGTGGAGGGGGAGGCGGGTCGCCTCGCTGCTCCACTGCTCGAGGGCGGTCGTCGGTGTCACGCTCGATGGAGAGGTGAGTCCGACTGCGGCTGGCAGCCGGCTCATTGCCTCTTCTTCCGCGGGCGCCGCCAGTCGGTGTCCGGGATGTAGCGCCATGGTCTTGGCGAAGGGGCGGTTCGTCGTTCTGCCGAACAGGCTCTTCGGCGCGGCAGCCGGCTTCGTGCTGCGTGGCGGCCGCGTCTAGGAGCTGCTGGACTCGCTCCGTCATGTGGCGACGCTCGTCGCCCTCATACTTGTCCAGCTCATCTGTCACCGTCTGGGCGGCCCGGATGTTCTCTGCAGGTGTGGCGTAGACGGGACAGTCCGTCCCGAACATGCTGGCGATGGTCGCGCCACGCTGCCGGATCGAGCCAATGCGGCTAGGCCCCTCAAGAGCCGACGTGCCGCCGACAGCTCAGTCCATCTCGCGCTGGTAGGCCTCCAAGAGGCATCGCATGCTGTCCAGTCGGTTGGCGTTCTCCATAAGCTGGACGCGGCGTGCCTCCAGCATCTCGACATCCGCACCTTCCGGGATGGGCGCTGCCAAGTCTCGCGGCGCCGCATCGAGTGGGTCTCGGATGCCTCCGTCCGAGTGCTCACCACTGTTGATGACAAGCACCTCCGTGACGGTGCTCCCGCCGCTGTGCTCGCGAGAAGGCGGCTCGTCGTAGACCACCACGTTGGTGGGGAATGCGTCAAGCGACGCCGTGTTGGAGTCAACGATCATCGGGTCGGTGGAGCCAACGGACTCTAGGTCCACAGTAGGCTCGCTAGTGACGTGAAGCTGATCGAGGAGGCTGACGAGGCGGCTCTCGGGGAAGCCGGTGCCCACATCGGAGGCCGGCTTGTCGGAGAGGTGGATCTCCCCGACAAGGTCGGCGAGGTAGCTCACCGCGCAGGCGATCTCCGCGTCGTGCAGCACGTCGATGCTGACGCCGTCAGGCATGCTGGGCTGGCTTCGCTCGCCAGGAAGGAACAAGGTTC
The DNA here is from genome assembly GCA_021437245.1 of Aegilops speltoides. Taxonomy (NCBI): domain Eukaryota; kingdom Viridiplantae; phylum Streptophyta; class Magnoliopsida; order Poales; family Poaceae; genus Aegilops; species Aegilops speltoides. The sequence continues at coordinate 83,180,916 of CM038146.1, read as the reverse complement.
CCGTCCAGAGGAGGTCTCCGGAAGACGGTGCACCTCGCCCCACGGTGGGCGCCAAATGTCGGGGGTTGGGTGCGACATATGCCAACGGATGGCTTATCATGGTGGGAGCGAGTAGAACGTCCCCGGTGCCTGAAAGCGGGATAAGGCGTAGACACGAACGCCGCCGTACTTTACCCAGGTTCAGGGCTCTCCTAGGAGATAACACCCCTAGTCCTGCTCTACGGGGTCTCCGCATGATCACTAAGGCACAACTGATACAATGCTGCTCCTTAAGCTGTGTGCTAGAGGTAGAAGGAGGCAGGGCTAGCTCTCTTCTTCCTCTGGAGTAGTAGCTAGTTCTAATGGAGTGGGAACCATTTGCTTGGGTCCCCTGGGGGGTTTATATAGGCGTACCCCCCAGGGGTACAATGGTAATCTGGCCGGGTGCTGGGCCCGGCTGTTAGTGTCTCTGTTTGCCGGCTGTTGGGGCCCGCCGCCTGGTGGGCCCGCCGACGGGTCTGGTTCAGAGCCGACAGGCCACTCCCGCCGCTGGCGGGTCTGGTTGGTGGCTGATCACTGTAGTCGTGTTGCTAATGACCAGGCTTGGTCAGCGGAGTATGGCTACAGTCCCGCCGCCTGGTGGGAGATCACTATAGCCACACCATGTCTTATCTGGTTGATGGTGCACAGGTCCCGAGGGAGGAACTTCTTTGGAGGCCGGCCCCCAGTCCGGCCGGTCCAGCTTCGCCGCCTTCCGGCTCTCGCTGCCTGGTAGGGCCCGCCGCCTGCAGACCGTACCGACAAGTCGTCGTGAGGAACAGGACTCCGCCTGTCAGGAGTGACGTCAAGGGGGGAGTAGCAATAGTGCTGCGCCGTGCGGAGATCTCTGCCTGTACGGGGCACTGTAGCCATGCCAAGCCCAAGATTCAGGGGTGAGGGACTACGTTGTAGCCTCACCCTGTCTTGTCCTTTTGATGAGGGCGCAGACTCTGAGGGCGCTGGGTGGCCGCCTGCCAGACGCCGGCCTCTCCGGAGGCCGTCTGCTAGGAGCCGGCCGGTCTTGGTGCCGTCTGCTGGTGCTTGGCCGTCTTCGGGCAGCCGGCCGTTAAGCCAGTCGGCCACCGGAAGGCGGCGCTTCACTATGAGGTTTCGTGGGGCGAAGCCGGCCCAAAGTCTTGAAAGGTTCGGGGGTTCGGGTGAGGCTATCCGTGGCCCATTACTCCAACAGTTGCAACGTAGTTTTATCTATTTTATTTGTATCGTAAGACTAGTTTATGGTGTTTGGTTGAAGTGTGCTATTTGAATAGTTGAATTGTATCTATATGTTGTTTCAAATATTGTTTTTTTGTGCTCTGGCTGCTCGCGTGCTGATTTTTTGCAGCGCCTGTTGGAACGGCTCGTGCGGCCGTTGGAGCCAGCGCTCTGCTGCGCGTGAAAATATGCTATTTCGGCATTGCAAAAATTGTTTTAGCGCGCCGCGCGTTGCGCGCCTATTGGAGATGCTCTTGATGTAAATGTAGATGCAGACATCGAGTTGTGCTGATGTGCACATCCAAATAGATGGGAAAATATATTTAAAATAATCTCAATGGTGATCACAGAATAGAGTTCATTTCATACTATTAAATTATTGTGTTAGTTACATAACTGAAAAATCTCACGGGTGCGCTCAAGTCTAATGTCTACACTTCAACAAAAGTTGCAATAAAAATGCTTTACAAAATCCTTTCTCAAATTTTCTTTGGCATTTTGTACCCAAGGTGAGGCACATGAAATTTAATAATATTTTGATTTTTTGGTATTTGAATAATTTTTAAGTGGGGTCTATTTTTAGTTTTATTTGATTTTCTTGAAAAAAAATCCTCTTTTTCATGGATGTTTTTCCTTTTTTTTTTGTTTGTTCATTCTATCGAAATTTGGTTTGACATGGCCACCCCATCTCCAATACTACATTTCTTTTGGAGATCGAGTATGGACTATGGAGTGCAGGGGCGGAGCCAGGAATTTTCGCCATTGGGTTCACTCAATGGCTCATTTTAAAAAAAAATGCGGTGGTATAAAGATTTTTATATGAATCAACAAAATGTCAAGTCTAATTTTACACCATCTTACAACAAATGTATAATACTCCCTCCGTTCCTAAATATTTGTCTTTCTAGACATTTCAAATGGACTACTACATACGAATGTATGTAGACATATTTTAGAATGTAGATTCACTCATTTTGCTCCGTATGCAGTCACTTGTTGAAATGTCTAGAAAGACAAATATTTAGAAATGGAGGGAGTACAAAGTAACAGCATGACGAATGTAAGGACAACGTTTTTGAACTTGAGCTTAAAAAAATACTGATTATTTCACGAAAGATGTTTGAGTATTCTAAGTGCCCGTAAAAACTTGAGCCGGAATGACATTTGGGAGTACTGGACAAAATAAACAAAATCAGACCTCTAAAAAATCTTCGAAAATAGAAATTTGGAGCAATGATTTTGTTTTTTTATGCAGAGGACACCACGGAAGTCATTTTGAAAGGAAACTTTACATGCATCTAGAATACTTGACCATCTTCGATGTCTAGAAATTTCAGATTTTTTAATCCAGTTTGCTATGTTTTTTTCTTAATTTAGTGTTCATCTCTGGGAGTAGATGAGCTCGGGCTGAAATAGCAATTTTGATATTATATCAGTTATCCGGTGTTCTACTACAATAAAATTTGAAGGGTGCACGATATATAAATGCGTTTTTCCTCGAAGACGATATGCACAACATAGACGAGATGTGATGATGTGACTTATTACCTCGAATTTGGTCCACAATAACCGGCAGGCTCGGCGCTCGCAACGTAGGCGAGCATGAAAGAATAGATAGCAGAGTCAAGAAACCGAAAGAAAAGACGAAAGGTATGCGGCGGCTGGCGGCTGCCCCTGTACACAGTACACGCGCACGAGAAGATGAAACAGGGGCACGAGGACACGAGCAGGCCTAGCAGGCTGGCACGGAATGGTCCATTGTGGATTTTTGGGCTTAAGCGTTGCGTCCTAAGTTAATGGGTTCAATCCTTATTTTTGATTGGGTTCAAGCACGTACGTACGTATACATATACCCGGTCAGAAACAATGTCGTTGGGTTCAGCTGAACCCAACGCTCGTGTGCTGGCTCCGCCCCTGATGGAGTATGGAGTAAATCTTCAAGTACAGAAGTACTGACCCCTGTTTCCCTGACAATATTGCATTACTTGCAGCAAGCAATGCCTACCGGATCCATCTCAGTTCCTTTAATTTTCATCCTTACTAGAAGCAAATTGCGCGCTTTGCTGCGCCATCTAGTGATACTCAAATCATCAAACCCATTAAGAGGCGCTAGAATGGTGGCCAACCAGCTACGCCATGTGGCGCATGCTGGTTGGTCACAGTGAAAAAGTATTTCTTTAGAGTTTTTTAAATGGTAGGGAGACTTTTTTCGAGAGAAGTTTATTTAAGCCTTTTCTTTTTCCTTTTAAGATGGTTGTGATGTCTATGTGACGCGAGAATATTTGTTTAAGATACAAAGGGCGCTCATTCGCGCTAGCCACCTCAGCGATTTTACTGTGGCGACTTACTGTGCGGGAGGGAGCAATGCGGCTGGATCTTGACGTGGAGGAGTAGCTTTCTCAGATTCACCTCACCTCTGCTTTTCCTCGTTTCCTCGACTGTCACGGCACGCAACCTCCCCTGGTCTTCCTTGCTCTCGTCGCGCCGCTCCACAGCCTGCGCCTCCACCCCTTCTTTCTTCCCCTCACCTTCTCCCCACCACCGGTCCGCGTCGCCGCCGGCATGGAGGCCTGGGCTCGGGCAACTGCCGTGATGTCGGGTTCGTCGGCGAGGTCTCTGGGGAACGCGTGACGGGCTTGACCTCTCCCGGCTCCCCGCCCTCGCCCGTGACGACGAGGACTAGGTTGCGCTGCGCCTCCAATCCCAGCTCATGGTGGCGCTGGACATGCCCCACGACGCCGTCTGCGTCGGTCTGAAGCTCGCGGAGGACGGGAACGAGGTGGGGTGAAGATTCGATGGCTGCACGGTGGGAAAGCAATGGCGGCGGCTTCACCGGTGAGCAAGACTCGTCCGTAACCTTTCTCTTGTCTCCTTCCTTTGTTGATACTCTCGTCCACGTCAAGTTTGAACTTAAGAATAGGTTATGTCTGGTTGTAGTCCATATTCTTTGGCTCAAGTCCAATGTACAGAGGTCTGTTTTTAACCAGATTTTATTCAGTTTTCAGTTTGACAGAAATTCTTGATGTTATTACCTCTTAGTGCCATCTACACGTTATTGTCATATTCACGGCAATTTACCTAATTTGAGAACATGTGGAACACATTACTATTGTAGCCACTTGGCATTGGGTTACATTACCTGATGCCCAATAAACAGTTGACTGTAAGAAATGTTGTCTAACCAGTGACATTATTTCGCCTGTTTCGGTCTATTGCTGCTTGTTTGCTTGCTTTATTAGTTTTGCTGTCAGAAATGACGTGTAACCCAGGAGTGCGTGACAACTCTGTTGATGTTCATAGATCTACGGGATGGCAAACGGTTTTTTGTGGATCACCCTGGAGCAGTTCCTATTTTCACCGCTCAGTTACTCAGAACCTTTAGATGTTTCTGTTTTTTCTTTAAAAAGTAAATTGCATCTGCTTCTGTTTGACCACTTCCCAGCATTTGGGGGCAAGACAGTGATCTCATCTCTGTATTGATTGTAGGATGAAGAGCTGAAGAAGGTAATTGGCGGGACGGCCTACGTTGAGTGCAGCTCAAAAACACAACAGGTAAAAGTTGACAAAATCTTCTTGTTATTTTACAGTATAGTGTAAGGATAGACGCATAGTTCAGTTAGTGATGATTGTTGTTTTGTTTGCATGGTGTAGACTATCAAGGCGATGTTTGATGCAGCGATTAAGGTGGTTCCAGCCTCCGAAGCAGAAGCAGAAGAAGTAGAAGGCATAGAAAGTACGCATGGACAGACCAATGGTGGAGGCTCGCAGGACGGAGTGCCGCTGCCGCCGCCATCCTCACCCCTGAGCCCAAACTTCCAATTTGATAGATGTGAGGGTATGTAGAAGAAGAGCCTGGAAGAGGTATACTTGGCTCCAATATCATCTTAGTGTACTTGTTGTTTATTACTCCCTCCGTCCCACAATATAAGATCATTTTTCAATTTTTCAAGCTAACATAGCTTGAAAACGATCTTATATTGTGGGACGAAGGGTGTAGTTATGTTTCCACAAGGATAGTGACTGGTAGATGCATTACCACATATATAATTAGTTTGTATGAATGATAGAAAACTCAGTATTCACTAGGTAGGGTGTCTGAAGTGTCGACACAAGATGTTTCAAACTTTGGCTCTACATTTAGTTGTCGTTAGTACAATATTGGTTTTCGATTCAGGAGCTTTTGCTTGGTATGGCGGTATCTAAGAGACATTTGTTCATTTCCTCCTAAGAAACAGAGAAATAAGGTCAGAGTCTAGGGATTGTGCATTCTTTATTCCTGGTTAAGAAAACTGCTTTTTAAGAATAAAATACAAGTTGACACTGAAACCGATTTCCAGCATGGTCTTGCACTGTGTTCTTCAGGTATGTTATTAATTCTTCCTCACATTGTGGTAAATGCAACTCTTCTCACATATACTTTTCGATGGTCTTAGAGCATTCAAGCAAGCCCCCCCCCCCAACATGAATTCTCTTGTAGGATTTGGGTCTGCAGCTGCATTTGCTATTAGTGCAGTAAGTAAAATTATAGCGGTTGTTTTTCAGACACACAAGAATACTAATAATAGTCTGATACAGATTTTCTTGTATGAAGGTTTCCTTGTTGAACCCTGAATTGGCATGGAATTCAACCTTCTTCGATGAACCGGTGAGCAATCTTCCATGCATGAAAATAGAACTCATATGTACTTGCTGCCACCTGCTCTTGTGTTCTGGCACTGTATTACTACCCATTAATAAAGTTGCTTTGCTTTGAGTTTATTAACAAAATGAGTGCCAATGCCCAACATTTCTTTGTTGGGCATATTTATTAACAAGCCAACCACTGTATAATTGAATCATTCAACGTACAAACCCTGTTTCTGTCTTCCACATTACTTCATTTGATTTGGTAGTTGATCAAACAACAGTTGTGAGTTTTTTTTTTTAAGGAATTCATCTTGTATACCATGCAGGTCATGCTTCTTGGATTTGTAATTCTGGGCGGATCTCCCAAGGAAAGTGCTAGGCTTAAGGCATCTAGCGATATGAATGAGCTCATTGTAAATACATATCTACGCATTGTATGAACACGTGCAACATTTACTTTTTGCATTCCTAGAAGCTAAAATAAGAAGGCTGATACTTTCATTAGCATACCTGTCTATAATCTCTTGACCAATATAACTAATATAACAACTAACTATGTCTCATGTTATATGGCAGTCACTCTTATCTCCTCAGTCGAGGCTAGTCGTTACATCATGAGGCGATGATCTTCCTTCAGATGGCATTTTGAATGCGGATGCAATAACAGTTCAAGTTCTTGTCAATGATGTCCATGTTGGAGACTCGGTATTGGTTATTGAGTCATTAGAAAGGATAGTTGATGATTTTGACTTTGAACATGGTATCCATCATCATATTGAAGTATGTTGGTGGTTGGTACCAATCATTTTTTGTGATAGAAGTTTGGCATGCGTTTTGTCAACTGTTGAAGGAGAGGATTGTCCTAGGCGACTGCAAGTTTTTCAAATCTACCTTCTACTAGGGTTGTCTTGAAGAAGACATTTGTTTAATCACGGATCAGACTAGACCGGCAGACGTGCATAAGCAAGATAAGTGCGCACAAGAATGCTTAGGAGGCGTGCCAATGGCACGCCCCAGCCACTAGTTCACTCAAAATGAGCCTTTATTTGGTAATAACGATATTCTAGCACACATACTGTATAGATTTGGCTTTTACTTCATGGAAAATTGTAAGGATGGAAAGCATAACCCACACATTTGCCTACTCAATTCTGAAAGCGACGCTACAACACGCTCCAAGCTCATATGCCTATTTCCTCTGGATCAATGCCAGCCACCGTTACAAACTCTTCGATCATTCATCAACAGACAGCAGGTATCTGCAGAGATGCATGCTGACATACTAACATCAGAGTGCACATTCTCTTCTCAGGCAAATAGGCAAAACGTACAAATTGTACCAAGAGTCACGCGTATGAGTACAAATTGTATAGTCCCATCTAAAGAGAAGTACAATCCATCTGCCGCCACTCTCCACAGAGACAATGAACTGCATAAAAACAACCCCGTCCTTCTAGACATAATTATGTTGGTTAAGATTCAGAAAACCTTGCTAACAACTGAAGCCCGCAAAAAGGAAATAGCATAACCTCCTCCCTTTCATAGTAAACTGGTCAATGTAATAATCAGCGCTATGCAATTCCAGACATGCATCAGTGATCCAAGAAAACACAACATCTTTGTGCATCTGCATGAAAATGAGGTTTGATGCCAAGTATCCCAAGCATCTGAATGCAGATTGGTTGTGAAACATGAGTTAACTAAAACTCGCATGTGATTCTGATGTTAATTAATGGGATTAACTACTACTGTCTTCTAGCTCCTTCTCCTTATTCACTTTTCTCCCTTGAGCTCCTCTTTAGGACAAGAAGACCGGTTATACCGAGAAAAATAGTCACATATCATATTAGGCGGCATGAGCTAAATTATTCTCCATTACATCCCAAAAATAAGAAGCAGCTCTAGAAAAAAAAATAGGCTTCTCTTACACTTCTCTATACTCAAAACTGGTCCTAATTCTGTTGGACATGAATAGTGCAGTGCGCTATTTCTTGAATTACTTGCTGGAGTGAGCTGCATTTCTCCCTAATTCCCTTCTTCAAAAGAACATAACTGGTTTTGTATTGAAAAGATAGAAATAAAAATACTTTACAGGACCAAGGGGGATAAGCAAAAGGAGATGAACATAAAAAACTATGGCATATGCTTTCATTTTCATAATCACCTGGAATCGTATGAAACATGCATAAAAACTCATGAACAAGTAGTTCTAGAACCTAGACGACATGAATCAACAATTAAGAAAGATCAGCAAACTTATTTTACCTCTGCAGTTGAAATCCAACAAATATTTTACGAATAGAGATATTGCAAGCATGTACATGATCAATATTCCGGGGAAAGGCGAGTCAACACACAGGTGAGACCTTAACTACGAAATTTAGCCATAATTGTTGAGGTTGAGCACTCAAATATTTCCATGAAACTACAAAATTGTGCCATACACAAGGATGAGATGTTCTATCTGCAACGACGTGGACACCTACATCAAGCTATATATGTGGATTAAGTTTCAGTCTAACTGAATCTATCACTGAACACTGCCTGCATATCATGTTACTTCTGCAATGGCATGGACTCTTGAAGTTACCTTCATAACACAAACATGCTTAAGAAGTAAACTTGTATACACAGGGATGACATGTTGTATCTGCAATGGCATAGACACCTACAACCAGCTATGTATGTGGATAAAATTTCAGTCTAACTGAATATATCCAGTATCCTCTGAACACTACTCGCATATCATGTTCTGCAAATGGTATGGACTCCTGAAGCCTGCCTCCATAACACAAACAAGCTTTGGAAGTAAGCTTGTACAATTAACAAACGCCACTAACAAAATAAGACAGAGAAAAGAAAAACAGCTTGGTAACCATAGGAGCCTAGTTTGGAAAGCAAATATGAACACTTGATTAAGTACATGTAGAAAGAACCACAAGACTTATAAGTATATATGAACGAATTAAGTGCAATCCCATCTTCTTTATGGATACCTCAGTCTCGGCTACAACGGCGCATGTTTGAGAATGGGCATCGGCGAGGACTCAACGCCGGCTCTAGTATCGGGCGCGGCGAACTGCAGACAAAGAATCCAATGTCACCAACACAATCTAATAGCCAAATCAAAATCCACCGACAGAGCGTCAACACCACAGCATCACCACCCAGATTTAATAGAAAGCGGAATAAGTAGAAAAGGGAAAATGGCATACCACCCTGCCCCAAAAGGGAGACAACGGAGGGAGATCGCAAGGAACCGAGACGGCGGCGAACAACGATGAAAACCTCCAAGTCTGCCAACAGCAAGGACGGCGGAGGCCATCAGCAGCAGCGGTGCACAGCCAGACCGGACACACAGATGGATTCGACGCCACCTAGCAGTAGCCAAACGATGAAATAAGCCTCCACCACCAACGCACCACTACCACAACAGCAACACCCCACCTCAACGGAAAACAAAATAAACAAAGGGGAATGAAGGCCATACCACGGCGGCTCAAGGCACAGGGGAGGAAGACGACGAAGCAGACTGCCCCCCACCACAGCGACCACAGCCAACAACGGAACCGGGGCAGAGGTCCCAATTCCCTACGCCGACAGCAAAGCTCCAATGCGACCAACAGCAAGGACGCCAGATCGACCCCCACAACGGCGACGCCCAGGCAAGTGAAGAATAACATGAGCAGCACCATCTGCACGCCCCGACCACCTTCAACAGCAGCAACGACGGCAGCGTAGAACAAACGAAACACATGCCGCACAAATTCGGCCGACCACGCAGTTCACCCCAACCCCATGCCCTCCCCTGCGAAGCACCGAGGGCCAAATCGACACGCGGCCACCGAAGAACCCGCAGCCGCCACGCCGCCCCCGCGGCTTTGACCAAACGAACAGACCACCGATCCCACAACAGACACGTACGGCCCACAGCGCAAACCCACCTACAGGGCGGTCCCACAAAATAGAAAGCACCCTCGTCCAGACCGAAGGAGGCGACCCAGTCAAAATCGATTGCCCCAATCGAAATCAACTGCCTCAATTGATTCTCAGCCCTCTAAAATTAGGGAGCTTAGTGTTATAGAGGATTCGGATTGGCAACTTGTGCTCCCTTGCATCTGGAACTACATAATTTAACACTCTAATTTTGCAGTGCCAAGTTTGTGCGGTTTCATCCAACTGCGCTGTCAGACCAATGCCTTCCAGTACAGCCAGCTAAACCAAGAGATAGTAGAGTTCTTGTAACTATGGACACATCGTTACAGGATCTATAACTCATCAGTCATTGCCAATCGATCATATACATGGGCAACATAACAAGGTCTGCACCAAACATTTTGTCCAGAAATGAAAAAACAACAACAGGTTACATTCTTCTAAATATCTCGTGTTAGAGACTGTACACGGAGATAAGGGAATTGATGGGAAAAACCATGAATGCCAGGAAAGATACGACGAAGGAGATGTTCACCATTTTCAGAGAAGGATTGCTCCCCCAGCTGTCGATCCAGTCGGTTACTCGAGCACCTGCAATACAAAACAAATAAATAATTTCAGCATTGGTCTCTCCATGCAGAGATTCAAGAACTAATCAGTCGTAACATGTGGTGGAACCATGAAAGAATGTTGTCCCATGCAGGACAGAACAGAATGAACAAAAGGATAGCAAATACTAACATTTTGGCGTACAGCCTGTACAAGACAAGCACACACGAAAGCTCCAGAAAGCTGTTTAGGCAATGTGAAACAAAATCGGTGCCGACGTTTTGGGCAATATTTACCTCGGATTTTATAGCTGGCAGAAGGAAGAAGAAAAGAAGAACAAAGCGAATTAAGTCCAACGCATTGGTCAAATGACATATTTTTCCTGCTTCATGTCCTCTGTTTTAGTTCGTCGGTACAAGCGCCAATCTATGGTTTGCGTAGTGCTCACAACCAGGTCTGGTTATCTCACATCAAGAGTAAACACATGAGGTAAATAAGCGCAACTTAATGATAACTACTAGCATAAGCCTAATGACTAATAGAGTATAATCATGATGAAGGTGCCACCAGGAAGCACACAGCTAATAATATCTTCATATGGCTCAATACTAAAGCTATATGATCAAATACCAATTTTAGTGTTTCACACAGTTATTTATGGCAGAAAAGTGAAATTATTCTCTTTCTCCCTGAAAGACAGCAATAACTCTCTATTGCAACTTATCAATAGATAACTGTTTCATTGTCTATAATGTACTCCCTCCATTTCTAATAATAAGATGTTTTAGGTATTGCAATATGGACTACATACGGATTAAAATGAGTGAATATACACACTAAAACACACCTAGATGCATACAGATCTGAGAAAATAGAGAAAAGCTAAAACATCTTATATTTAGGAACGGATGGAGTATGATGTTTGAAGAGCACTAATCAGCCAGGTCACAATCCACCCTAAATATTGCAGGCCTCAAGAAAATTCAAACTACAACAATCAACCCAACTACCAATAAAGAGCAACTAACAACCTTACGGCTTAATTCACACCTACCAATTTCTAGTGCAAGCTGGAACAATCAGAATAACAAAACCTTTAGAGAATATCAAGACTATGAGAGCATAACACTAGCCTACACCAACTGATATCAGAGTATCAAGTACTCTAAATGCTTTCTCCGTCATGGTGATAAGCAATACCAACCGACCATTGAAGTGAATGTAATAGGATCAGTCCTCTCAGCAGAACGGGTAACCAAGTCAAAGATGCTGCGTTCATCAATTACCCTTCTGCGACCTATGAGGAATATCCTTGTTCTTCATTTTCGTAATAAATTCCTTGGCTTTCAGGGAATCACCATGATTCAAATAACCCTCAATCATGCACATGTAAACAGTTTTGTCAGGTGGTACTCCCCTATCGATCATCTCACTGAATTTTTCAGTAGCATCATCCATCCTTCCCATCTTGCAAAATGCAGATATCACAGTTAAATAAATAAATTCATTAGGGTTCAACCCCTTCTTCAACATGTCTTCGAAGAAAAGCATAGCCACATCCATCCTTCCATACTTAGCATATGCACTAATCAGTATGTTGAAACAATGGAGGTCGGGTACAACTCCATCTCTTGCCATCAGCTCACAGAGGTCAATCATTTCAACAAGGGATCCTTGTATAGCGTACCCATGGAGCATTATAGAGTATGAGACGACATTAGGTTTTTGGCCCTTCACAGCCATGGAATAAAAAATTTCTACAGCTTCCTTGAATCTTCCATTCTTGCAAAGGCAGGTCATGAGTGAGTTGTAGGTAAAAACATCTGGTAGAACACCTTGGCTTCTCATCACTTTCAACAACCTAACGAGTTCTTTCAACTGTCCCAGAGTTGAATATCCTTGGATCAAGCTATTATATGTCACAGCATCTGGTTGGACGCCATTATGAACCATTGATCGAAGAACCACCTCTGCCTTGTCCATTGCTCTTGCTTTGCATAGCGCATTGATAATGGAGGTGTACATCACCACATCGGGCACAACCCCCTGCTGCATCATTTCATGGAACAGATCGCATGCTTTGCTTATTTCACCCTCCTTGAAGAAACCAGTGATTACTATGTTGTATGACATCACGTAGGGAGAGTGGTTAGCACCTTTTTTGGCCATCATTGGAGCAGATCAAGCGCAAGCTGGCTCCTACCACTGTCGCAGAAGCTCTTGAGAATTACTGAGTAGGAGATGACATTAGGCAGGTCATCGGGCATCCTATGGAGCAGCACGTTCAGAGCCTCCTCTGTGCGCTTCATGTCACAGAGGCACTTGAATAGGCTGGTGTAGGTAATGACGCTCATTGTGATGCCTGTCTTGAGGAGGCGACCTAAGAAGGCAGGCCCTAGGTCCGGGCGGCATGCTCGGTGGCAGCAGTCAATTAGTATGTTGTAGGTGTAAATGGAGGGTGCTGTCACCTGGCGACGGCCTGCTTGGGCCATGCGGTTGAAGAGATCAATGGCGAGGGCAGGGCCATAGGTGCAGACGGTTGAGGGCGGCGCACGCGCAAGGGCAGCAAATAAGCCGTTGAGTGCACGTACTGATACCGGGACTGGTTGGCGAAGCATTTCGTCGAACAGTTGGTGCGCGAGCTCTGGCCTGAGCGTTCTGAAGCCCAGATGGGCGTGGAGTTCGTCCAGCAGCTCGTGGGCGCGTGAGGAAACGGGGCTAGAGAAAGAGTGGACCTGAAGGCGTGACATTGTCGCCGTCTAATTTCTGCAGCAGCGGTGAACGCTGGCGGCAACGACCAAGTCCTTACTCTGGTGGGAAGAGGACAGACGGAGGAGACGGTGGACAGAGTGGCCTCGCTGGCTTCTCCCTGCAGCGACGGCAGGGGCGGAGCCAGGAATTTTCGCCATTGGGTTCACTCAATGGCTCATTTTAAAAAAAAAATGCGGTGGTATAAAGATTTTTATATGAATCAACAAAATGTCAAGTCTAATTTTACACCATCTTACAACAAATGTATAATACTCCCTCCGTTCCTAAATATTTGTCTTTCTAGACATTTCAAATGGACTACTACATACGAATGTATGTAGACATATTTTAGAATGTAGATTCACTCATTTTGCTCCGTATGCAGTCACTTGTTGAAATGTCTAGAAAGACAAATATTTAGAAATGGAGGGAGTACAAAGTAACAGCATGACGAATGTAAGGACAACGTTTTTGAACTTGAGCTTAAAAATATACTGATTATTTCACGAAAGATGTTTGAGTATTCTAAGTGCCCGTAAAAACTTGAGCCGGAATGACATTTGGGAGTACTGGACAAAATAAACAAAATCAGACCTCTAAAAAATCTTCGAAAATAGAAATTTGGAGCAATGATTTTGTTTTTTTATGCAGAGGACACCACGGAAGTCATTTTGAAAGGAAACTTTACATGCATCTAGAATACTTGACCATCTTCGATGTCTAGAAATTTCAGATTTTTTAATCCAGTTTGCTATGTTTTTTTCTTAATTTAGTGTTCATCTCTGGGAGTAGATGAGCTCGGGCTGAAATAGCAATTTTGATATTATATCAGTTATCCGGTGTTCTACTACAATAAAATTTGAAGGGTGCACGATATATAAATGCGTTTTTCCTCGAAGACGATATGCACAACATAGACGAGATGTGATGATGTGACTTATTACCTCGAATTTGGTCCACAATAACCGGCAGGCTTGGCGCTCGCAACGTAGGCGAGCATGAAAGAATAGATAGCAGAGTCAAGAAACCGAAAGAAAAGACGAAAGGTATGCGGCGGCTGGCGGCTGCCCCTGTACACAGTACACGCGCACGAGAAGATGAAACAGGGGCACGAGGACACGAGCAGGCCTAGCAGGCTGGCACGGAATGGTCCATTGTGGATTTTTGGGCTTAAGCGTTGCGTCCTAAGTTAATGGGTTCAATCCTTATTTTTGATTGGGTTCAAGCACGTACGTACGTATACATATACCCGGTCAGAAACAATGTCGTTGGGTTCAGCTGAACCCAACGCTCGTGTGCTGGCTCCGCCCCTGAGCGACGGTGAGTGAGGGCGCGTGCCGGCGAGGACCAACCACCGGCGGGATGAACGCGGGCGGAGGTGTGGGGAATTTCAGATTCGATCTGGAGTTCGGCGCCACTGCGTTTCGATCTTTACTCCCGAGTAACATGCAAGAAGTGTGATTGGCATCGTGCACTCCTAGATAGGGAGTGTGACTTTTCCTTCCGGGAAACTAGAGTGGAGATAGGAGACACACACACTGGGACCAGTCAACCGGGTCCGTCAATTCATTTATCCATTTTTTAAACAATTTGATTATATTTCAATTAACCAATTGATTTGTAACACGAGTTTAGTACTCCCTTCGTCACGGTTTAGAAGGCGCGTTTAGAAATTCTCTGGGACCTAGTCGGTTATCTATTGCTTGTGAGATGGGCTAAAAAATAGCATTCACACTGCGCATGCATATAGAAATAGTACTATCGGAGTACTAATTAGCTACTAGAAATAAATGCAATGCGCCTTAAACCTTGCCTATTGTGAGAACGCACGCAAATTTAACTGTGCCTTCTAAACTGTGACGGAGGGAGTAAAAGAAATCATAACGTAAGTACTTCTTTTCTTTGGCGGCCTTTCTTCGGCCCCGTTTGATGGGACTTCATCGGTTTCAGTGGTTTTCGTCCTACTTCATCGGTTTCTTCGAGCGAATCCTATATCTTCGAGCGAAGACAATGAGAGCAAATCTTATCCAGAGCGGGATGAGTCAGCTTTGTTTGTAGCCCAAGTAAAGTTGCCGTGTGTGTTTGAAATCTGACCGTTGGAACACGTGTCAGTTCCTTAGTGACCCAGGGTCATTTCGGACATATCAGGTCGGGTTGCCCAGTGGCTATAAATAGTCCACCCCTACACCATAAATTGGTGGCTGCTCAGAGTTAGTGCACAGCTTTTGTCGTTTGAGAGCAACCCACCTCGAAGCCTTTGAGAGAAATCCTTGCGAGGACCAAGCCTAAACACCCAGAGCCAAAGAGTGTTAGGCATCACCGAAATCTTTACATGCATGTGACTCAAGACTTATTACACTTGAGGATCTGTGAATCCTCCAAACCGGTTAGGCGTCGTGTTCGAGCATCCAAGAGTCATTGTGGATTGCCGGTGAATGAGGTCTGTGAAGGTTCGGAAGTCTACCTTGAAGACTTACCAGAGTGATTGGGCGAGAACTGTGTGTCCTTAGCTCAAGGGGAATAAGGTGAAGACGCGGTCTTCTGAGTTGAATCTCAGCCTCCCTAACCAGACGTACAGTTGTCACAGCAACTGGAACTGGTCCAACACATCCTGTGTCCTCAACAAGTGACTGGTTCTATCCTCTTCCTTCCTTTACTTTGAGTTTGTCTTTGTGAAGTCATTGCCTAATTGTCGTACCTGTTTGACTTCATCGCTTGACTACTATTGTTGATTGGCTTCATACTATCTTCCATTCTGATCCTTACTACTTAGCTGCTATTAGTCCTATACTTTCACATTATTGCATACTTGACTATGGTTGGCTTGTTGTAGTTTATCTTTCGCTGCATATCAATTAGGATATTTCTATTGTTTGTCTTCGAAACTTCTACGTTTTGAAGACTTTCATAAAAATCGCCTATTCACCCCCCCCTCTAGTCGATAACTAGCACTTTCAATTGGTATCAGAGCAAGGTACTCCCTTGTTCTGTGTGATTCAGTTTAACCACCTGGAGTTTTAGCTATGTCGACTGCAGGGATAATCAAAGTCTCCACTGCTTGCCCCGTGTTCGATGGAACTGAATATCTCTAGTGGAAGAATAAGATGCGTATGCATCTTGAAGCCATTGATGTCGACCTCTGGTATGTCGTCAAGAACGGCGTTCCTAAGACTGGTGAAGGTGTCACCCCTGCTGATGTCAAGAAGTTCATTGAACTGGACTTAGATCTACTGCAAAGAACATCATCTATGGTCATCTGACCAAAGGACAATATGGCCGTGTAAGTGCTCTAGAAACGTCGAAGCTAGTCTGTGACTGGCTATCCAAGGTCAACAAAGGCGTCTCAACCCAGAGAGATCAAAGGATCAGTGTTCTTCGCAACCTCTTCAACCGCTTCAAGAGAAACGACAATGAAAATGTCCAGCTCACGTTCGATCGCCTCACTGACATCACAAATGAGCTTCAAGCTCTCGGCGCAACTGAGATTACGAAGCATGAAATCGTCAAGACACTACTGAGATCACTTGACAGCTCCTTTGACACCCTCGCCCTCATGATACAAGAACGTCCTGACTTAAAGACACTCGATCCGTCTGATATACTTGAGAGGCTCAACACACATGAGTTCCAAATTTTACGAGAAAAGAGATATCTATGGTCCCAGTGTGGCGAACTCGCGCATTGAAGGCAAAAGTTGTTTCCTCATCTGAAGAAGAATCTGACTGCAGTTCCGATGATCCTGAAGACATTGGAAAGGAACTTGCTATGCTTGTGAAGAAGTTCCAGAAATTCACCAAGAAGAAAGGCTTCAGAAAGTCTTCACGATCCAGCTCAAGGAATGATGAAGCTTCCACCCATGACCACAAGAAGAGAACCTGCCACAAGTGCAAGAAACCTGGTCACTACATATCTGAGTGTCCACAGTGGGACAATGAGAAGAAGAAGAAGAGCAAGGAATATGATTCTAACGATAAGAAGAAGAAGAAATCCTCAAAGTCTTCTTCTAAGTCTTCTTCCAAGTCTTCATCACACAAGAAGAGCTCATCTGGCAAGGTTCGTGCCTTTGTTGGCAAGGAAATGGATTCAGAGGAGGAGTCTGCTTCTGAGGAGGCGCAGGTGGAGTCTGGAGAGGAGTCTGACCCTGGCGTTGCAAGTCTGGCTCTAGCCACAGCTTATGTTGCCAAGTCCATCTTCAACACTGAAGACAATGACTTCCACACAAACGCTGAAGCTGATGACGAAGACGATCCTACTCCCACCTACTGCTTCATGGCACGTGGTGCCTAGGGTATGACACCAAAAGCTTCAGAATGGATTATGGACAGCGGATGCACTAATCATATGACTGGTGATCGAAGTTTGCTCATGGACTCAACCTTACGTCCATCAGACAAGAGTCACATCACATTTGCTGACACTGGTAAAAGCAAGGTATTGGGTCTAGGTAGAGTTGCAATCTCAAAGGATCAACACATGGATAAAGTGATGCTTGTTGAATCCCTTGGTTTCAACTTAATGTCTGTCTCAATGCTTTGTGACTTGAACATGATTGTGCTCTTCAGAAAATATCGTTTCCTTGTACTAATGGAATCTAAAAACTCTCTAGTCTTTGAAGGGTATCGGAAAGATGATCTATACATGGTAGATTTCTCAGCAGGTCCACAGCTTGCCATATGTCTTCTTGCAAAAGCTTCAGAATGCTGGCTCTGGCATCGGAGGATGGGGCATGCTGGCATGAGGAACTTACACACACTCGTCAAGAAGAAGCATGTCATAGGCATCGAGGGTGTCAAGTTCAAGAAGGATCATTTGTGTGGTGCCTGCGAAGCTGGAAAGATGACTAGGGCAAAGCACCCCTCGAAGACAATCATGACGACATCTCAACCCTTTGAGCTGTTGCACATGGACTTATTTGGCCCTACTCACTACTCTACCCTCACAACAACTGCTTGTCTCTATGGCTTTGTCATTGTTGATGACTACTCAAGATACACATGGGTGCACATAATTCTCTACAAGACTGAAGTGCAAGATGTCTTCAGACGCTTCGCCAATTGAGCAATGAACAATTTGTTGGATATATGCCCTAGAGGCAATAATAAAAGCAATGTTAAGGATTTCGCTTATCGTTATCGTCTCGGTCAGCTGGGGATTAGAGATTAATCGGAAATAGGCCGATTAATCGATTTTATCGGTTGACTATTAATCGGATATTTTTTGCAAATCCATGGTTCCTAACACTAAAATACGCTATATTCAACACCAAAATAATATTGAACAAAAGTGTTACCTTGATTCGTAGGCTTTGAATCCTCGTATAATGACAAACAAAATAGGACGACAGTACATATTGCGTAAAAAGGTCCACAAAACACAAATAAACCTAGTTTTGGCAAACATAATTCTATGAATAGGTCCGATTTATTGGTAGATTCCTAATAAATCGCTTGACAGAGTGATATATCGGTCCAAAAGATAAACGGTGAAGATAAGGCATAATCTTATCGGTCAACCCCCGATTAGCGATAAATCGGAAGATTAATCGCTGAATCGGAAGATTTTTTGAACAGTGAATAAAAGTATTATTATATTTCCTTGTTCATGATAATTGTCTTTTATTCATGCTATAACTGTATTATCCGTAAATCGTAATACACGTGTGAATACATAGACCACAATATGTCCCTAGTGAGCCTCTAGTTGACTAGCACGTTGATCAATAGATAGTCATGGTTTCCTGGCTATGGACATTGGATGTCGTTGATAACGGGATCACATCATTAGGAGAATGATGTGATGGACAAGACCCAATCCTAAGCATAGCACAAGATCGTGTAGTTCATTTGCTAGAGCTTTTCCAATGTCAAGTATCTCTTCCTTAGACCATGAGATCGTGTAACTCCCGGATACCGTAGGCGTGCTTTGGGTGTATCAAACGTCACAACGTAACTGGGTGACTATAAAGGTGCACTACAGGTATCTCCGAAAGTGTCTGTTGGGTTGACACGGACCGAGACTGGGATTTGTCACTCCATATGACGGAGAGGTATCTCTGGGCCCACTCGGTAATGCATCATCATATTGAGCTCAAAGTGACCAAGTGGTTGGTCACGGGATCATGCATTACGGTACGAGTAAAGTGACTTTCCGGTAACGAGACTGAACAAGGTATTGGGATACCGACGATCGAGTCTCGGGTAAGTAACGTACCGATTGACAAAGGGAATTGTATACGGGGTTGTTTAAATCCTCGACATCGTGGTTCATCCGATGAAATCATCGAGGAGCATGTGGGAGCCAACATGGGTATCTAGATCCCATTGTTGGTTATTGCCCAAGAGTCGTCTCGGTCATGTCTACGTGTCTCCCGAACCCGTAGGGTCTACACACTTAAGGTTCGGTGACGCTAGGGTTGTATGAATATGAGTATGCAGCATACCGAATGTAGTTCGGAGTCCCGGATGAGATCCTGGATGTCACGAGGAGTTTCGGAATGGTCCGGAGGTAAAGAATTATATATAGGAAGTGGTATTTCGGCCATCGGGAAAGTTTCGGGGTCACCCGGTAATGTGCCGGGACCACCGGAAGGGTCCCGGGGGTCCACCGGGTGGGGACACCCATCCCGGAGGGCCCCATGGGCTGAAGTGGGAGGGGAGCCAGCCCATAGTGGGCTGGTGCGCCCCCTAGGCCCACCCTAGCCTAGGGTTGAAACCCTAGGGTGGGGCGCCCACATGCCTTGGGGGCACTCCACCCCTAGCCGCCGCCCCCTTGGGAGATTGGATCTCCCAGGGCTGGCGTCCCCCCTGGGGGCCTATATAAAGGAGGGCAGGGGGAGGGCAGCCGCACCATATGCATTGGCGCCTCCCTCCCCCTGCTACACCTCGTCCTCCTCCCGTAGTTGCTTGGCGAAGCCCTGCTGGAGTTCTGCTGCATCCACCACCACACCGTCGTGCTGCTGGATCATCATCAACCTCTCCTTCCCCCTTGCTGGATCAAGAAGGAGGAGACGTCTCCCGTCCCGTACGTGTGTTGAACGCGGAGGTGCTGTCCGTTCAGCACTTGGTCATCGGTGATCCGAATCACGGCGAGTACGACTCCATCATCACCATCCCTTGAACGCTTCCGCACGCGATCTACAAGTGGTATGTAGATGCAAACTCACTCCCTTTACTCGTTGCTTAGATGAACTCATAGATGGATCTTGGTGAAACCGTAGGAAAATTTTTAATTTTCTGCAATGTTCCCAACAAGGGCATCATGAGCTAGGTCTATCGTAGTTCTCTAATGCACGAGTAGAACACAATTTTGTTGTGGGCGTGGATCTTGTCAACTTGCTTGCCACTACTAGTCTTTTCTTGCTTCAACGGTATTGTGGGATGAAGCGGCCCGGACCAACCTTACACGTACGCTTACGTGAGACCGGTTCCACCGACTGACATGCACTATTTGCATAAGGAGGCTGGCGGGTGTCTGTCTCTCCCACTTTAGTTGGAGCGGATTTGGTGAAAAGGGTCCTTATGAAGGGTAAATAGAAGTTGACAAAATCACACTGTGGTTATTCGTAGGTAAGAAAACATTCTTGCTAGAACCCAATTGCAGCCACGTAAAAGATGCAACAACAATTAGAGGACGTCTAACTTGTTTTTGCAGCGATTGTTCATGTGATGTGATATGGCCAGAAGTTGTGATGAATGATGATTGATATATTGTTATGTATGAGATCATGTTCTTGTAATAGGATTCACGACTTGCATGTCGATGAGTATGACAACCGGCAGGAGCCATAGGAGTTGTCTTTATTTTTTGTATGACCTGCGTGTCATTGAAGAACGCCATGTAAATTATTTTACTTTATTGCTAAACGCGTTAGCCATAGAAGTAGAAGTAGTCATTGGCGTGACAACTTCATGAAGACACGATGATGGAGATCATGATGATGGAGATCATGGTGTCATGCCGGTGACAAGATGATCATGGAGCCCCGAAGATGGAGATCAATGGAGCTATATGATATTGGCCATATCATGTCACTACTATATAATTGCATGTGATGTTTATTATGTTTATGCATCTTGTTTACTTAGAACGACGATAGTAAATAAGATGATCCCTTACAACAATTTCAAGAAGTGTTCTCCCCTAACTGTGCACCGTTGCTACAGTTCGTCATTTCGAAGCACCACGTGATGATCGGGTGTGATAGATCCTTACGTTCACATACAACGGGTGTAAGACAGTTTTACACATGCAAAACACTTAGGGTTAACTTGACGAGCCTAGCATGTACAGACATGGCCTCGGAACATGGAGACCGAAAGGTCGAACACGAGCTGTATGGAAGATACGATCAACATGAAGATGTTCACCGACGATGACTAGTCCGTCTCACGTGATGATCGGACACGGCCTAGTCGACTCGGATCGTGTAACACTTAGATGACTAGAGGGATGCCAAATCTGAGTGGGAGTTCATTGTAATAATTTGATTAGATGAACTTAATTATCATGAACTTAGTCTAAAACCTTTGCAAATATGTCTTGTAGATCAAATGGCCAACGCTCATGTCAACATGAACTTCAACGCGTTCCTAGAGAAAACCAAGCTGAAAGATGATGGCAGCAACTATACGGACTGGGTCCGGAACCTGAGGATCATCCTCATAGCTGCCAAGAAACAATATGTCCTAGAAGGACCGCTAGGTGACGCTCCCGTCCCAGAGAACCAAGACGTTATGAACGTTTGGCAGTCTCGTGCTGATGATTACTCCCTCGTTCAGTGTGGCATGCTTTACAGCTTAGAACCGGGGCTCCAAAAGCGTTTTGAGCATCACAGAGCATATGAGATGTTCGAAGAGCTGAAACTAGTTTTCCAAGCTCATGCCCGGGTCGAGAGATATGATGTCTCCGACAAGTTCTATAGTTGTAAGATGGAGGAAAACAGTTCTGTCAATGAGCACATACTCAAAATGTCTAGGTTGCACAACCGCCTGACTCAGCTGAACATTAACCTCCCTGATGAGGCGGTCATTGACAGAATCCTCGATCGCTCCCACCAAGCTACAAGAGCTTTGTGATGAACTACAACATGCAGGGATGGTGAAGACCATTCTGAAGTGTTCTCAATCTGAAGTCAGCAGAGGCTGAAATCAAGAAAGAACATCAAGTGTTGATGGTCAATAAGACCACTAAGTTCAAGAAGGGCAAGGGCAAGAAGAACTTCAAGAAGGATGGCAAGGATGTTGCCGCCCCGTAAGCCGATTCTTGGGAAGAAGTCAAAGAATGGACCCAAGCACGAGACTGAGTGCTTTTATTGCAAGGGAAGGGTCCTTTGAAGCGGAACTGCCCCAAATACTTAGCGGATAAGAAGGCCGGCAACACCAAAGGTATATTTGATATACATGTAATTGATGTGTACCTTACCAGTACTCGTAGTAACTCCTAGGTATTTGATACCGGTGCCATTGCTCATATCTGTAACTCACAGCAGGAGCTGCGGAATAAATGGAGACTAGAGAAGGACAAGGTGACAATGCGCGTCGGGAATGGTTCCAGAGTCGATGTGATCGCCGTCGGCACGCTGCCTCTACATTTACCTACGGGATTAGTTTTGAACCTTAATAATTGTTATTTAGTGCCAAGTTTGAGCATGAACATTGTATCAGGATCTCATTTAATACGAGATGGCTACTCATTTAAATCCGAGAATAATGGTTGTTCTATTTATATGAGAGATATGTTTTATGGTCATGCTCCGATGGTCAATGGTTTATTCTTAATGAATCTCGAGCGTAATATTACACATATTCATAGTGTGCATGCCAAAAGATGTAAAGTTGATAACGATAGTCCCACATACTTGTGGCACTGCCGCCTTGGTCACATTGGTGTCAAGCACATGAAGAAGCTCCATGCTGATGGACTTTAGAGTCTCTTGATTATGAATCATTTGACACATGCGAACCATGCCTCATGGGCAAAATGACCAAGACTCCGTTCTCCGAACAATGGAGCGAGCAACCAACTTGTTGGAAATCATACATACCGATGTGTGCGGTCCAATGAGCGTTGAGGCTCATGGAGGATATCGTTATGTTCTCACTCACCGATGACTTGAGTAGATATGGGTATGTCTACTTAATGAAACACAAGTCTGAGACCTTTGAAAAATTCAAGGAATTTCAGAATGAAGTAGAGAATCAACGTGACCGAAAAATAAAGTTCCTACGATCAGATCGTGGAGGAGAATATTTAAGTCACGAATTTGGCACACACTTAAGGAAATGTGGAATCGTTTCACAACTCACGCCGCCTGGAACACCTCAGCGTAACGGTGTGTCCGAACGTCGTAATCGCACTCTATTGGATATGGTGCGGTCTATGATGTCTCTTATCGATTTACCGCTATCATTTTGGGGATACGCTCTAGAGATAGCTACATTCACTTTAAATAGGGCACCGTCTAAATCCGTTGAGATGACACCGTATGAATTATGGTTTGGGAAGAAACCTAAGATGTCGTTTCTAAAAGTTTGGGGATGCGATGCTTATGTCAAGAAACTTCAACCTGAAAAGCTCGAACCCAAGTCGGAAAAATGCGTCTTCATAGGATACCCTAAGGAAACTGTCGGGTATACCTTCTACTTAAGATCCGAGGGCAAGATCTTTGTTGCCAAGAACGGATACTTTCTGGAAAAAGAGTTTCTCTCGAAAGAAGTAAGTGGGAGGAAAGTAGAGCTCGATGAAGTACTACCTCTCAAACGGGAAAGTGGTGCAGCCCAGGAAAATGTTCCTGTGATGCCCACACCAACTGAAGAGGAAAATAATGATGATGATCAAGGTACTTCGGATCAAGTTGCTACTGAATCTCGTAGGTCCACAAGGACACGTTCCGCACCAGAGTGGTACGGCAACCCTGTCCTGGAAATCATGTTGTTAGACAAGGTGAACCTTCGAACTATGAAGAAGCGATGGCGGGCCCAGATTCCAACAAATGGCTTGAAGCCATGAAATCCGAGATAGAATCCATGTATGAAAACAAAGTATGGACTTTGACAGACTTGCCCAATGGTCGGCGAGCGATAGAAAACAAATGGATTTTTAAGAAGAAGACGGATGCGGATGGTAATGTTACCATTTATAAAGCTCGACTTGTCGCTAAGGGTTATCGACAAGTTCAAGGGATTGACTACGACGAGACATTCTCTCCCGTAGCGAAGCTGAAGTCCGTCCGAATCATGTTAGCAATTGCCGCATACTATGATTATGAGATATGGCAGATGGACGTCAAAATGGCATTCCTTAACGGACATCTTAAGGAAGAGCTGTATATGATACAGCCGGAAGGTTTTGTCGATCCTAAGAACGCTAACAAAGTATGCAAGCTCCAGCGATCCATTTATGGACTGGTGCAAGCATCTCGAGTTGGAACATTCGCTTTGATGAGATGATCAAAGCGTTTGGTTTATGCGACTTATGGAGAAGCTGCGTTTACAAGAAAGTGAGTGGGAGCTCAGAGCATTTCTCATATTATATGTAGATGACATACTCTTGATGGGAAATGATATAGAACTTCGACAGCATTAAGGCCTACTTGAATAAGTGTTTTTCAATGAAGGACCTTGGAGAAGCTGCTTATATATTAGGCATCAAGATCTATAGAGATAGATCGAGACGCCTCATAGGTCTTTCACAAAGTACATACCTTGATAAGATTTTGAAGAAGTTAAAAATGGATCAGTCCAAGAAGGGGTTCTTGCCTATGTTACAAGGTGTGAGATTGAGCTCGGCTCAGTCCCCGACCACGGCAAAAGATAAAGAAGAGATGAGTGTCATCCCCTATGCTTCAGCCATAGGATCTATTATGTATGCCATGCTGTCACGCCCAATATGCGACCCTATCCAAAAGGAACTCGAAGGTCCCACCAAGGATAGACCCGCATATTGAAACGCTTTTGCAAGGTGGATATCATTACATCAACATTACATAATAGATGGGGATACATACAAAAGGCATATGATGCCACTCGAATACAACAATACAACATACAAGAACAACATCCGACTACGGATGAATCATAAACAGAAACTCAAACAATATCCACCCTGCTAGCCCAGGCTGCCGACCTGGAACCTATCCTGATCGAAGAAGAAGTAGAAGAAGAACTCCAAACAAGCAAACATCGCTCTCGCGTCAAGATCATCGCATAACCTGTACCTGCAAATCTGTTGTTGTAGTAATCAGGAGCCACGAGGACTCAGCAATCCCATTACCATGGGTATCAAGACTAGCAAAGCTTAATGGGAAAGGAAGGGGTAAAGTGGTGAGGTTGCAGCATCGACTAAGCATGATATGGTGGCTAACATACGCAAATGAGAGTGAGAAGAGAAAAAAAGGAACAGTCGTTGTCGGTGTCAAAACCGGCGGATCTCGGGTAGGGGGTCCCGAACTGTGCGTCTAGGCGGATGGTAACAGGAGACAAGGGACACAATGTTTTACCCAGGTTCGGGCCCTCTCGATGGAGGTAAAACCCTACGTCCCGCTTGATTAATATTGATGATATGGGTAGTACAAGAGTAGATCTACCACGAGATCAAGGAGGCTAAACCTAGAAGCTAGCCTATGGTATGATTGTTGTAATGTATGTTGTCCTCTTTGGACTAAAGCCCTCCGGTTTATATAGACACCGGAGAGGGCTAGGGTTACACAGAGTCGGTTACAATGGTAGGAGATCTACATATCCGTATTGCCAAGCTTGCCTTCCACTCCAAGGAAAGTACCATCCGGACACGAGCCGGAGTCTTCAATCTTGTATCTTCGTAGTCTTGGAGTCCGGCGGATAATGATAGTCCGGCTGTCCGAACACCCCCTAGTCCAGGACTCCCTCAGTAGCCCCTGAACCAGTCTTCAATGACGATAAGTCCAGCGCGTTTATAGTCTTCGGCGTTGCAAGGCGGGTTCCTCCCTTGAATAATCCAAAGAAGATTATGAACACCCAGGATAGTGTCCGGCTCTGCAAAAATAATTTCCACATTCCTCCGTAGAGAGAATAAAATATACACTAGCTCAATCTGCTGACGTATTATGCGGCGTGACATCACACCGCTACCAAGCCCTTGTCTGAATCGTTTTTTACTATTCCACCTCTGCACGTTTAGCGAAGCGGTTTCCTTGGCACGTCTTGTCGAAGCAGAGATCGTGTTCCCCTTATTCCGGGATCCTCATCAATACGTGCGTGGGTAACCCAACCGTTCCCGTCACCACGCCTCCTCTATCGAAGGGGAATCCCAAACGGTCACGGAGACGGCCCTTTTTATTTCTTCCCCTTTATAAGAGGACCAAGGCCTGTCCTTGTTCTTCAATCTCGCATCGAATCTCTTCTCCGCTCCCAGTTCCAACACCCAGAGCTTCAGATTCTAGCGCTTCGGATCCTCAACCATGTCCGGCTCCGACCTCCAGGACCGGTGGATGCCCTCCTCCGTCACGGAGGAGGACTGAGGGAGTCCTGGACTAGGGGGTATCGGGACAGCCGGACTATCAATATCCGCCGGACTCCCAGACTACGAAGATAGAAGATTGAAGACTCCGGCTCGTGTCCGGAAGGTACTTTCCTTGGCGTGGAAGGCAAGCTTGGCGATACGGATATATAGATCTCCTACCCTTGTAACCGACTCTGTGTAACCCTAGCCTCTCCGGTGTCTATATAAACCGGAGGGCCTTAGTCCGTAAGACACAACATTACATCTCAACAATCATACCATAGGCTAGCTTCTAGGGTTTAGCCTCCTTGATCTCGTGGTAGATCTACTCTTGTACTACCCATATCATCAATATTAATCAAGCAGGGCGCAGGTTTTACCTCCATCGAGAGGGCTGAACACAGGTAAAAACATTGTGTCCCTCGTCTCCTGTTACCATCCGGCTAGACGCACAGTTCGGGACCCCCTACCCGAGATCCGCCGGTTTTGACACCGACATTGGTGCTTTCATTGAGAGTTCCTCTGTGTCGTCACCGATAGGCTCGATGGCCTCTTCAATCATCAACGCTGTCCAGGGTGAGACTTTTCTCCCCGGATAGATCTTCGTATTCGGCGGCTTTGTACTGCGGGCCAATTCTCTTGGCCATCTGGAGCAGATCGAAAGCTACGCCCCTGGCCGTCAGGTCAGATTTGGAAGCTTGAACTTCACGGCCGATGACCGCGGAGATTTGATCTTCGACGGACTCGAGCCACAGCCAAGCGCGCGCCTTTGTGACGATGGGCATGATCTAGCTCGCCACGATAGTGCTTTGGAGGTCAGATTAAACCGCTCCGCTACTAGCCCGAGCCGATTGCCCATGACGGGGGCGGTGGATAGACGCCACAGGGGCTTCAACATCTACGGCGATGGAGCCGAATACCAATCTCGTCCCCTGCGAAACTCGTGATCCCGAGATGCCAGATTCCTCGCCGGACTCCGAGCCTCCCGCGCCCCTGCCAATTAGACCGGATTGGGCGCCGGTTATGGAATTCACCACCGCGGACATCTTTCAGCACTCACCTTTTGGTGATATCCTGAATTCTCTGAAGCATCTCTCGCTATCAGGAGAATCCTGGCCGAACTATGGCCAGGACGGTTGGAGTTCGGACGACGAAGAAATTCAGAGCCCACCCACCTCCCACTTTGTAGCCACTGTCGAGGATCTAACCGACATGCTAGACTACGACTCGGCGACATCGACGCTATGGACGATGATGCCGAGACGATCAGACCAGCGCCCACAGGGCACCGAAGGCCACCTCGTCATATGACGCCTACATGGTGGATACCCCAAAAGAAGGGTATGGCGAGAAAGCAGCGGAGGAAGATTCTCTAAAGAAGCAGCCCAAACGCCGGCGTCAGCGGCGCCGCTCTAAATCCCGCCATAACAAGAATGGAGATTCCGCACAGAAATAACAATACCCCAGAGAGTGCGAAGACAAACCCTCCAAAGAAGACTCAGCGTAGGAGGATGCGAAGCAAGCCCTCACGAAAGGGCGGCGAAGAAAAGGTCGAGGATCACAACTATATACCTCCTCCAAGACGAAACAAGCCCCAATGACAACGAACTCGAGGAGCCCGTCGAACAAGAGCTTTTCAAACACAGAGCTCATCGCTACAGCAAGAAGCTCAAGAAAGAAAAACGGAAGCTCAACACAGCGGAAGACGCGCCCAATGAGATGGAGCAAAGTACTCAAAACCGCAGAT
Source organism: Aegilops speltoides (assembly GCA_021437245.1). Lineage (NCBI taxonomy): Eukaryota > Viridiplantae > Streptophyta > Magnoliopsida > Poales > Poaceae > Aegilops > Aegilops speltoides. The sequence goes on along the minus strand of CM038146.1, from coordinate 83,152,601 downwards.
AAACACGGCAACGGCCACCAATCAAGAGCTACCCGGCGTAAGCTGCTCCCAGAATTGACGAGGAGGCCATAAAGCCCCCACCATCCAATGGCCCAGCCAGTCCATCTACGGACCCAAAAGACAGCCCCAATAAGCAAAGGAACACGCAAGTGTCCGACGATAGCAACACGATATAAGCACAGGGCGCCAGACACCCACTATGCTTCACCGACGAGGTGCCGGATCATGAATTCCCAGCAGGGTTTAAACCCATAAACATAGAAGCTACGATGGAACAACGCACTCGAGTCTGGATAGAAGACTATATCTGCATATACATATGGCGGAGGAGATGATCTCCACGCCATAAAATATCTACCCTCAAACTTAAAGGCCAGCCCGCATTGGCTCAAAAGCCTCCCGAAAAATACTGTTGGAAGTTGGGAAGAGCTCGAGGAAGCGTTTAGAGCAAATTTTCAAGGGACTTATGTCCGCCTCCGGATGCTGGATGACCTAAGTCACATAACTCAACAGCTCGGAGAGTCAGCGGAAATTCTAGAACAGGTTCCTTACCAAAAGAACCAAATAGTCGATTGTCCGGACGCCAAGCCTTAGCAGCTTTTAAGCACAATGTCCGAGACGAATGGCTCGCTGGACACCTCGGTCAAGAGAAACCGAGGACAATGACCGCATTAACAAGCCTCATGACCCGCTTCACAGCGAGAGAGGATAGCTGGCTGGCAAGATGCAGCACCAATGACCCAAGTACATCCGAGATAAGAGATGGAAATGGAAAATCGCGGCGCGAAAAGAGCAGCGCCGAATAAAGAGAGAAGCCCAAAGAGCACGGCGATCAACGCGGATTTAAAAGCTCACGCCAAATAGTAAAATTCAGCCCTCAAGGATGACAACGACGAACTGTCCAACCTACATAAAATTCGGGTCGGATATGCCAAATCCACGGTACCCGGAAGGCACGCAAATCACACCCACAGGATTGTTGGGTTTTCAAACAGTCCGCCGACTAAACGCCCGAACACAAGGGGCTCGGCGCGTCAGCGAAGAAGATAAACCCGCCAGCGAGGCACCGGAAAACAAAAGACTTTCCACAAGGGGTCAAAGCAAGAAACTCACTTCATGTGAGGACACGAAAAACAGTGCGGCACTTTCTAAAAGAGCTTCGCACGGTCCAGCCAACAAAACATGGAGATTGGATATCAAAACCAATCACTTTCGACCACCTGGATTATTCCAGAAGTGTTCGAAACGCGGGACGGACTCCCCTGATATTGAATCCGGTAATAGACGGACTACAATTCAAAAACGTCCTAATGGACGGAGGTAGTGACTTAAACCTGCTATACTCAAACACAATCCGTCGGATGGGGATAGACCCTACCAAAATTCGACACAGCCGCACTTCCTTCAAAGGAGTTACGCCAGGCCCTTACGCCAAGTGCACAGGCTCGATATTACTAGAAGTCGTGTTCGGGTTGCCGAACAATTTTCGACGCGAAAAGTTAATTTTCCATATTGTCCCATTTCAAAGTGAATATCAAGCACTGTTGGGAAGTAAAGCTTTTATCCGCTTCAACGCCATACCACATTACGCGTCTCTTACACTTAAGATGCCAGGTCCCCATGGCACCATTTTAGTGCGCGGGTCATTTAAAGACCCCGGACTCGGATAGACGAATCCGGACTAAGCAGGCTAGGGGCTCCCTAGCCGAATACCCTTTCACAAGGGGCTGAGCGCACAACTAAACGCGGTTTCATATAAACTTCGCTCCAATTATTTACACTTATTCTTTTGCATATTTTTCGCACGAACTGTTTCTAAAACTAAAGTGTTCCTCTCTTTCTCTGAGATGAACAACGTGCGTATTCGCCCGAGGATAACGGCATAACGGAGACACAAAGCAGACGCGTGCGAGGGACCCGTCGCAAGGATTCTTTTCAGATTAAGACCCTCGTAGACCTTTTTATTACTGTCTCTTGTTGTTAAATCTCCCTCGGCTTCTTCCTATAGCCAAGGCGAGCTGGCGCTTAGCATCGGCGCGTTAGAAGACAATGCCCGTACCCGGACACAAGGGGCTTAGGGCATAATTCTGCCCGTTATCATAAAGTCCGAACACCTTCGGGAGTGTTCGGCGTCTCAAGTTAGGCATTATATGCATCAGCTCCGAATCATGTCTTTGGTCAAATGTTGGGTTTGCCTGGCTCACGTGTTCTGCTGCCTTACGCTCAGATCACCCGCTAACGCGCACCGGAGAACTCTGCGATTGTGCCCCGCCTTAATTTGGCGAGCACCTCGATGAGAAAGCCGAAACCGATCGTCATGATATAGCGAGAGTCCGGTCACCACTTGACCGACTACCGGAATGTTTAGAATTCCCGCTTGACGAAGGACCGCTTCGGTCGAGCACATACGCACCCGAATCTGGAGATGTGCGGTGTCATTAGGGGCTATATCGTAGCCCCACCCTCGAGCTCCATTGGCTAAGTGAAAGAAATAAAGCACCATAGTCCGGATTGCCTCGTTAAACTCGCTACCACCTCCTTATAACAGGACCGAGGCGTCGGATTAAAGTGTGAAAAGCGCTATTTTGCGAACACCCCAGCACCTTGTGCAAGGGGGCTGAAGCCGAAGACTGCATCTTTCAGGTTATACACAAGTATACGCAAACGGCCGCACATGAGAAGTTTTACTACTTGGAAGCACAAGTATAAAAAGCATTCATACTATAATCATTAATTTACAAGGTATTGCGTTCATTTGAACGTTACATTCTTTGAACACTGCGCCTCTACTTCTGAGCACCGCGCATGACTTCTCCGAAGTAGTGCTCGCCAGGGAGCCGGCTTCCATCCGGACCCTGGGCAACAACGGCGGTGGCATCCATCTCCGGATAATGCACCTTCACACGAGCAAGGGCCATCCACGCGCCCTCGATGCAGGCCGACCACTTCATCTCCCTTATATGCGGCACCGCACCAAGGAATTGCTGCAATAAGCCAAAGTAGCTCGTCGCCTTGGATCTTTCTGGCCAGATATGGGCCACGATGTCAGTCATGGCCAGTCCGGACAGTCTATTCAGCTCGGCCCATTCGGCCAACCTGTCCGACAGAGGAAGAGCGCGATCCGGGCTGTGGTATTGAGACCAATACAACTCTTCCGCCTTGTGATCCCCTTGGCTCCGGAAGTGTTTAACGGCATCAGCCGCACTCGCAGCCAAATCCATGTACGGATCCTCCGAACTCCACTGCCGCTCAAATTGAGCGTACTTGGCATCCATAAACCGGCGACGCATAAGAAAAGGCTTGCCAGCCATGATTTCTCCGGCTTGGCGCAGCTCCTCCTTCATAGCCCGCATTGCAGAATGGGCATCCTTGGCTTCGGCGGTGTCCTTCTTCAGGTCTTCCCGCCCCGATAGGCGCTCCTTATCAAGAGCCTCGCTACGGTCGGTAGCATCCTTTAATTTCTTGGCCAATTCGGCCACCTCCACCCTGCTTAGGCAGTGCGCAGCCTTTTCGGCCTTCAACTCTTCGGCCGCCCTCGCAGCAGCCGCATCACTCCTTCAGGCTTGCTCCTTAGCTTGTGCAAGCTCGGCCCGAAGGCTCTCCACAGCAGCAGCACTATCTGTATAAACAACATATAACTTATCAGAGGAGGGCTTTAACCCACTCATTAAAGCGGCTGCGGAGAATTTATTTACCCTGCGACTCGTCAAGTTGCCGATTGACAAGTGCGATATCAGCATCTCGCATGTCCAGTTGTCGACTCAGTTCGGCAAACTGATCAGTACGGCTGGCCCCCGGACTATCCGCCACCTATATCAGAACGGCGGTATTCATTACCTGAGTTGTTTAGATTTTTGATCCTCGGCACGCTATCGTCCTCGACAACCTACCGAGTCTCAGGGGCTACTATCTATACAGGGCGCATTTTTTATATGCACAAACTGTTAGAACAACAAAGGGGTGCGTTATTTTCGTATACCTCAAATCCCGCCAGCAAGCTCATGGCAGCATCACGCAATCCGCTTTCAGCGGATTTAAATCCTTCCAATCACCATACGCATTAATGCACGGTGATCTTCAAATGGACGCCTCTCAAGCAAACTCTTCGATTCTCCGGCGGATTCTCGTGGGTGTTGAACTCTTTGGCCCCTCGGACTCGGGAACGCCCGCGACAACACTTCGGCTCGCTCGCATCATCTGGCGGCACGGCAGACGGAGGCGACGCTTCCATCATCTCCGGAAGAAGATCCCCAAGGATGAACTCATTCGAGACGGCTGCAGATCTGAACTGCGATATAAATATTTCGGTTACCTACAGAAGCATAAACGAAGGTATTCCCTTATTTTCCTCTTTCATACTCACGGCTCGTTGGAGGGCTGGCCCTTCGGGGATGATTGCGCGTCCGGATTCTCTCCGGACGCTGGACCCCCCGGTGAGGGTTTCTTCCCACGCTTAGGGGATTTGACCTCTGGATCTCCGGAGGCGGTCCTCTTCTCCCTCCGAAGGGAGGGATCCTTGGTTCCCTCCTCTTTGGTCGCCCTTCGAGTGCGGTATTAGCTCTTTATCTCCCCCGTCGCCCCCCTCTATGGGCGCAACCTCCAACATTCTGATCAGCATGGGCTCCAGTGCGGTCTCTGGGAGGGGGGCCGGACACCTTATCAGCCTTGATTGCGCCACTCATTCCTGTAAAGAATAAAGGGTCGAGAGCGATCTTTTGAAAGGCATACAAATAGAATGTCCGGGCTTTGAGCTATTTACCTGAGTATCCGGGCGATCGCGGCTTAGTCCCGCATCCTCGTCCAAATCCGGACACGCCACCTGTGGTCCGAAGAACAACTCGTACATCTCCAAGGGTGTCGCACCCATGAAATGCTTTGGAGGATACGAGGTCCCTCCGATTGAACTCCCATAAACGGAGAGGACGACGTTTGCGGTGGTAGGAGGTGCCTAGTTAGCATGACTGCATCACCTTGACCAGGTCAATCTCCCTTGTTTGGAGGTCTCGAATCCGGCCAGTAGTGCGGGCACGTCCTTGGGCGGCCCCAGTTGAGCCCTTGGTCACCCCACGACATCACTGCCATGGAGGTCCCGGAAAGAGGGCGGCGGCTTTTGCTTGCTGCCCTAGGACGGTGATGTAAAACCACCTCTCCTGCCACAATCTCTGCTCCTCTTGAAGGAACCTTCGAGCCACGGGGCGTCGACCTTCCTGCTTATGGTCGCCCCGCCACACTCCGCTTGGCGCCCCCCGATCATCTTCGGCTCCACCTTAAATGTTTTCAGCCACAGGCCGAAGTGGGGGATGACGCGGAGGAAGGCTTCGCAGACAATGATGAATGCGGAGATATGGAGGATGGACTCCGGAGCCAAGTCGTGGAAGTCCAGCCCGTAGTAGAACAGGAGCCCCCTCACGAAAGGATCCGTCGGGAAGCCTAATCCCCGACGGAGGTGAGATGCTTGGCGACGATTCGGGCGGGCTCGGGTGCACGGCCTGCCCCGGGCAGCAACTCATCTGCGAAACTTCGAGGCCAGGTACTTGGCCTCACGCAACTTCAATATGTCCTCCTCTGTGACGGAGGAGGGCATCCACCGGCCCTGGAGGTAGGAGCCGGACATTGTTGTGGATCCGAAGCGCTCGAATCTGAAGCTCTAGGTGTTGGAACTGGGAGCAGAGGAAAGATTCGATGCGAGGTTGAAAGACAAGGACAGGCCTTGGTCCTCTTATAAAGGGGGAAGAAATACCAAGGGCCGTCTCCGTGATCGTTTGGGATTCCCGTTCGATAGAGGAGGCGTGGCGACGGGAACGGTTGGGTTACCCACGCACGTATTGATGAGGATCCCGGAATAAAGGGAACACGATCTGCTCGACAGACGTGCCAAAAAACCGCCGCTAAACGTGCTGAGGCGGAATAATAAAAACAATTCAAAACGAAGGCTTGGCTGCGGTGTGATGTCACGCCGCATAAATACGTCAGCAGATTGAGCTAAGTGTATTTTATTCTCTCTACGTTGGAATGTGGAATTTATTTTGCAGAGCCGGACACTATCCTGGTGTTCATTATCTTCTCCGAATTATTCAAGGAGGGGAACCCGCCTTGCAATGCCGAACATTATGCACGCCGGACTTATCATCATTGAAGACTGGTTCAGGGGCTACTGAGGGAGTCCTGGACTAGGGGGTATCCGGACAGCCGGACTATCAATATCCGCCGGACTCCTGCATCACGAAGATAGAAGATTGAAGACTCGGCTCGTGGTCCCGAAGGTGCGATCAAGGCTGATAAGGTGTCCAGCCCCCTCCCAGAGACCGCACCGAGCCCGTGGCTGGTCGGAATGTTGGAGGTTGCGCCCACGTATAGGGGCGACGGGAAAATAGAGGAGCTAATATTTCATTTAAAGGGCGTCAAGAGGAGGGATCCAAGAACCCCTCCCTTCAGGGAGAAGAGGACCGCCCCGAAGATCCGGAGGCCAAAGCCCTAAGCGTGAGAAGAGATCTCCCGGGGTCCGCGCCGAAAGAATCCTGACGCACAATCATCACTAAAGGATCGGCCTCCAACAGCCGTGAGTATGAAGGAGGAATTTAATTAGTAAGGAAATACCTTCATTTGTGCTTCAGGTAACCGAACATTTATATTGCAGTTCGGATCTGCAGCCTTCTCGATGAGTTCATCTTCGGGACCTTCTTCCGGAGATGATGGAGAGCGATCGCGCCCGTCTGCAGCGCTACCAGATGAGGCAAAGAACTCAAGTGTCGCACGGAGGGTATCCTCGAGTCCGGAGGGGCGTGAAAGTTCGGCACCTACTAGTGTCCGCCGAGAATCAAGAATCTGCTTGAGAGGGCGCCCATTTCAGAAGATCACCGTATGCGTTAATGCGTATGGTCATTGGAAGGATTTCGTCACGAGAGTGGATTATGAATGCCGCCATGAGTTTGTCAAGGGATTTCGTGTATGCGAAAATGACGATCCTTTGTCTTTAACAGTTTTGCATATAAAATGCGCCAGATAGATAGTAGCCTCCGAGACTCGGAGGGTTGCCGAAACGACAGCGTACCGAGGATCGAAATCTGAAGTAATGAATTCCGTCGTTCCTATGCAGGTGGCGGATAGTCCGGGGGCTAGCCGGACTAGTGAGTTAGCCGAGTTAAATCGGCAACTTGACTTGGCAGATGAGGACATCGCACTTGTCAACAGGCGACTTGATGAGTCGCAAGGTAAAAGAGTTCTCCGCAGTTGCTTTATTAAGGGTGCGAAGCCCTCCTCTGATAAATTATATGCTGTTTGTACAGACGGTGCTGCTGCTGTGGAGAGCCTTCGGGCCGAACTTGCTCTAGCTAAGGAGCAAGCCCGAAGGAGTGACGCGGCTGCCTCGAGGGCGGCCGAGGAGTTGAAGGCCGAAAAGGCGCGCTTTGCCTAAGTTAGGGCGGAGGTGGCCGAATTGGCCACGAAAATAAAGGATGCTACCGACCGCAATGAGGCTCTTGAAAAGGAGCGCTTATCGAAGCGGGAAGACCTGAAGAAGGCCACCGCCGAAGCCAAGGATGCCCGCACTGCAATGCGGGCTATGAAGGAGGAACTGCGCCAGGACGGAGATATCGTGGCTGGCAAGCCTTTCCTGCTGCGCCGCCGGTTTATGGATGGGAAGTATGCTCAGTTTGAGCGGCTGTGGAGCCCGGAGGATCCGTACATGGACTTGGCTGCAAGTGCGGCTGATGCCGTTAAGCACTTCCGGAGCCAGGAGAATCACGAGACGGAAGAGTTATATTGGTCTCAATTCCACAGTCCGGATCGCCCACTTCCGTTGACGGACCGGTTGGCCGAATGGGCCGAGCTAGATAGATTGTCTGGACTAGCCATGACTGACATCGTGGCCCATGTCTGGGCAGAGAGGTCCAAGGCGACGAGCTACTTCGGCTTACTACAGCAATTCCTTGGGGCGGTGCCGCATATAAAGGAGATGAAGCGGCCGGCCTGCATAGAGGGTGCGCGGATGGCTCTGGCCCGTGTGAAGGCGCATTGTCCAGAGATGGACGCCACCGCTGTTGCTGCCCAGGGTTCGGATGAAAACCAGCTCCCTGCCAAGCACTATTTCTGGGAAGTTATGCGTGGCGCTCGTGTAATAGAGTCGCAGTGCTCGAAGAATGTAACATTCAATTGAACGCATTAGCTTGTAAATCAATGATTATGGTATAACTGCTTTTTATACTTGTGCCTCCAAGTAGTAAAACTTCTCCTGTGCGGCCGTTCGATACTTGTGTATAACCCGAAAGATGCGCCTTCTTGACTTCAGCCCTCGCACAAGGTGGGGTGTTTGCAAAATAGCGTTTTCACACTTAATCCGATGTCTCGGTCCTGTTATAAGGAGGTGGTAGCGAGCGAACGAGGCAATCCGGACTATAATGCTTTATCACTTTCACTTAGCAGTGGAGCTCGAGGTGGGGCTACGATATAGCCCTGGTTGCCCCGCACGCTCTCGAATTCAGGTGCGTAAGTTCTGACCGAAGCGGTCCTTCGTCAGCGGGAATTCTAAACATTCCGATAGTCGATCGAGTGGTTGACCAGTCTCTCGCTGTATCATGATGACAAGTTTCGGCTTTCTCTCGAGGTGATCGCCACCGAACGGGGCACAATCGCAGAGTTCTCCGGTGCCGCGTTAGCCGATGATACGGAACGAAGGCAGCAAAACACGAGCCGCAAACCCAACATTTGACCAAAGACATGATTCGAACTGATGCATATAATGCCTAACTCGAGACGCCGAACACTCCCTAAGGTGTTCGGTCTTTATAATAATGGGCAGAACGATGCCCTAAGCCCCTAGTGTCTAGGTACAGGCATGGTCTTCTGACACGGCCGATGCCAAAGCGTCAGGTTCCGCTTTGGCTATAGGAAGAAACCTAGGGAGAGTAACAACAAGAGACAGTAAAAAAGGTTTACGCAGGGTCTTAATCTGAAAAGAATCCTCATAACGGGTCCCTCTTTGCGCTCTGCGCACGGTCTCCGCTATACCGTTATCCTGGACGGGTATGCACATTGTTCATCTGTTGAAAGAGAGGAACGTTTAGTTTAAAAACAATTCGTGCGGAAAATATGTAAAATAAAAAATATAAATAAGGAAAGCAGGGTTTGTATGAACCCGCGGTTGTTTGTGCGCGCAGCCCCCTGTGAAGGGGTATGCGGCTAGGGAGCCCCTAGCCTACTGACGCCGGATTCGTCTATCCGAGTCCGGGGTCTTTAAGTGACCCTCGCACTGAAATGACGCCACGTGGACCGGGCATCTTGAGTGTAAGAGACGCGTAATGTGGTATAGCGTTGAAGCGGACAAAGGCCTTACATCCCAAGAGTGCTTGATATTCACTTTCAAATGGGACGATGTGAAAATTAATTTTTCTCGTCGAGAATTGTTCGGCGATCCGAACACGACTTCTAGTAATATGGAGCCTGTGCACTTGGCGTAAGGGCCTGGCGTCACTCCTTTGAAGGAAGTGCGGCTGCGTCGGATTTTGGCAGGGTTTATCCCCATCCTACGGACGGTTTTGGAATACAGCAGTTTAAGTCATCGCCTCCGTCCATTAGGACACTAGTAAATTGTAATCCGTCTATTATGGGATTCAATATCGGGAGTCCGTCCGCATTTGAACGCTCGGAATAGTCAGGTGGTCGAAAGTGATTGGTTTGATGTCCAATCTCTATTATCTGCTGGGTTGGATCGTGCGAAGCTCTTTTTTAGAAAGTGCCGCACTCTTTTCCGTATTATCACATGGGTGAGTTCTTGCTTTAACCCCTTGTGGGAAAGTCTTTTGTTTTCCGTGCTCTGTTGGTGGGGTTTATCTTCTTAAGCTGACGCGTCGAGCCCCTTGTGTTCGGCATTTAGTCGGCGGACTGTTTAAAACCCAACAATCCTGTGGGTGTGATTTGCGAGCCTTAGGGTCTTGTGGATTTGACATATCCGACCCAAAATCTTCTTTAAGCTGGACAATTCGTCCTTGTCATCCTTTAGAGGCTGTGTTGTATTATTGGGCATGAGCTTTTAAATCCGGCGTTGATTGCCGTGCTCTTTGGGCTTTTCTCCTTATTCCGCGCTGCTCTTTTCTCTGCCGTGATTTTCCGTTCCATCTCTTATCTCGGATGTACTTGGGTCATCTGGTGCGCATCTTGCTAACCAGCTATCCTCTCCCGCCTGTAAACGGGTCATGAGGCTTGTTAGTCGCGGACATTGTCCTCGGTTTCTCTTGACCGAGGTGCCCGTGAGCCATTCGTCTCGGACATTATGCTTGAAAGCTGCTAAGGCTTGGCGTCCGGACAATCGACTATTTGGTTCTTTTTGGTAAGGAACCTGTTCTGAAATTTCATGGCCGACTCTCCGGGCTGTTGAGTTATATGACATAGATCATCTCAGATCCGGAGGCGGACATAAGTCCCTTGAAAATTTGCTCTAAACGCCCTCGAGCTCTTCCCAACTTCCAACAGTGTTTTCTGGGAGGCTCTTAAGCCAATGACGGGCTGGCCCTTTGAGCTTGAGGGGTAAATATTTTATGGCGTGGAGATCGTCTCCTCTGGCCATATGTATATGTAGTATGTAATCTTCTATCCAGACTCCAGGGTCTGTTGTTCCATCGTAGGCCTCTATGTTGATGGGTTTAAATCTTGCTAGGAATTCATGATGCAGCACCTCATCGGTGAAACATAGTGGGTGTGCGGCGCCCCTGTATTTGTGTGTGCCGCTATCATCGGACACTTGACGTGTTGCCTTGCTTCCTGGGGCCTCTTCCTTTGGCCCGTAAATGGACCTGGCTGGGCCATCTATCCTTCCGAATTCGTTGGTGAATTTATGTGTGTTGCTGCTTTCATAATTTGGCTCATCATCCGCCGTCTATCCAACCAGAAAGCCCCTTTATTTTTGGATCTGGAGGCTCTATGGCCTCCTCGTCAAGTCTCGCAGCAGACTTGCGCTTGGGTAGCTCTTTGATTGGTGGCCATTGCTGTACTTATCTGCGGTTTTGAGCACTTTGCTCCATCTCATTCTGAGTGTGTCTTCCGCTGTTTTGAGCCTCCGTTTTTCCTTCTTCAGGCTTCTTGCAGTACTGACGAGTCTTTTCCGAAATTTCTTACTCTCCGGCAACGTGTCCGGCATATGATCGTCCGGACTGTTGTTCTCGCCGGGCTTGGATTGACTATCTGACTCGTCGTGCTCGGACAGTTGCTTATTTGCATGTTCGTCGTCCGCTTGTGGGCCCCGCCGTATCGCGGGCTCCTGGGGAGCGTTGTTATCGTCGAGGCGGGACTTAGGGCGGTGTTTACGCCGTCGTTTTGGTTTTTTATCTGCGGGGTTGTCTTCTGCCGCGGCCTGTTGGTCCTCGTTATCGCTCTCCTTTGGTGTGTTCACCATATATATGTCATGTGACGAGGTAGTTGTCCAGTGCCCTATGGGCGCTGGTTCCTGTTCGTCTCCGGCATCGTCGTCCATAGCGTCGATGTCGTCGGAGTCGTAGTCTAGCATGTCGGTTAGATCATCGACAGAGGCTACAAAGTGGGTGGTGGGTGGGCTCTGAATTTCTTCGTCGTCCAAACCCCAACCATCCTAGCCATAGTCCAGCCAGGACTCTCTTGATAACGAGAGACGCTTTAGTGAATTCAGGATATCGCCAAAGGGCGAGTACTGGAAGATGTCCGTGGTGGTGAATTCCATAACCGGCGCCCAATCCGGATCAATCGGTAGGGGCGCGGGAGGTTCGGAGTCCGGCGAGGAGTCCGGCGTCTCGGAATCACGAATTTCGCAGGGGACAAGATTAGTGTTTGGCTCCATCGCCGTGGATATTGAAGCCCCCAGGGCGGCGTCTACCCACCGGCCCTTGATATGGGCGATCGACTCCAGGCTAATAGCCGGAGCGGATCTGAGTCGCGACCACCGAGCCTTTGCTCGCGGCAGAGCTAGATCATGCCCGTCGTCACAGTGCGGCGCGCTTGGCTGTGGCTCGGGTCCGTCGAAGATCAAGTCTCCGCGGACATCGGCCGTGAAGTTTAAGCTTCGAATCGACTGACGGCGGGCGTAGCTTCGATCTGCTCGGATGGCCAAGAGAATTGGCCCGCAGCCGAAAGCCGCCCGAATAAGAAGATCTGCAGGGAGAAAAATCTCACCCGGAGACAGCGTTGTTGGTTGAAGATGCCATCAAGCCTATCGGTGGCGACGGAGGAACTCTCAATGAAAGCACCAATGTCGGTGTCAAAACCGGCGGATCTCGGGTTGGGGGTCCCGAATCTGTGCGTCTAGGCGGATGGTAACGGAGACAAGGGACACAATGTTTTACCCAGTTGGGCCCTCTCGATGGAGGTAAAACCCTCGACCTGCTTGATTAATATTGATGATATGGGTAGTACAAGAGTAGATCTACCACGAGATCAAGGAGGCTAAACCTAGAAGCTAGCCTATGGTATGATTGTTGTAATGTATGTTGTCCTCTACGGACTAAAGCCCTCCGGTTTATATAGACACGGAGAGGGCTAGGAGTTACACAGAGTCGGTTACAATGGTAGGAGATCTACATATCCGTATTGCCAAGCTTGCCTTCCACGCCAAGGAAAGTACCATCCGGACACGAGCCGGAGTCTTCAATCTTGTATCTTCGTAGTCTTGGAGTCCGGCGGATAATGATAGTCCGGCTGTCCGGACACCCCCTAGTCCAGGACTCCCTCAGTCGTCAACTAGCAATGATCAAGAGGTGATCCTGAACACCTACTTACATCAAACATAACACAGAAACCGTGTTCACTTCCCGGACTCCGCCGAGAAGAGACCATCACGGCTACACACACGGTTGATGCGTTTTAATTCGAATCTGGTGTCAAGTTATCTACAACCGGACATTAACAAATTCCCATCTACCACATAACATGGGCGCGGCTCTCGAAAGTTTATACCCTGCAGGTGTCCCAACTTAGCCCATGACAAGCTCTCGCGATCAACGAAGAATAGACCTTCTCCCGGAAGACCCGATCAGTCTCGGAATCCCGGTTTACAAGACATTTCGACAATGGTAAAACAAGACCAGCAAGACCGCCCGATCGCCCGACAATCCCGATAGGAGCTACACATATCTCGTTCTCGAGGCAACACGGATGAGACAGGCTCTGAGTAAAACCAGACTTGAGTTTCCTCGAGGTGGCCCATGACGGCTCGGTTCGACCAACACTTAGACAAGCACCGCCCGGGGCTAAAATAAAGATGACCCTTGGGTTGGCCGACCCAAGGGAAAGGATAGGTGGTGGTGAGGCAAATGGTAAAACCAAGGTTGGTTCTTGTTGGGCAAGTTTTATTCAAAGCGAACTGTGAAGGGGGTCCCATAAATCACCCGACCGCGTTAGGAACGCAAAATCTGGGAACATAACACCGGTATGACGGAAACTAGGGCGACAAGAGTGGAACAAAACACCAGGCATAAGGCCGAGCCTTCCACCCTTTACCAAATATATAGATGCATTAATAATATAAGAGATATTGTGATATCCCAACATAAACCCTCTCCACCATGGAGCATTCTTCAACTTCACCTGCAACTAGCAACGCTATAAGAGGGGCTGAGCAAAGCGGTAACATAGCCAAACAATGGTTTGCATAGGAAAGGTGTCAAAGGTTAGGGGTTCATGGCAATATGGGATGGCTTGATAAACAGGTAATAGGTAGCGCAGCATAGCGATAGAACGAAGCAACTAGCATAGCAATGATAGTAGTGAGATCCAGGGTAGCGGTCATCTTGCCTGAAATCCCGCAAGGAAGAAGAACGAGTCCATGAAGAAGATGAAGCCACGAAGACGAACCACACGTAGACGAACGCATCCTCGTGATCGCAAAGCGAAACGGAACTATCGAGAAGAAGCACACAACATGGTAAACACACCACACATGAACAAGACATGATGCACAACAAGCATGATGCATGACAAGGCTACATGAAACTACTCATGGCAAGAGATGATGCAAACGAGAACAACACATCAAGGCAAGTTTAAATGAGGCCGGGAACAACATATAACAATTCCGGTAAGTCCTCATAGGCAAGTTTCGAAATGGGTCCAGAACTGAATAAACATTATGTTCAAGTTGTTAAACAGCAAGCTAAAGAGCACCAAGAGGATCTACACAAAATTCTAGTCAAGTTACATATAAAGTTCATTAGATTCGGAGCTACGGCCTAGAAGATATGAGCAAAACAAGTTAAGCATGGCATTGATGCAAAATGCATACAAACATCAAGCAAACACACCAAAACAAGGATGCAACATGATAATATGAAGCTACATGCAAAATCAAGCAAGTTTCATATAGAGCACACTCAAAACGGAGCAACGGTGCAACACATACACTCTATACAAGTCATAACAACAATCTGTCCATAACAGCAACTAGGCATCTTGCAAGCAACAAAACAATATGCTACAGCATCCCGACGAAATAACAAAAGGCATGGGCATAAAGTACAGGTAAAGCACAACAAAACATGAACACTGAGCTATCTCCAGAAACAACTAGAACATGCTCAAAAAGACATGGAGATATTGCAAATAATAACAGTTTCAGGTTTTAGCAGAAATAACATCAGGTTGCAATGTTTAGAGCAAGAAAACAACATGTTACAGGAACTTATGATGGCAAACAAAGGCATGGCATGAATCTACTAAAAGCATAGATCAAAAGTCCCTTACTGACCATGAGCCAAAAGAGCACAGAAAATATGATGGCACCCAGGTAAACATGGCAAGTTATATTACAGATTTAAACATGTCAGGAACAACAATAAGTAGGCATGTTGGTGAGCTTGAACCACTCACCACAGAGCAATACATGGCATGGCAAGGCAACCAACAGTAACAAGGCATGTTTATGAAGCTATACATGGCAAGAGCAAGGTCATAGGGTGCATGGATCACTAGGAAACAATCATGGAAACATTGAACTTCATGTTAACAGGTTGACAACAACATTTTCAAGCAACTTTGGAGCAAGATTACAACATGTACCAGCAGGCTATAATTGCAACCAAGGGCATGAATGGATAGATCATGACATGTAGATCAAAACATGTTTATAGAGCATCTCCAGATTATGCATAGAATGATTAGTAGAAGCATGTTAACATAGCAACAAAATATAACAGAATCTGTCGGAAAACAAAGAATAAAGAACTACTCTACTTAACAAGCTTGATACACTCAGCACACAACTCACAAAAATACATGGTTAACACCCCTGTAAAGATGGCATGGCATAGATCAACATACATGTAGACATCAACCTCATAGGATGCACACATCAATCATGGCAAAAATGACAAATGAGCAAGTTATAACAGTTCCAGCAGATTAACATCAACATGCACTATTCCAACAGCATTTAGGGCATCAAGATGAGCTCAAATGAAAATGATGCAATGGAATGAAATGAAGTACTCTTCGAGGCGAACAATTTGACATATTATACGCACGAAACGGAGCTACGGATGCAGAGATACGGCATGATGAACATGGCATGTTTATGCAAACTGCTTCGGGGACTTAGCAGAAAATTCACCTCGCGGCTAGGGTTGACCGTGGCACGGATTTCGAGGTCGGGCCGGAGCTCTCGCCGGATTTGCGGTAGAGGCGGCCGGAGGGCGAGGGAGAGGCCGGGAGGACGCGGCGGAGGCGGATCCGGCCGGTCCCTGGCCGGATCTGCCCGAGAGGCACGGGCGGCCGGAGGTCGGCGCGGGCGACCATGGGGCGCGCGCCGGGCGCTGGGCGGCTGGAAAGGTCGAAGGCCGAGCAGGCCGAAGCGGGGAAGACGAGCGGAAGAGCAGATCCGGGCGGAGGAGCGGGCGCGGCCTTGGCCGGGCGCGGAAGCTCGGCGAGGCGCGCCAGAGCCGGCGCCTTGTGCGGCAATGGCCTTCAGGCAGCCCAGTGCCTCAGGCTGGGGGCTGCCGGACTCATGTGAAGCCTTGGCAGGCTGCGCTGGAGGGGAGGACAGTGGCGGCGTCTGGTTGGCAGGCGAGGCTGGTGGACATGTCCGGTGGGGCGCGGACATGTCCGGCAGCTGGAGGAGGAAGAAGCTAGGGTTAGGGTAGGATTTGACCGCGAATTTCAGGGGAGGGGCTAGTTTTATAGGTAGAGGGAGCTAGGAGAGTCCAAATGGGGAGCGGTTTTCGGCCACGCGATCGTGATCGAACGACCGAGCATGGAGGGGAGTTAGATGGGTTTTGGGCCACTTTGGAAGTGGTGTTGGGCTGCAACAAAAGAGGCCTTTACGGTTACCCGGTTAACCGTTGGAGTATCAAACGACCTCCAAATGGCACGAAACTTGACAGGCGGTCTACCGGTGCTATACCAAGGCCGCTTGGCAAACCTCGGGCCGTTCCGAGAAAGTTTAACATCCGCACAAGAGAAGAGGTCAGAAGGGACCGCCGGATGACATAGGAGTGCCGGATTGCAAAACAGACAACGGGGAAAAAGCTCGAATGCATGAGACGAACATGTATGCAAAATGAAATGCACATGATCACATGGAAAAATGCAACACGCATGCAAAAGACATGGCAAAGACGACGAATAACTGGCGGACACCTGGCGCATCGAATCCGGGGCGTTACACATGCTGTGTACCAGACCTGATGTAAACCTTGCCGTAAGTTTGGTAGCAAGGTACCAAAGTAATCCCGGCAAGGAACACTGGACAACGGTCAAGAATATCCTGAAGTACCTAAAAAGGACAAAGGACATGTTTCTCGTTTATGGAGGTGACGAAGAGCTCTGTCGTAAGGGTTACATCGACGCTAAGCCGACACAGATCTGGATGACTCTAAGTCACAAACCGGATCGTGTATATGTTGAATGGTGGAGCGATGGTGGTGCAATTGCAAGCGAAGCGTCGTGGCGGGATCTACATGTGAAGCGGAGTACATGGCAGCCTCGGAGGCAGCGCATGAAGCAATTTGGGTGAAGGAGTTCATCACCGACCTAGAGTCATACCCAATGCGTCGGGGCCGATCAAACTCTTCTGTGACAACACTGGAGCTATTGCCCTTGCCAAGGAGCCCAGTTTCACAAGAAGACCGAGGCACATCAAGCGTCGCTTCAACTCCATCCGTGAAAATGTTCAAGATGGAGACATAGATATTTGCAAAGTACATACGGATCTGAATGTCGCATGATCCGTTGACTAAACTCTCTCATGAGCAAAACATGATCAACACGAGAACTCTATGGGTGTTCGATTCATCACAATGTAACTAGATTATTGACTCTAGTGCAAGTGGGAGACTGTTGGAAATATGCCCTAGAGGCAATAATAAAAGTATTATTATATTTCCTTGTTCATGATAATTGTCTTTATTCATGCTATAAGCTGTATTATCCGGAAATCGTAATACACGTGAATACATAGACCACAATATGTCCCTAGTGAGCCTCTAGTTGACTAGCTCGTTGATCAGCAGAGATAGTCATGGTTTCTGACTATGGACATTGGATGTCGTTGATAACGGGATCACATCATTAGGAGAATGATGTGATGGACAAGACCCAATCCTAAGCATAGCACAAGATCGTGTAGTTCGTTTGCTAGAGCTTTTCCAATGTCAAGTATCTCTTCCTTAGACCATGAGATCGTGTAACTCCGGATACCGTCACGAGTGCTTTGGGTGTATCAAACGTCCACAACGTATCGGGTGACTATAAAGGTGCACTACGGTATCTCCGAAAGTGTCTGCTGGCTTGACATGGATCGAGACTGGGATTTGTCACTCCGTATGACGGAGAGGTATCTCTGGGCCCACTCGGTAATGCATCATCATATTGAGCTCAAAGTGACCAAGTGGTTGGTCACGGATCATCATTACAATCTGAGTAAAATGACTTGCGAACGTAGACTGATCAAGGTATTGGGATACCGACGATCGAGTCTCGGGTAAGTAACGTACCGATTGACAAAGGGAATTGTATACGGGGTTGTTTAAATCCTCGACATCGTGGTTCATCCGATGAAATCATCGAGGAGCATGTGGGAGCCAACATGGGTATCTAGATCCCGCTGTTGGTTATTGCCCGAGAGTCGTCTCGGTCATGTCTACGTGTCTCCCGAACCCATAGGGTCTACACACTTAAGGTTTGGTGACGCTAGGGTTGTATGAATATGAGTATGCAGCATACGAATGTTGTTGGTCCGGATGAGATCCCTGACGTCATGAGGAGTTTCGGAATGGTCCGGAGGTAAAGAATTATATATAGGAAGTGGTATTTCGGCCATCGGGAAAGTTTCGGGGTCACCCGGTAATGTACCGGGACCAGCGGAAGGGTCCCGGGGGTCCACCGGGTGGGGCCACCCATCCGGAGGGCCCCATGGGCTGAAGTGGGAGGAGCCAGCCCATAGTGGCTGGTCGCCCCTAGGCCCACCTGCGCCTAGGGTTGAAACCCTAGGGTGGGGCGCACCACATGCCTTGGGGCACTCCATCCCCCAGCCGCCGCCCTTGGGAGATTGGATCTCCAGGGCCGCGCCTGAACCCTATATCTGAGGAGGGCAAGGGGAGGCAGCCGCACCACTGCATTGGTGCCTCCTTCCCTGCTACACCTCGTCCTCCTCCGTAGTTGCTTGGCGGCCGTCTTTGAGTTCTCTTTGCATCCACCACCACCTTTGTCGTCTTCTTTGGATCATCATCAACCTCTCCTTCCCCTTGCTGGATCAAGAAGGAGGAGACGT
The DNA here is from genome assembly GCA_021437245.1 of Aegilops speltoides. Classification (NCBI taxonomy): domain Eukaryota; kingdom Viridiplantae; phylum Streptophyta; class Magnoliopsida; order Poales; family Poaceae; genus Aegilops; species Aegilops speltoides. The sequence continues at coordinate 83,133,883 of CM038146.1, read as the reverse complement.
CTCCGTCCCATACGTGTGTTGAACGCGGAGGTGCTGTCCGTTCAGCACTTGGTCATCGGTGATCCGAATCACGGCGATTACGACTCCATCATCACCATCCCTTTGAACGCTTCCGCACGCGATCTACAAGTGGTATGTAGATGCAAACTCACTCCCTTTACTCGTTGCTTAGATGAACTCATAGATGGATCTTGGTGAAACCGTAGGAAAATTTTTAATTTTCTGCAACATTCCCCAACATAATTATGGCGTGAAGATCAAGCATATCAGAAGTGACAATGGCACTGAGTTCAAGAACACATGATTTGATCTATATCTGGATACAATGGGAATCACTCATGAGTTCTCTGCTCCATACACACCTCAGCAAAATGGCATCGTTGAGCGCAAGAACAGAACCCTCATTGAGATGGCTTGAACAATGCTCGACAAGTACAAGACACCAAGAAAGTTCTGGCCTGAAGCTATTGATACAGCATGTCACATTATCAACCGTGTTTACATCCATAAGCTTCTGAACAAAACATCCTATGAGCTCCTTACTGGCAAGAAGCCAAATGTCAGCTACTTCAGAGTATTTGGAGCTAGGTGCTGGATCAAGGACCCCCATCACAAGTCAAAATTTGCACCTAAAGCTCACGAAGGCTTCATGCTTGGCTACGGAAAGGACTCACACTCATACAAAGTCTCCAACCTCTATCTCTACAAAATCGTTGAAACTGTGGACGTGAGATTTGATGAAACCAATTGTTCTCAAAGAGAACTCCTGCCAAGTACACTAGACGAAGCTCCGCCCAGCGAATCGATCAAGCTGATGGGAACTGGTGAAATCATGCCTTCTGAAGCACAACCTGAAGAGGAACTTATCATTTCTGCACCTAACCAACCAGAAGACAATGCTCAGACTAAAGACAATCCTTCCAATGGTGACAATGATCAACAAGAGCAAAGTCTTCGTCCACTTCATCCTCGAGTTGCAAATGAAGTACAAATTGAGAAGATAATTGATAGCCTCAATACACCTGGACCACTTACTCGCTCAAGAGCAACACAGTTAGCAAACTTCTGTGGGCACTTTTCTTTTGTGTCAATATCAGAACCCAATAAAGTTACTGAAGCCTTTATGGAACCTGAATGGATACAAGCTATGCAAGAAGAACTTCAACAGTTCAAGCTGAACAATGTTTGGGAACTTGTCAAGCGTACTGACCCTCGCAAGCATAACATTATTGGAACAAAATGGATATATCGAAACAAGCAAGATGAGCATGGTCAAGTCGTCAGAAACAAAGCACGTCTTGTGGCTCAAGGATATACTCAAGTAGAAGGAATTGACTTTGATGAAACATTTGCTCCTGTGGCTAGGCTTGAAGCTATTCGCATACTGCTAGCCTACGCCAATCACCACAACATCTTGTTACATCAAATGGATGTGAAGAGTGCATTTCTCAACGGCAAGATTGAAGAAGAAGTGTACGTAGCTCAACCACCTGGCTTTGAAGATCCAAAACATCCTGATATGGTGTACAAGCTAAACAAAGCAATGTATGGCCTCAAACAAGCTCCTCGCGCTTGGTATGATACGATCAAAGACTTCCTAAAGAGCAAAGGCTTCAAACCTGGATCCCTCAATCCCACACTCTTCACGAAGACATATGATGGTGAACTGTTTGTGTGCCAAATATATGTGGATGACATTATCTTCAGCTGCACCAACCAGAAGTATAGTGATGAGTTTGGATACATGATGCAAGAGCAATATCAGATGTCCATGATGGGTGAGCTGAAATTCTTCCTTGGTCTTCAAATTCGTCAGCAAAGGAATGGCATCTTCATATCTCAAGAGAAATACCTCAAAGATTGTCTGAAGAAGTTTGGAATGGAAGATTGCAAAGGTTACATGACGCCAATGCCAGCCAAACACCATCTGGGTCCCGACGACAATGGTAAAGAGTTTGATCAAAAGGTATACCGCTCCATGATTGGTTCCTTACTTTACCTATGTGCATCTAGGCCAGATATTATGCTTAGTGTTTGCATGTGTGCGCGATTCCAAGCGGCTCCAAAGGAATCGCATCACTTAGTTGTGAAGCGAATTCTTTGATACTTGGCTTACACCCCAACACTCGGATTATGGTATCCAAAGGGCTCAAAATTTGATTTGGTTGGATTCTCGGATGCTGATTATGCTGGTGACAAGGTGGATCGCAAGTCTACATCTGGCACATGTCACTTTCTGGGTCGATCACTTGTCTGTTGGTCTTCAAAGAAGCAGAACTGTGTATCACTCTCAACTGCTGAATATGATTACATTGCTACTGGATCTTGTTGCGCTCAGCTTCTATGGATGAAGCAAACTCTCAAGGACTATGGCATCAATATGAAACAGGTACCTCTCTTCTGCGACAATGAAAGCGCCATCAAGATTGCCAACAATCCAGTCCAGCACTCGAAGACAAAGCACATTGAAATTCATCATCACTTTCTCAGAGATCATGTCATGAAGAAAGATATTGACATCATTCACGTCAACACTGAAGAGCAACTGGCAGATATCTTCACAAAGCCCTTGGATGAGAAACGGTTTTGCAAGTTACGATGTGAGCTAAATATCTTGAAATCCTCAAATGTCCTGTGATCAGGCACACATCCTAACACTTATGCATGTTGATGACTTGGATGTGCAACACACGAAGTAAAGTATATCTTCAATCAATGAAGACTTACATTCTAAGTGTGAATACATTAACGTGGAATTTGACTTCGGAGCGCGACGATAATTGTGCATCGTGTCTGGGTCTAATACTTCCTATACGGTGAGTAACGCCACCACCAAATCTCTCTATTTGAAGTGTTTCACTCATGGCGTTATTTTTGCAATGTCTTCGCATTTGGTTTGTCTTCAATTTCAATTTATCCATTATTTTCGTCACTATGATGATTTGATTGCTTTCTAATATATATACTAGTGTTCTGTCCTCTACAACATTCACTTATAGCTATATCTTCTTAGTTGAATCTTTTGAACTAAGTGAATGTGATCGGACCCTAATCTCTCTATGCTTTCTATCTCAAACTCTATCTGTCCAAATCATATGCATTCTACTGAAACTGTTGAATGTCTTCTACTGCGTCCTAGTCAGCAGAAGACACAGAGACAAACATTAAGTCTGTTTTAAATGATTCATCCTTATTGTTTGAAATCCGGATAAGTCGGAACAACCATCCGACATGCCTGGCGGGCGTGGGAACGTGGGACAACTCTGAGTATGTTGCATGCTTGCCACGTGCCCCTCAGATGTGAACCGGCAGGGGCACCTGCGTAATTTCGATGTGCCGCACACTTCCTTATAAATACATGTCTCATGCGGTAAAGAAAATCTTCTTCCACCTCTCTACCTCGTCAAAACCCTAGCGCCACCGCTAGCTCGTGATGACATCGGCGACGAAGCGCTTAGCTGCCGCGATGTCGCAGGGGTTCTGGCGCCGCGAGCACCTATGGGGCAGGGGGGCCCTTCTAGTCCGGCAAGGAGGCGGAGGGCGTGCGCAGAGCGGATCGAGGTCGAGCGCGCGGGGGAGACGGGCGATTTTTACCCAGCTTCGGGGCTCTCCGGAGAGATAAAACCCCTACTGCTGCTTTGTGTTTCTATTTGTTCTTGCTCGAGAGCACGAGCGTATAGTGGTGTTGGATCTATGAACTGCCGAACCCCTTCTACGTGCGCATGGGCCTCCCTTTTATAGTCTAAGGGGGTCACCGACAGGTGGCAGTGTAGGAAGAGCGGTAGAAAGGTAAAAACGCAGGTTGGTACAATAGTGTCCAACAGTGTCCCCTACCTAACTCTGACGGCAGGGGACAAGGGCATTTAATGCCCGTCCGGTCGCCCCAACAGTGTGAGGAAACGACCGTTAGGGGCGCCACCGATCGCCACGATGGCCTCCTTGTCAGCTCCGCTTTCCACCTCGCACCGCATGGCTCGCAAGAAGACTCGCCACGTGCCCTCGATGGCCCTGGAGTGACACGTCGTTGGGTGCGCTGGAGCTTGGGTGCAGGGTGGCAGCCTTGCCGCGGCAAGTGCTTTGCCGCGGCCCTTCTCTTGATGCACCGGCAAGCTTGCCGGTCGTCGGGCCTTGCCGGGACGCGCGGGGCGTCGCGGCAAGTCTTCTGGAAGTGCCTTGGTTGGCCTTCCCAGCAAGCTCCTCTTGCCGGGGCTTTGTCTACTTGGTTGACACTTTGTTCTTGAATGGCAGTAATAGGAAATGACAGAGGGTCCTGGCGGGCGCCCGACAAGCCTTGCCGCGGGGTGCTGCAACTACCCGTGCACAAGTTCGGGGTACTAAGGTACCCCCACTTTAGTACACCGACAGAGCCCGAACTGGGCCGCCTACACGTGCCGAGCGCCGTTGGGCCAGCCCAAACAGCAATCTGCACGCCGCTGCCCTGGGTCCACACAATCGGATTCCGTGTCCATCAAGGCCCTCTCAGCGAACGTCACGCCTTGGCGTCGTGGGAGAGAATGTGGTCAATACTTAACTCCAGGAAATGCATAACGTTCGCATCCCCTGTTTTTAAGCAGAGGAAGCGGGGCCGTTCCCCCCACTTTCGCCACTTGCAGTTCCTTCCTCCGAAAGCTCCGCCGCTCCCCTCCACTCCCTGAGTCAAAAGAGAGCCGTGCTCCGCCGCCCATCGCCGCCGTCGCTACCGTCGCCGCCGTCGCCTTCGCCTTCCCCTGCTGCTTCCGCCATGGCTCCGAAGACCGGGAAGGCTGCGGCGCCAAGGCTTCAAGGCGCGAAGTCGCCGAGGCGCTTGAGCTCGAGGCGCCAAGCAAGAAGCATGTGCTTTTCTCCCGAGCTCACCCCGGGCGCTATGGGCGGAGTTCTACCTCTTCGTCGACGGAACGCGGGCGATCCACAGACGCCGGTGCTTCCGCCGAGGCTTCCAAATCGAAAAAGTGCCCCGAGGGTACTACTTCTTCCCTGTGTTCTTCTATTGCGGGCTCTGCCCACCTTTTTCCGATTTTCTTTGCGACATCATGAACACCTACGGGTTTCGCCTTCTTGATTTCACCCCCAACGCCGTTCTGACAATGGCGGTTTTCGCACATCTCTGCGAGAACTTTGTTGGCATCCTCCCCAATGTCACTCTTTTCCGTCATTATTTCTCCCCTCGGGCCGAGAAAGGGGAACCACTCGCCGGCGGAATTGCCTGGACCTCCCGGATGGGCATGAAGGAGGTGTACTTGACGGGCGAGCTCTGCAGCAAGTGGGACGAGTGGAGGGCGGAGTGGTGCTGGATCTGTGACGCCAATCCGCCGCCATTCACCCAGCTGTGCCAGACCCGGGTGGTGCGTGGCAGCGACTGGAGCACTCTGTCGCTAGATGATGCCAAGCGGACGATCGCCACCACCCGAATCCTCCGGCTCAGGCATGCCGGACTCACAACAGGGGCAGTGGGCGCGGATTTCCTTCGCCGCTGTATCGCTCCCCTGCAAAAGAAGGGGAGGCCCGCATGGCTGTTTGGCGGCCCGGCGGATATCATGAGGCTGCGTCCAGGCCTCAACTTCAACTTCACGGTTATGGAGCTTGATGCGATGCTGAGGGAGATGTTCAAGCACGACGCCAATCATCCAGAATGGTTCAAGCTGCCGGTGGGCGTCATCCCCTTGTGCAACAACTCCCAGCGCGATAGCATCTGTGCAATGATGCCAGATTGCGACTCGCACGGGATAAGTGCAAATTGGATAGAGCCCGACGCGGAGGTCGTGCAGCAATTCTTCGATAACTTGGCGGAGGTGGCCGTCAACTCCGACGAGCAGAAGCTCCTTACCCACGCCACAACTGCCAACGAGCTGGCGTATATTGCTAGCAGGGCCGAAGAGGCGGCGGCAGCCGCTGCCGCGGGCGAGTTTGGCTTCACGTTGGCGGAGGCGGATATAGCTGAGGCGGCAAGCCTTGCCGCCCGGGAAGATCTTGCCGGAGAAGGCGATGGTGAAGGGGAGGCCGAGGTCGAAGCGAGCGAGCCTGCTGAGGGCGCTAGCGGTCAGCCGTCTTCGAGCAACTTGCCGCAGGCGGAGCCCCCAGCGCAGCCCCAATTCCGACCGAGAAGGCGCCTCCGTCGAGTTGGAGAGCTGGCAGAGGAGCAGCCCGTCTAACAGCCGCGGCGCCGTGGGACGCGCTCCACCGCGGCCAGTACCGTTGCCGCAGGAGGGTCCCAGGGCGTGCCGGCAACTGAGGCGGGGTCTTCCCGAGCCGCCATGCCTGATCCTGCAGCAGCCCTCGGCAAGCGCCGGAGGGAGCCGACTCCTCCGCCACACCGCGCAGAGAGGGTACCGGAGTTCGACCTCTCCGCGCTGAGCTCCAATGACGACGAAGAGGATGAGGATGAGGAGGAGTAAGGCTTTCTCTGTACTCTTCTTTCTTCGATCTCTGTGGTTGCTTATCTTGTGTCTGATTTGCTTCTCTCTAAATCCCTGTTCTGCTTCAGGACTTTGGCCGAGAGGGCGGCGAAGAGGGCCAAGATCCCCATGGTAGACATCGAGGACGATCCTACCGTGACGACAGAGGATACGTCCGAGACCACTTTGACGGACCCGATCCCTTCGCCCCGTGACAGCCTCCAGCACAACCCCCAGCATAAGTGCCTGGTTCACTTCCCGTTGTGGGGCGCGCATGGGTGCTTTTCCTTTTTGCTGACGCCTTGATTGCTGGTTCATTTGTGTAGGAGCGGAACAGGCCCACCAGAGCAACCAGAGGCCGACCTTGAGGTTTCGGCTGGCTTCGACCACGCCACCAAGGGCCGATTCCCGATATGGGAGCACTCTCCGCAAGGAAGGATCTCCGCAAGGCGGAACCAGTGAGCCCCAAAGCAGTGGAGCCCATGATCACAGAGCCCAGCACAGGTGACCCTCCTTGTCGGAAACTTTCCCTAGGGTTCTCCTGATTTTCTTTTGGGATGTTTTGCTTGACTTTTCCTTCCTCTTCCTGTCTTCAGATCCTCCTCTTGGGGGCCCGATGGAAACTGAGGCCACCGGCAAGGAGGGCGCACGCGGCAGCACGGGGGATGTCGCCGCCGATGAGGAAGAGGCCGGCGCTGATGAGCCCGCCGATGGAGAGGCCGCCAAGGCTGCTTGCGCAGGAGCCGGCGAGGGATCCGGCGGTCGCATTGACGACCCGGAGGATGTAGGAGCGCAAGGCGCCACACCGACCGCCGACCCCTCCGCCGCTGACGTGGCATCGGGCTCCGAGGAGCCCCAGCCAGGTGCTTACTTGAAGGCCGGCGAGGGCGTATATATCAAGCTTCCCTAGGCGTTGAGCTCCAGGGCGCCGGTTGAAGGAGAGGAGTTTGACGGGGAAGTACTCGCCTCTGCTGGGCTGGCAGTGGTCGACAGGCCAAGCAGCAACAGCGGCGAGTCCGAGGAGGAGCAGTTGCTCCGAAGGCTGGTGTCACTCTACCGCGCCCGGCAAGCGAAGCTTGAGTCCCGGAAGCGCTTGTCGCACAAAGGGAGTCGACATAGAGAAACATGCGCAAGAGCTCCGGGACCGCAACCAGGAGGCCCTCCGATCCATTGCAGAGGAGAGGGCGCAGCTGGGCGAGGCAAAGGAGGCGTTCATCTTGGAGAAGGCTGAGGCCGAGGAGCAGCAGAGGCTCGCCGCCGAGGAGATGTCCAGGCAGGAAGGTGAGCTGACGCAGAAGAAAGCCAGTCTGGACAGTCAAGAGGAGGAGTTCAAGGCATGAGAGCAGTCGCTTGGCGGGACGCTCAAGGAGGCAAAGGATGCAGCCGCGGCCGCCGAGGCCGCCAAGAAGGATTTAGAGGAGAGGGTGGCGTGGCTGGACGCGGATATGGGAAAGAAGAATGAAGAACTTGCCGCACTCCAGCGCGAGCGCGAGAAGGACGCGCGCACCCATGGCGAGCTGCAAGTCCAGCTTGCCGAGAAGACCAAGGAGCTGAACGCCGCCAAAGACTCGTGCGCCGATCTGGAGCTGAAACTGGCTACCTTGGCGGAGACGCTGGACGCCGCCAAGAAGCGAGAGGACGACTTGAGGATGGAGCTCAAGGACAACGTGGAGCTGTTGACGAGGGCCGCCGAGACTCAGAACACCCTCAAGACCACGGTGGAGCTCTGGACGGAGGGCCTCGTCAACATCGCCGCGCTCATCGACGAGGAGCTGGCGAGGCTGGACTTGGCGGGCTTCGGGTACTCCACGGAGGAAAATCTCCAGCCCAGCGCCAAGCTCACGCTTTTCTTCAAGGACGTGGTGACGGCTCTCCGGCAGCTCCGGGAAAGGATCCCGGAGCAGCTGGCCAACGAGTCGCGCACGATCTGCACCAAGGTCCTGGAGAAGGTGTTGGTGAAGATACTCTTCCGCAACCCGAGCGTCGACCTCTCCCGTGTCACTAAGAAGCTGCCGGTAGGTGCCGATCTCGAAGAGCTCAAAGCCATCGTCGCACCTATTGTGGACAAGATCAACGAGGTTAGGAGGGTCGACGGCGAGCGTGTGGATTAGGCCGCCCTTCTTCTCCCTTCTTCCCGCCGCTACTGTTTCAGTTATGAGAACAATCTAGTCAATGCCACAATAAGTCATTCTTGTAATATAACTTTATTCTGGGTACTGCTTGCTATGTTATTTCCTTTACTCCGTTACATCCCTTGTATGCTTTTACTCTACGCTTTGAGGGAACTTTCCGCCGCAAGCACACTTGCTGAGTGCGGAACATCAGCAGCCCGCTGGCGGTGCGGCCTCCGGCAAGAAACCTTGCCGGGGCTAGTTGCAGCTCGCTTGTATTGTTGAGCGGATTCGAAAACAAATCAAGGGCGCAACTTAGCCGCGAGTCAATTCCTCCACGCACAAGTTTTCCATACAAGGCACGAACGTTCAAGGAATATAACTTAAAAATTTAAAATTGACTAAGCTCAAACTTTGGCAACTTAGCTTTTCTGTCGTCCGCGTTCCGGCAAGGTTAGATTCCTTTGAACGACGCCTGGTCCACACCTTTATATTCTCCTCCCCCCCGGTTGACTTGTGGGCGGAGGGATCTTCTTTTTTGAGAAGAAAGAAGAGAAAATAATGATATGGAATCTTAAGGTTCGCTATTGCTTACCGGGGGCATGTGCTGCACAAAGTGTCAGATACATATGCAAAAAGAAAAATGCATTAAATTTGATAGGGTGTGCGCGGCACATAAACTTTATTTACGCATGGGAGCTGTGCCCGGCTTTGTACAAAGGGTTACATGCAACAGCGGCAAGGCTTGTACAAAAGGTGGTTGCCGGTCGGGCCCGCAACCGCATACTTATGGGTAAACTTATGAAGATGCTCTATGTTCCAGAGTTGCTCACCGGAGTGCCATCTTCGTCTCAAAGCATGACAGCCGGGCCTAGTGACTCGCCTCACCCGATAAGGGCCCTCCCACTTCAAGGCCAACTTGTTGGAATTCTTGGCGGACTGAACATGCCGAAGAACAAGGTCGCCTTCCTCGAAGCTTCTGGCATTAACTTTGCGGCTATGGTAGCGGCGCAAAGCTTGTCAGGTAGCGAGCAGCTCGCACAAAGAGCTGAAGACGATCTTCCTCGAGGAGCAGCGGTCATCTTGCGGCAGCTGCTCTTGCTCAAACTCATCATAAGCGAGCACTCGAGGCGATCCGATATCGAAGTTCCGTGGGAGAACTGCCTCGCTCCGTAAACAAGAGCAAAGGGTGTCCGCCGGGCTCGACGGTGTCGCTCGATCGACCAAAGAACCACCGGCAGCTGCTCGATCCAATTTCTTCGCACTTGTGCAGCCTGTCGAAAGTTCTGGTCTTGAGCCCGCAGCGAGCATTTCAGCTGCCGCTTTCTCCGCTTGACCGCTGCTTCTCGGTGAGCAACAGAGAGAAGCAGATCTTGGTGCCAAGATCTTGGACGTACTGCATGAAGGCGCGGCTCGTGAACTGTGTGCCATTGTCAGTGACAATCCTGTTAGGGATTCCGAAATGGCAAACAATTGACCTGAAGAACTTGACGGCTGACTGTGCTGTCACCTTCCTCACTGGTTCCACTTCAGGTCACTTTGTGAACTTGTCGATTGCAACGTACAAGTACTCAAAGCCCCCGACAGCTCGGGGGAAGGGGCCGAGGATGTCGAGCCCCCAGACCAAAAATGGCCAGGATAAAGGGATTGTTTGGAGAGCTTGAGCTGGCTGATGAATCTGTTTGGAGTGGAACTGGCATGCTTCACACTTGGTTACTTGTGCAATTCCATCCTGGAGGGCTGTCGGCCAGAAGAAACCTTGCCGGAAAGCCTTGCCGGCAAGTGCTCTTGCGCCTATGTGGTGACCACATATGCCTCCATGTATCTTCGCCAACAGCTCCTGGCCCATCTTCCCGGAAATGCACTTCAATTTCACTCGCTGAATCTTCTTCAGATATGATGTCGCCAACAAACTGGTACATACTTGATTGCCGGGCTACTTTTTCCGCTTCTTCTTGTTCCTCGGGAAGTTCTCCTGTTTGCAGGAAATGGACGATCTGCCATGCCCATGCCGGAGCTTGTGGCTCGACGACAAGGAGTAATGGCGTGAATGCCGCTGCGGGAGCATCCGCTTCTACGGCGAGGATCTGGGATCCTGCCGGAGCGTGATGCTCCCCGGCGAGTGTGTCGGGACACGGCTCGTCAGGGGCGTCCGCTTCAACGAAACAAACCGCAGGGCTTGTCGAAGCAGACTACCCCTCAGCGCTCTCTGTGCTGATCCTGGCGACCTTCTTGATGGCGGCTCCGGGGAGCTCTGCCGGAAAGTAATCGCTAGTGACCAACTTTCTCTTTTTGCTCTGTCCAGTCGATGGTGTTACAGATGGCTGAGTTAGCTTGAGCACAAAAATCCCTGGTTCCACAGGTAACTTGAGCGCAGCACACTTTGACAGGCCGTCTGCAACGTCATTTTGAGCTCTAGGAACATGTTCCATCTGCAGGCCGTCAAAATGTTCTTCTAGTTTCCTCACTTCATCGATGTATGCTTCCATCAACGGACTTTGATAATCTTTGTTAACTTGGCGGACGACAAGTTGTGAGTCTCCCCTGACAATGAGCTTCTTGATCCCAAGTTCAGCTGCTACTCTGAGTCCGGCAAGCAAGCCTTCATACTCTGCAGTATTGTTCGTTGCTTGCTCCTTGGGAAAGTGCATTTGGATCACGTACTTGAGGTGCTCTCTGGTGGGTGCGACAAGTAACACGCCGGCACCGGCGCCTTGGAGCGAAAAGGCACCATCAAAGTACATGATCCATTCTTTGCTTGCTTCCTTGACGGGGATGCTCTTCTCTGGGGTTTCCTCATCGGGCGTTGGCGTCCATTCCGCAATGAATTCTGCCAATGCTCGGCTCTGAATAGTTGAAGTACTTTCAAACCTAAGGCCAAAGCTTGACAATTCTAGTGCCCACTCGACGATCCTGCCCGTTGCTTCTGGATTCTGCAATATCCTCTTCAACGGGAAGCGAGTGACAACTGTGATCTCATGTGCCTGAAAATAATGGCACAGCTTCCTCGAGGCCATGAGAAGGCCGAAAAGCAGCTTCTGCACACCAGAGTACCTTGATCTAGCCCCCTGCAGAAGGGAGATGACAAAGTAAACTGGGCGCTGCACCATCTTCTTCTGTTTTTCTTCCGGCAACTGCGCAGATCCATCCTTGGCAGAGCCGGAATCTGTCGGATCAGGGCTTGCCGAGCCAGAGTTTGTCGGAGGAGCCCCCTGCTCGTTGCTGGACTCACTTGCCGCGGCTGTTGGTTCATCATCCGCCTCCCTCTCCGCAACTAACGCATCACTAACCACTTGATTGGTTGCCGCCAGATATAGCAGCAACTTCTCTTGTGGCTTAGGTGCGACAAGTGTTGGAGTAGAGGACAAGTATTTCTTCAAGTCCTGCAGCGCAGCCTCCGCTTCCGGAGTCCATTTCATTGACCCGCTTTTTTCGAATCTTGAAAATGGCGTAGGCTTCAGCAGACTTAGAGATGAACCTACCGAGAGCAGCAACGAGCCGCAAGCTTTGCACATCCTTGACTCGCTTCGGGGCTTCAATCTGCTCGATGGCTTCAATCTTGTCGGGATTGGCTTCAATCCCCCTCTGAGATACAAAGAATCCGAGAAGTTTTCCGGAAGGGACTCCAAACACACACTTCTCGGGATTCAGCTTGAGATTGATCTTGCGCAGATTTGCAAAAGTCTCGTCCAAATCCTGGATCAGAGTCTCTTTGTCCTTGCTCTTGACCACTATGTCGTCCATGTAAGCTTCTACATTTCTGTGCAGCTGTGGCTCAAAAGCATGACTGACTACTCTTGCAAACGTCGAACCAGCATTCTTTAGTCCGAAAGGCATCCGTACGAAGCAGTACGTTCCACAAGGAGTAATGAACGCTGTTTTCTCTTCATCCTCTTCTGCCATGAAGATCTGATGATATCCTGAGTATGCATCAAGGAATGAAAGCAGATCACATCCTGCTGTGGAGTCGACAATCTGGTCAATGCGCGGCAAGGGAAATGGATCCTTGGGACAGGCTTTATTGACATCGGTGAAGTCAATACAAAGCCTCCACTTCCCGTTTGCCTTGCGCACAACTACTGGATTGGCTAACCACGTTGGATGGAGTACTCCTCGGACCAGGCCTGCTGCTTCCAATTTCTTGATCTCCTCTGCAATGAACTCTTGACGCTCCATCGCTTGTTTCCTGACCCTCTGCTTGACGGGCCGCGCGTGAGGACAGACGGCAAGGTGGTGCTCAATCACTTTCCTGGGAACACCGGGGATGTCAGATGGTTGCCATGCAAACACATCGACATTCGCCCGCAGGAAAGCAACGAGCGCGCTTTCCTATTTAGGGTCAAGCGTGGCACTGATGGTGAAGGTACCACCAGTGCCGTCCTCCTTGGCGGCCACCTTCTTGGTCATTGGTGGAGCTATCTTCGCCTTCTTGCACTTGCCGGTGGAGCTCGATGGTGCGTCCTCGACGGTAGCGCAGCATTCCGAAGAGGTGCGCTTGCCGGAGTGGGCATCAGAGCTACTCTTGCCGGACTTGGGTTTCGTCTTCCCCCGGGAAGCTTCAGCGGCAAGTGGCTTGCGCTCTACTGCGGCTGCTGCTTCCCGGTAGATCTTGTCGGTGCAGATAAGTGCATCCTTCTTGTCGCCTTGGACAGAAATGACACTTATCGGACCAGGCATCTTGAGCGCATTGTAGGCATAATGAGAGGCTGCCATACACTTGGCAAGCGCTGGACGGCCGAGTATTCCATTGTAAGGCAATGGGAAATCAGCAACGTCAAACGTGATTCTCTATCCCGAATTCAGCTCATCGCCAAACGCCATCGGCAAGGTGATCTTCCCCTTTGGCTTGCTCCTTCCCGGGTTTATTCCTTGAAAGGTACCGGTCTCTTCGAGCTCGCTGTCGGGGATCTGGAGCTTCTTGAGCACTGCGGAGGAAATCAGGTTCAGGCCGGCCCCGCCGTCAACCAGCATCTTCGTGACCTTGAGGTTGCGGATTGTTGGTGAGACCAACATCGGCAAGCACCCGACCGCAGTGATGCGATCAGGGTGGTCCTCCGCGTCGAAAATGAGGGGCGTGCTGGACCACTTGAGAGGCTTGCGCGATTCGACGGACGGTTCTGCTGCGCTCACTTCTCGCACCCACTGCTTGAGTTGGTGGTGCGAGGTGTGCAGAGAGGCACCGCCGTCGATGCACAACACCTTCGTTGCCTTCTGGAACTCTTGGTCATCAGTTTCATCTTCCTCCATCTCGTCATCTTCATCTTCCTCTTCGTCCTTGTCGCGGCCACGGGGAGGCCTGTCTCCTTGCCGTGGCTTGGCTTTGCCGCGGTGACCTCCCCGGGCGGGAAACTTCTTGCCGGATCCTCCGCCACCTCCCTAGGCTCTCTCCTTGTCGCGACGCTCGTACTCAGCTTTCTGTAGCTCCGCCATCTGATCAACTTTCTTGCAGGTTTGGAGGTCATGGCCCTTGGTGCTGTGAATCTTGCAATACCGCTTGCCGGAGCCATCCTGCTTGTCGGCGGCTACCACAACCTCGCCGGAGTCATCGACTTTGGCCTTGTCGGAGCCGTCTCCGTTGCCGGAATGCTCGACAGCTAGCACATCCTTAGCCTTTCTTTTCCTATTGTTCCGCCTCCGGTTCTTCCTTGCCGGGGCGGCATCCTCACTATCAGATCCCTCAGCTCCTGCAGTCTCTCCGGGGATTTTCCTCCCCTCCTCAGCTCGTGCACACTTGTCGACCAGAGAATAGAGCTCGCTGACATCCCTGATCTTGCACATCGCCATCTCCTCCCTCATCCTGCGGTTACGCACGTTCTGATGGAACGCGCTGATAACTGCGGCAGGGTGGACGTCTGGGATGTTGCGCTGCACCTGGCTGAATCTCTGTATATACTTGCGCAGGGGCTCCTCTTCCTTCTGGACGAGCAGATGCAGATCGCTCTCCTGGCCATGGGGTTTGTGGCCGCCTGTGAAGGCGCCGACAAACTGATGACACAGGTCCGCCCATGAAGAGATGGAGCCGTCCGGCAAGTGCATGAGCCAAGATCTGACGTTGGGCTTGAGCACCAGCGGGAAGTAGTTGGCGAGGATCTTCTCGTCTCGCCCCCCGGCAGCCTGCACCGCGATGGTGTAGACGCTAAGGAACTCCGACAGGTGTATCCTGCCATCGTACTTCTCGGGTACGTCGGGCTTGCAGTTCTTGGTACTGGGCCACTGGACTCGCCGCAGCTCACGGGTGAACGCAGGGCAACCTGCCGCGTACACAAGTCGCCTGGTTCCCCCGGCGCGTGCATATCGACAGTGGGCCCGGCGCGCTGGTCAAATTGACGTCGCGCTTCTCTTCTGCGCTCGATGCGAGTACAAGCGTCTTCGTGTCGCCGCTCTTGAAGAACTTGGTGTTGATCGCGGCGAGTTCGCGGGTCCGACGACGCAGTGGAGTCGGCGTCGGGGTTGGCCCAGCGAGTTGGCGATCTTGGCCTTCGGGGCTGGGAATGCACGGAGGCGGCACCCCCAGCGGTCTTGTCGGCATCGGCTCGCGCCTGGGCGTCTCGCCGGGGCTTCGACGTGCTCGGTTGCCGGGGCTTGTCGCCGTTGGCGAAGCCGATGATGATATAAATGGTCATCCTCCAGTCGTCAATCTTGTGTGGCGCCGAGGGTAATCTAGAAGCAGCTGGGCTCGGGCGGCGCTTCTCTCGCGGGATCTTAGGTGGTGGTGGCGACGAGCGGCGCGAGGAGCGGATGTCTTTCGGACTCCCAATTGATTGAAGGAGCGACACCCGTCCGGGCGATCAGACCTCACTCGCGCCAAAGATGCGGGCGTGCATGCTGGTCTCGAACGTCCCGCGACCCACCAGCAGCCTTTGCTCAACGCGAGCACGGTGCTAGGAGCACCGGGCGTTGTCGACCTTGCACCTCCCGGGAAGGGCGTGGCGCTCGACGGTCGCCGACGCTATGGGCCTTTGTTTTTGGACCTGGTGACGACGTGAGTCCCACCGCCGGCACCCGCTCCTCCGCTGGCGTCACTCCACCGCCCATTTGCTCGGGGTGGTGGTGGTAGAATCGATGTGAGACGGAGCGCCACCTCCGAAGCCTTCTTCTTCGGTGGCGTGTTGATGAAGGCGTTGATGTAGCGCACGCGGAGACCGGATCAGATGCCCACGACCTCGACGCCCCCCTACCTGGCGCGCCAAAGATGCCGCGGGGGTTCTGGCGCCGCGAGCACCTATGGGGCAGGGGGCCCCTTCTAGTCCGGCAAGGAGGCGGAGGGCGTGCGCAGAGCGGATCGAGGTCGAGCGCGCGGGGGAAACGGGCGATTTTTACCCAGCTTCGGGGCTCTCCGGAGAGATAAAACCCCTACTGCTGCTTTGTGTTTCTATTTGTTCTTGCTCGAGAGCGCGAGCGTATAGTGGTGTTGGATCTATGAACTGTCGAACCCCTTCTACGTGCGCATGGGCCTCCCTTTTATAGTCTAAGGGGGTCACCGACAGGTGGCAGTGTAGGAAGAGGGGTAGAAAGGTAAAAACGCAGGTTGGTACAACAGTGTCCAACAGTGTCCCCTACCTAACTGTGTCGGCAGGGGACAAGGGCATTTAATGCCCATCCGGTCGCCCCAACAGTGTGAGGAAACGACCGTTAGGGGCGCCACCGATCGCCACGATGGCCTCCTTGTTAGCTCCGCTTGCCACCTCACACCGCATGGCTGCGCAGCGCCTCGCCACGTGCCCCTGGGATGGCCCTGGAGTGACACGTCGTTGGGTGCGCTGGAGCTTGGGTGCAGGGTGGCAGCCTTGCCGCGGCAACTGCTTTGCCGCGTCCCTTCTCTTGTTGCGCCGGCAAGCTTGCCGGTCGTCGGGCCTTGCCGGGACGCGCGGGGCGTCGCGGCAAGTCTTCTGGAAGTGCCTTGGTTGGCCTTCCCGGCAAGCTCCTCTTGCCAGGGCTTTGTCTACTTGGTTGACACTTTGTTCTTGAATGGCAGTAATAGGAACTGACAGAGGGTCCTGGCGGGCGCCCGGCAAGCCTTGCCGCGGGGTGCTGCAGCTACCCGTGCACAAGTTCGGGGTACTAAGGTACCCCCACTTTAGTACACCGACACGCGACTTCTCCGACGCCGTCCTCACGCCGGCAGCGGACATCGTCCTCTCCGCTGTCGCCGTAGGTGTCCTCCGTCGCCAAGTTAGGGCACGGTGGATTGAACTGCTCGGTCTCCTGTTCATCCCATCTAGTAGTTTCTCGTGTGGTAAATATAACTCTATTTTTACCATCTTTTTGATCTTCACAGATTCATCCTTTTTACCAAAATTGGTTTCTGCCTACACAATGTTAGATCTATTCTGTCTGCATCTCATACTGCCTAGTCTATTCACTTAAACTTCATATCTAGTTTGATTCCTCACTTGTACTTATTCATGGATTCGTACAAATCTGGAACCAACTCTCAACATATAAGTGAATGTCTTCGCATCATGAGGTCAATGTCTTCAAACCGATTTATCTTCAAAATCTTCTGAGAATGCATATGACCTCTTCCCCTTCCCTCGCATCTCTAATGCTGTCACAGGTACATGTCCGTGGGAGAATCCCTTGGTTCTCATAGTCTGCATTCGTTTGCAGAATTCTTACAGCATCACATTAATTCTCCCGAAGCCAGTTCCTGTTTGTCCAGCAAACGAAAGCCTTTGAAGCCTTTGAACGTATTGAAGTGTTGGAAATATGCCCTAGAGGCAATAATAGATTGGTTATTATTATATTTCCTTGTTCATGATAATCGTTTATTATCCATGCTATAATTGTATTGATAGGAAACTCAGATACATGTGTGCATACATAGACAACACCATGTCCCTAGTAAGCCTCTAGTTGGCTAGCTCGTTGATCAATAGATGGTTACGGTTTCCTGACCATGGACATTGGATGTCGTTGATAATGGGATCACATCATTAGGAGAATGATGTGATGGACAAGACCCAATCCTAAGCCTAGCACAAAGATCGTGTAGTTAGTATGCTAAAGCTTTTCTAATGTCAAGTATCATTTCCTTAGACCATGAGATTGTGCAACTCCGGATACGTAGGAATGCTTTGGGTGTACCAAACGTCACAACGAATGGGTGGCTATAAAGGTGCACTACAGGTATCTCCGAAAGTATCTGTTGGGTTGCACGAATCGAGATCGGGATTTGTCACTCCGTGTAAATGGAGAGGTATCTCTGGCCCACTCGGTAGGACATCATCATAATGTGCACAATGTGACCAAGGGGTTGATCACGGGATGATGTGTTACGGAACGAGTAAAGAGACTTGCCGGTAACGAGATTGAACAAGGTATCGGTATACCGACGATCGAATCTCGGGCAAGTACAATACCGTTAGACAAAGGGAATTGTATACGGGATTAATTGAGTCCTTGACATCGTGGTTCATCCGATGAGATCATCGTGGAACATGTGGGAGCCAACATGGGTATCCAGATCCCGCTGTTGGTTATTGACCGGAGAACGTCTCGGTCATGTCTACATGTCTCCCGAACCCGTAGGGTCTACACACTTAAGGTTCGATGACGCTAGGGTTATAAAGGAAGTTTGTATGTGGTTACCGAATGTTGTTCGGAGTCCTGGATGAGATCCCGGACGTCACGAGGAGTTCCGGAATGGTCCGGAGGTAAAGATTTATATATGGGAAGTCCTATTTTGGCCACCGAAAATGTTCGGGAATTTTCGGTATTGTACCGGGAAGGTTCTAGAAGGTTCCGGAGTGGGGCCCACCTGCATGAGGGGACCCTCATGAACGTGGGTAGTGGGGGAAAGGCCCCACACCCCTGGTCAAGGCGCACCAAGATCCCCCCTTAGAAGGAATAAGATCATATACCAAGGATAAGATCAAGATCCCTAAAAGGGGGGATAACAATCGATGGGAAGGAAATGATGGGATTTCTTTCCTCCCACCTTGGCCAACGCCCCAATGGACTTGGAGGGCAAGAAACCGGCCCCTCCACCCCTCTATATAGTGGGGAGGCGCATGGGAGCTTCACACGAAGTTCTGGCGCAGCCCTCCCCCTCTCCCAAGTCCTCCTCCTCTCACGCGGTGCTTGGCGGCCTGCAGGATTGCCACGCCTCCACCACCACCACGCCGTGCTGCTGCTGGATTGAGTCTTCCTCAACCTCTCCCTCTCTCCTTGCTGGATCAAGGCATGGGAGACGCCACCGGTTGTACGTGTGTTGAACGCGGAGGTGCCGTCTGCTCGGCACTAGGATCTCCGTGATTTGGATCACGACGAGTACGACTCCTTCAACCCTGTTCTCTTGAACGCTTCCGCTTAGCGATCTACAAGGGTATGTAGATGCACTCTCCTTCCCTCGTTGCTGGTTTCTCCATAGATAGATCTTGGTGACACGTGGAAAATTTTGAATTTCTGCACGCTCCCCAACAAAGGGCATCATGAGCTAGGTCTATTGCGTAGATTCTTTGCACGAGTAGAACACAAAGTAGTTGTGGGCGTTGATTTTGTTCAATATGCTTACCGTTACTAGTCCAATCTTGTTTCGATGGTATTGTGGGATGAAGCGCCCGGACCGACCTTACACGCATTTTCGTGAGAGACAGTTCCACCGATTGACATGCACTTGGTGCATAAGGTGGCTAGCGGGTGCCGCTTTCTCCCACTTTAGTCGAACGGATTCGATGAAAAGGGTCCTTATGAAGGGTAAATAGCAATTGGCATATCACGTTGTGGTTTTGCGTAGGTAAGAAACGTTTTGCTAGAAACCCATAGCAGCCATCAAAACATGCAACAACAATTAGAGGACGCCTAACTTGTTTTTGCAGGGGTATGCTATGTGATGTGATATGGCCAAGAAGAATGTGATGAATGATATGTGATGTATGAGATTGATCATGTTCTTGTAATAGGAATCACGACTTGCATGTCGATGAGTATGACAACCGCAGAGCCATAGGAGTTGTCTTTATTTATTGTATGACCTGCATGTCATTGAACAACGCCATGTAATTACTTTACTTTATTGCTAACTGGTAGCCATAGTAGTAGAAGTAATTAGTTGGCGAGACGACTTCATGGAGACACGATGATGGAGATCATGATGATGGAGATCATGGTGTCATGCCGGTGACGATGATGATCATGGAGCCCCGAAGATGGAGATCAAAAGGAGCAAAATGATATTGGCCATATCATGTCACTATTTGATTGCATGTGATGTTTATCATGTTTATGCATCTTGTTTACTTAAAACGACGGTAGTAAATAAGATGATCCCTTACAACAATTTCAAGAAGTGTTCTCCCCTAACTGTGCACTGTTGCTAAAGTTCGTCGCTTCAAGCACCACGTGATGATCGGTGTGATAGATCCTTACGCTCACATATAACGGTGTAAGATAGTTTTACACATGCAAAACACTTAGGGTTAACTTGACGAGCCTAGCATGTACGCACATGGCCTCGGAACACGAGACCGAAAGGTCGAGCATGAGTCATATGGAGATACGATCAACATGAAGATGTTCACCGATGATGACTAGTCCGTCTCACGTGATGATCGGACACGGCCTAGTTGACTTGGATCATGTAATCACTTAGATGACTAGAGGGATGTCTATCTGAGTGGGAGTTCATAAGATGAACTTAATTATCCTGAACATAGTCAAAAGATCTTTGCAAATTATGTCGTAAGCTCGCGCTTTAGTTCCACTGTTTAGATATGTTCCTAGAGAAAATATAGTTGAAAGTTGACAGTAGCGATTATGCGGACAACAGAAAGCTTATGTCCTTAATGCACCGCTTAGTGTGCTGAACCCCAAACGTTGTCTGTGGATGTTGCGAACATCGGACTTACACGTTTTGATAACTACGTGATAGTTCAGTTAAACGGTTTAGAGTTTAGGCACCAAAGACGTTTTTGAAACATCGCGGAACATATGAGATGTTTCGAGGGCTGAAATTGGGATTTCAGGCTCATGCCCACGTCAAGAGGTATGAGACCTCCGACGTTATTCTTAGCCAGCAAACTAAGGGAGAAAAGCTCAATCGTTGAGCTTGTGCTCAGATTGTCTGAGTGCAACAATCACTTGAATCGAGTGGGAGTTGATCTTCCAGATGAGATAGTGATGTTTCTCCAAAGTCATTGCCACCAAGCTGCTAGAGCTTCATGATGAGCTATAACATATCAGGGATAGATATGATGATCCTTGAGGTATTCACGATGTTTGACACCGCGAAAATAGAAATCAAGAAGGAGCATCAATTGTTGATGGTTGGTGAAACCACTAGTTTCAAGAAGGGCAAGGGCAAGAAGGGATACTTCATGAAACGGCAAATCAGCTGCTGCTCTAGTGAAGAAACCCAAGGTTGAACCCAAACCCAGACTAAGTGCTTCGTAATAAGGGGAACAACCATCGGAGCAGAATTACCCTAGATACTTGGTAGATGAGAAGGCTGGCAAGGTCGATAGAAGTATATTGGATATACATTATGTTAATGTGTACTTTACTAGTACTCCTAGTAGCACCAGGGTATTAGATACCGGTTCGGTTGCTAAGTGTTAGTAACTCAAATAAAAGCTACGGAATAAACGGAGACTAGCTAAAGGTGAGCTAACGATATGTGTTGGAAGTGTTTCCAAGGTTGATGTGATCAAGCATCGCACGCCTCCCTCTACCATCGAGATTTGGTGTTTATGCTTGAGCATAGACATGATTGGATTATGTCTATCGCAATACAGTTATTCATTTAAGGAGAATAATGGTTACTCTATTTATTTGAATAATACCTTCAATGGTCTTGCACCTAAAGGAATGGTTTATTGAATCTCGATCGTAGTGATACACATTTTCATGCCAAAAGATATAAGATAGTAATGATAGTACCACTTACTTGTGGCACTGCCATGTAAGTCATATTGGTATAAAACGCATGAAGAAGCTCCATGTTGATGGATCTTTGGACTCACTCGTTTTTGAAAAGTTTGAGACATGCGAACCATGTCTATTGGTGTATACGCATGAAGAAACTCCATGCAGATGGATCGTTTGGACTCACTTGATTTTGAATCACTTGAGATATGCAAATCATACCACATGGGCAAGATGACTAAAAATCCTCGTTTTCAAAGAAATGGAACAAGATAGCAACTTGTTGGAAGTAACACATTTTGATGTGTGCAGTCCAATGAGTGCTGAGGCATGCAGTGAATATCATTATGTTCTTACTTCACAGATGATTCGAGTAGATGTAGAGTATATTTACTTGATGAAACACAAGTCTGAATTATTGAATGGTTCAAGTAATTTCAGAGTGAAGTTGAAGATCATTGTGACAAGAGGAAGAAATGTCTATGATATGATCATAGAGATGAGTATCTGAGTTACGAGCTTTGGCACGCAATTAAGACATTGTGGAAATTGTTTCACAATTAATACCGCCTGGAACACCATAGTTTGATGGTGTGTCCGAACATCATAGTTGCACCCTATTGGATAAGGTGCGTACCATGATGTCTCTTATCGAATTACCACTATCGTTTATGGGTTAGGCATTAGAGACAACCACATTCACTTTAGATAGGGCACCACATAATTCCGTTGAGATGACACCGTATGAACTATGGTTTAGAGAAACCTAAGCTGTCATTTCTTAAAGGTTTGGGGTTGCGACGCTTATGTGAAAAAGTTTCAGGTTGATAAGCTCGAACCCAAAGCGGATAAAATAGGGATTGTTTCTTGAATCGGGTCCTTTCTCGAGGAAAAGTTTGTCTCGAAAAGTTGAGTGGGAGGATGGTGGAGACTTGATATGGTTATTTAACCGTCACTACAACTAGTGTGTGGAAGGGCACAGGAAGTTGTTCCTATGGCACCTACACCAATTGAAGTAGAAGCTTATGATAGTGATCATGAAACTTCGGATCAAGTCACTACCGCACTCGTGGGGTGACAAGGATGCGTCTCGCTTCACAAAGGTACAGAATCTTGTCTTGAAGGTCATGTTGCTAGACAACAATGAACCTACGAGCTATGGAGAAGCAATGGTGGGCCCAAACTCCGAAAAATGGTTAGAAGCCATGAAATCCGAGATAGGATCCATGTATCAGAACAAAGCATGGACTTTGGTGGACTTGCCCGATGATCGGCAAGCCATTAAGATAAATGGATCTTTAAGAAGAAGACGGACGTGGACGGTGATGTCACCGTCTATGAAGCTCGACTTGTGGCGAGGAGTTTTTCACAAGTTCAAGGAGTTGACTACGATGAGATTTTCTCATCCGTAGCGATGCTTAAGTCCGTCGGAATCATGTTAGCACAAGCTGCATTTATGAAATCTGGCGATGGATGTCAAAACGAGTTTCCTTACCACTTCAGAAGGAAAGGTTGTATGTGATACAATCCGAAAGTTTTTGTCGATCCTAAGGATGCTAAAAGGTATGCTGGCTCCAAATGATCCTTCTAAGGACCGGAGTAAGCATCTTGGAGTTGGAATGTATGTTTTGATGAGATGATCAAAGATTTTGGGTTTATACAAAAGTTTATGAGAAACTTGTATTTCCAAAGAAGTGAGTGGGAGCACTATAGAATTTTTGATGAGTATATGTTATTGACATATTGTTGATCAGAAATGATGTAGAATTTCTGGAAAGCATATAGGGTTATTTGAAAAGTGTTTTTCAATGGAAAACCTGGTTTAAGCTACTTGAACATTGAGCATCAAGATCTATGAGGATAGATCAAAAATGCTAAATGGTACTTTCAAATGAGCATATACCTTGACATGATCTTGAAGGTGTTCAAGATGGATCAGTCTAGGAAGGAGTTCTTGCCTGAGATGTAAGGTATGAAGTTAAGACTTAAAGCTCGACCACGGCAGAAAAGAGAGAAAGGACGAAGGTCGTCCCCTATTGAGGGAGTCCTGGACTAGGGGGTGTCCGGACAGCCGGACTATCATTATCCGCCGGACTCCCAGACTACGAAGATACAAGATTGAAGACTCCGTCCCGTGTCCGGATGGGACTTTCATTGGCGTGGAAGGCAAGCTTGGCAATACGGATATGTAGATCTCCTACCATTGTAACCGACTCTGTGTAACCCTAGCCCTCTCCGGTGTCTATATAAACCAGAGGGCTTTAGTCCGTAGGACAACATACATTACAACAATCATACCATAGGCTAGCTTCTAGGGTTTAGCCTCCTTGATCTCGTGGTAGATCCACTCTTGTACTACCCATATCATCAATATTAATCAAGCAGGACGTAGGGTTTTACCTCCATCGAGAGGGCCTGAACCTGGGTAAAAACATCGTGTCCCTCGTCTCCTGTTACCATCCGCCTAGACGCACAGTTCGGGACACCCTACCCGAGATCCGCCGGTTTTGACACCGACATTGGTGCTTTCATTGAGAGTTCCTCTATGTCGTCACCGATAGGCTTGATGGCATCTTCAATCAACAACGCCGTCCAGGGTGAGACATTTCTCCCCGGACAGATCTTCGTATTCGGCGGCTTCGCACTGCGGGCCAATTCACTTGGCCATCTGTAGCAGATCGAAATCTACGCCCCTGGCCGTCAGGTCAGATTCGGAAGCTTGAACTTCACGGCCGATGTCCGCGGAGACTTGATCTTCGACGGACTCGAGCAACAGCCAAGCACGCCGCACTGTGACGATGGGCATGATCTAGCTCTGCCGCTGAACAGTGCCTTGGTGGCCGCACACGGATCCGCTTCAGTCATTAGCCCGGAGCCGATCGCCCAGATCGAGGGCCGGCGGATAGACGCCGCCCTGGGGGCTTCATCATCCACGGCGATGGAGCCGAACACTGATCTTGTCCCCTGCGAAACTCGTGATTCCGAGCCGCCGGACTCCGAACCTCCCGCGCCCCTACCAATTGATCCGGATTGGGCGCCGGTTATGGAATTCACCGCTGCGGACATCTTTCAATATTCGCCTTTTGGCAATATCCTGAATTCGCTAAAACATCTCTCGTTATCAGGAGAGTCCTGGCCGGACAATGGCCAGGATGGTTGGGGTACGGACGACGGAGAAATTCTGATCCCACCCACCACCCACTTTGTAGCCACTGTCGACGACCTAACCGACATGCTAGACTATGACTCCGAAGACATTGACGGAATACACGACAATGCTGGAGACGAACAAGAAACAGAGCCTATAAGGCACGGGAGGACTACCTCATCACATGACGTATATATGGTGGACACCCCAAAGGAGAGCGATAACGAGGACCAACGGGCATGCGAAGATGACCCCGCCAATAAACAACCAAAACGCGGCGCAGACGCCGCCTCTAAGTCCCGCCGATGACAACAACGCCCAAAGGAGCCCGCAATCTGGCAAGGTTTCGCAAGTGGACGCATTTAACATGCAAATAAGCAACCGTCCGAACACGACGAGTCGATAATTAGTCCAGGCCGGTGAAAACAACAGTCCGGACGACCTCATGCCGGACACGCCACGGAGAGCAAGAACCTTCGTAAAAGACTCACAAGATCTGCAAGAAGCCCGAGGAAGGAAAACGGAGGCTCAAAACAGCGGAAGACACACTCGTAATGAGATGGAGCAAAGTGCTCAAAACCGCAGATAAATACGGCAATGGCCACCAATCAAAGAGCTACCCGGCGCAAGCTGCTATCGGAATTGACGAGGAGGCCATAAAGCCTCCACCGCTCAAAATAAAGGGATGCCTGGCTGGATAGACGGCGGATGACGAGCCAAATTCGACAATGCCACACATAAATCAACCAACGAACTTGGAAGGATAGATGGCCCAGCCAGGTCCATCTACGGGCCAAAGAAGAAGGCCCCAAGAAGCAAGGCAACACGCCAAGTGTCCGATGATAGGGGCACACACAAATCAGAGGCGCCAAGACACCCACTATGTTTCACCGATGAGGTGCTGGACCATGAATTCCCAGAGGATTTAAACCCATAAACATAGAGGCCTACGATGGAACAACAGACCACGAGTCTGGATAGAAGACTATATACTACATATACACATGGCCGAGGAGACGATCTCCACACCATAAAATACCTACCCCTCAAGCTCAAAGGGCCAGCCCGTCATTGGCTTAAAAGCCTCCCGAAAACATCACAAGTTGGGAAGAGCTCGAGGATGCGTTTAGAGCAAATTTTCAAGGGACTTATGTCCGTCCTCCGGATCTGCGATGATCTAAGTCATATAACTCAACAGCCCGGAGAGTCAGTATGTGAAATTTGGAACAGGTTCCTTACCAAAAGAACCAAATAGTCGACTGTCCGGACGCCGAAGCCTTAGCAGCTTTCAAGCAAAATGTCCGAGACGAATGGCTCGCCAGGCACCTCGGTCAAGAGAAACCGAGGACAATGTCCGCACTGACAAGCCTCATGACCCGCTTCTGTGCGGGAGAGGATAGCTGGCTAGCAAGATGCAGCACCAGCGACCCAAGTACATCCGAAATAAGAGATGGAAACGGAAAGTCACGGCGCAGAAAAGAGCAGCGCCGGAATAAAGAGAAATGCCCAAAGAGCATGGCAGTCAACGCCGGATTCAAAAGCTCGCGGCACAACAACAAAACACAACCTCTAAAGGATGACAGCGACGAATTGTCCAACTTAAACAAGATTTTGGGTCGGATATGTCAAATTCACAGTACCCCCAAAAGACCTGCAAATCACACCCACTGGGATTGTTGGGTTTTTAAACAGTCCGGCCGATTAAACGCCGAACACAAGGGGCTCGACGCGTCAAGCGAAGACGATAAACCCCACCAACAGAGTACCGGAAAACAAAAGACTTTCCCACAAGGGGTCAAAGCAGTAAACTCACTTCATGTGATAATACGGAAAAATAGTGTGGCGCTTTCTAAAAAGAGCTTCATGTCCAACCCAAAGAGACCGTAGAGATTGGATATCAAAGCCAATCACTTTCACCACCGGACTATTCTAGAAGCGTCAAACGCTGGGCGGACTCCCCTGATATTGAATCCCATAATAGACGGATTACAATTTACTAACGTCCTAATGGACGGAGGCAGCGACTTAAACCTGCTGTATTCAAAAACAATCCGAAGGATGGGGATAAACCCTGCCAAAATCCGACACAGCCGCACTTCCTTCAAAGGAGTGACGTCAGGCCCTTACGCCAAGTGCACAGGCTCCATATTACTAGAAGTCGTGTTCGGATCGCCGAACAATTTTCGACGAGAAAAATTAATTTTTCATATCGTCCCATTTGAAAGTGAATGTCAAGCACTCTTGGGACGAAAGGCTTTTGTCCGCTTTAACGCCATACCGCATTACGCGTCTCTTACACTCAAGATGCCCGGTCCGCATGGCGTCATTTTAGTGCGAGGGTCACTTAAAGACCCCGGACTCGGATAGACGAATCCGGCTTCAATAGGCTAGGGGCTCCCTAGCCGCATACCCCTTTACAGGGGGCTGCGCGCACAAACAAACCGCGGGTTCATACAAACCCTGCTTTAATTATTTATATTTCTTATTTTACACATATTTTTCGCACGAATTGTTTTTAAAACTAAACGTTCCTCTCTTTCTATAGATGAACAACGTGCATACCCGTCCAGGATAACGGCGCAACGGAGACACGAGCACGAGGCGTGCAGTAGGGACCCGCCAGAGGATTCTTTTCGATTAAGACCCTGCATAAACCTTTTTTTACTGTCTCTTGTTGTTATTCTCCCTTGGTTTCTTCCTATAGCCAAAGCAGAGCCTGACGCTTTGGCATCGGCCGCGTCAGAAGACCATGCCCGTACCTGGACACTAGGGGCTTAGGGCATCGTTCTGCCCATTATTATAAAGACCGAACACCTTAGGGAGTGTTCGGCATCTCGAGTTAGGCATTATATGCATCAGCTCTGAATCATGACTTTGGTCAAATGTTGGGTTTGACCGGCTCCTGTGTTTTGCTGCCTTACGTTCCGTATCATCGGCTAACGCGGCACCAGGAGAACTACTGCGATTGTGCCCCAGTTTGGCTGGGCGAGCACCTCAGTAGAGAAAGCCGAAAACTGACTGTCATGATACAGCGAGAGACTGGTCAACCACTCGATCGACTATCGGAATGTTTAGACTTCCCCGCTTTGACGAAGGACCGTTTTCCGGTCAGGCACACATGCGCTCCGACTTCGGAGAAGGGCGATGCCACCAGGGGCTATATCGTAGCCCCACCCTCGAGCTCCACTAGCTAAGTGAAAGTGATAAAGCATTATAGTCCGGATTGCCTCGTTAAACTCGCTACCACCTCCTTATAACAGACCGAGACGCCGGATTAAGTGTGAAAACGCGCTATTTTGTGAACACCCCGCATTTTGTGCGTGGGGGCTGAAGCCGAAGACTGCCATCTTTCAAGTTATACACAAGTATACGTAAACGGCCGCACAGGAGAAGTTTTACTACTTGGACGCACAAGTATAAAAGGCAGTTATAACACGATCATCGATTTACAAGCTAATGCGTCCATTTGAACGTGACATTTTTCGAGCACTGCGACTCTATTACACGAGCGCCATGCATAACTTCCCCGAAATAGTGCTCGGCAGGGAGTCGGCTTTCATCCGAACCCTGGGCGGCAACAGTGGTGGCGCCCATCTCGGACAATGCGCCTTCACACGGGCAAGAGCCATCCGCTACCGGCGCAGGCCGACCGCTTCATCTCCTTTATGCGCTGCACCGCTCCAAGGAATTGCTGCAGAAGTCAAGTAGCTCGTCGCTTGGACCTCTCTCGCGGACATAGCCACGGCGTCCGCTATGGCAAGTCCGGACAATCTATTTAGCTCGCCCATTCGCCAACCGGTTCTGTCAACGAAAGTGAGCGGTCCGGACTATGGAATTGAGACCAATATAGCTCTTCCGTCTTGTGATCCTCCTGGCTCCGGAAGTGCTCAACGGCATCAGCCTCACTTGTAGCTAAGTCCATATACGGATCCTCCGGACTCCACAGCCGCTCAAATTGAGCATACTTTCCATCCATAAACCGGCGACGCAGCAGAAAAGGCTTGCCAGCCACGATCTCTCTGGCCTAGCGCAGTTCCTCCTTCATAGCCCGCATTGCGGAGCGGGCATCCTTGGTTTCGGCGGTGGCCTTCTTCAGGTCTTCCCGCTCCGATAAGCGCTCCTTTTCAAGAGCCTCATTGCGGTCGGTAGCATCCTTTACTTTCATGGCCAATTCGGCCACCTCTGCCCTGCTTAGGCAGTGCGCAGCCTTTTCGGCTTTCAACTCCTCGGCCGCCCTCGAGGCAGCCGCGTCACTCCTTCGGGCTTGCTCCTTAGCTAGAGCAAGTTCGGCCCGAAGGCTCTCTACAGCAGCAGCACCGTCTGTACAAACAACATATAATTTATCAGAGGAGGGCTTCGACCCCCTTCATAAAAGCGGCTGCGGAGAACTCATTTACCTTGCGACTTGTCAAGTCGCCGGTTGACAAGTGCGATGTCCGCATCTGCCAAGTCAAGTTGCCGATTTAACTCGGCAAACCCACTAGTCCGGCTAGCCCTCGGACTATCCGCCACCTGCATAGGAATGGCGGCATTCATTACTGACGATTTTGATCCTCGGCACGCTGTCGTTTCCGACAACCTACCGAGTCCCAGGGGCTACTATCTATACAGGGCGCATTTTTATGTGCAAAACTGTTAAAAGAAAAAGGGTGAGTCATTCTCGTATACCTCAAATCCCGCCATCAAACTCATGGCGGCATTACGCAATCCGCTCTCGGCGGACGAAATCCTTCGAATCACCATACGCATCAACGCACGGTGATCTTCTGAAACGGACGCCCTCTCAAGCAGATCCTTCAGCCTCCCCGGCGGATACTAGTGGGTGCCAAACTCTCGGCCCTCCGGACTCGGGATACGCCCGTGATTTACACACCAGCTCGCTTTGCCTCATCTGGCGGCGCTGCAGACGGAGGCGATCGCTCTCCATCATCTCCGAAGAAGGTCCCCAAGAAGAACTCATTTGAGAAGGCTGTAGATCCGAACTGCAATATAAATATTTTGGTCACCCACGTAAACACGAATGAAGGTATTTCCTTACTAATTAACTCCTCTTTCATACTCACTGCTTTCATTGGAGGGCCGATCCTTTGGTGATGATTGTGCGTCCGGACTCTTTCCGGGCGCGGACCCCGGTGAAGATCTCTTCCCACGCTTAGGGCTTTGGCCTCCGGATCTTGGGAGTCCTCTTCTCCCCTGAAGGGAGGGTTCTTGGTTCGCCCTCTTCATCGCGCCTTTGGGCGAAATATTAGCTCCTCTATTTTCCCGCCGCCTCTTCGTGGCGCGACCTCCAACATTCCCGACCAGCACGGGCTCCAGTGCGGTCTCTGGGAGGGGGGCTGGACACCTTATCAGCCTTGATCGCGCCACCCATTCCTGTAAAGAACAAGGGGTCAAGAGGCGAACTCTAGAAAGGCATATAAATAGAATGTCCGGACTCGAGCTTTTACACGAGTATCCGGCGATTGCGGCTTAGGCCTGCGTCTCGGCTAATTCCGGACACGCCACCTGCGGTCCAAAGAACAACTTGTACATCTCCACGGGTGTTGCACCCATAAAGTGTTGGAGAATACGAGGTCCCTCCGGGTTGAACTCCCATAGACGGAGAGGACGGCGCTTGCAGGGCAGAAGATGCCTGATTAACATAACCTGCATCACCACGATCAGGTCGATCTCCCTCGCTTGGAGGTCTCGAATCTGGCCCTGCAGTGAGGGCACGTCTTCGGACGACCCCAATTGAGCCCTTGGTTGACCCACGACATCAGTTGGCGTGGAGGTCTCGGGCGGAATAAAGGCGGCGGCTTTTGCCTGCTGCCCTTCGGAGCGGTGATATAGAAGCACTCCTGCTGCCACAATCCGAGTTCCTCTTGGAAGGAACCCTCGGGCCACGGGGCATCGACCTTTTTGCTTATGGCCGCCCCGCCGCACTCCGCTTGACGCCCCCTGATCATCTTCGGCTCCACTTTGAAGGTTTTCAGCCATAGGCCGAAGTGGGGAGTGACGCGGAGGAAGGCTTCGCAAACGATAATGAATGCGGAGATATGGAGGATGGACTCCGGGGTCAAGTCGTGAAAATCCAGCCCATAGTAGAACATGAGCCCTCTCACGAAGGGGTCCGTCGGGAAGCCTAAACCTCGACGGAGGTGGGATACAAAGACAACGAACTCACCGGGCTCGGGGGTGGGCACGGCCTGCCCTTGGGCGGGCAACCTGTGCAAAACTTCGTAGGCCAGGTACTTGGCCTCACGCAACTTCAATATGTCCTCCTCCGTGACGGAGGAGGGCATCCACCGGCCCTGGAGGTCGGAGCCGGACATGGTTGAGAATCCGAAGCGCTCGAATCTGAGGCTCTGGGTGTTGGAATTGGGAGCGAGGAAGAGATTCGATGCGAGATTGAAGAACAAGGACAAGCCTTGGTCCTCTTATAAAGAGGAAAAATACCAAGAGCCGTCTCCGTGACCGTTTGGGATTCACCTTCGATAGAGGAGGCGTGGCGACGGGAACGGTTGGGTTACCCACGCACGTATTGATGAGAATCCTGAAATAAGGGGAACACGATCTCTGCTTCGACAAGACGTGCCAAGGAAACCGCTTCGCTAAACGTGCTGAGGTGGTATGGTAAAAAACGATTCAAACAAAGGCTTGGTGGCGGTGTGATGTCACGCCGCATAATACATCAGCAGATTAAACTAAGTGTACATTTTATTCTCTCTACGGTGGAATGTGGAAATTATTTTTGCAGAGCCGGACACTATCCTGGTGTTCATGATCTTCTTTGGATTATTCGAGGAGGAACCTGCCTTGCAATGCCGAACATTATGCGCCCGGACTTATCGCCATTGAAGCCCGGTTCGGGCTACTCGAGGAGTCCTGGACTAGGGGTGTCCGACAGCCGGACTATCATTATCCGCCGGACTCCCGGACTACGAAGATACAAGATTGAAGACTCCGTCCGTGTCCGGATGGGACTTTCCTTGGCGTGGAAGGCAAGCTTGGCAATCTGGATATGTAGATCTCCTACCATTGTAACCGACTCTGTAACCCTAGCCCTCTCCGGTGTCTATATAAACCGGAGGGCTTTAGTCCGTAGGACAACATACATTACAACAATCATACCATAGGCTAGCTTCTAGGTTTAGCCTCCTTGATCTCGTGGTAGATCCACTCTTGTACTACCCATATCATCAATATTAATCAAGCAGGGCGAGGGTTTTACCTCCATCGAGAGGGCCCGAACACAGGTAAAACATCGTGTCCTCGTCTCCTGTTACCATCCGCCTAGACGCACAGTTTGGGACCCCCTACCCGAGATCCGCCGGTTTTGACACCGACACCTATGCTTTAGACGTAGGCTCTACAGTATGCTATGCTGTGTACCGCACCTGATGTGTGCCTTGCTACATATCTGGCAAGAGGGTACAAAGGAGATCAAGGAGTGGATCACCAGATAGCGGTCAAAATTATCCTTAGAGGAATAAGGACATGTTTCTCGATTATGGAGGTGATAAAGAGTTCGGCGTAAAGGGTTACATTGATGCAAGCTTTAACACCTATCCGAGTGACTCTGAGTAGCAAACTGGATATGTATAGTGGAGCGACCATTTGGAATAGCTCCAAGTGGAGCGTGGAAGCAGCATTTACAATATGACCTAGAGATTTGCGAAGTACATACGGATCTGAATGTTGTAGACCCGTTGACTAAAACCTCTCTCACAAGCAAAACATGATCAAACCCCAGAACTCATTGAGTCTTAATCACATGATGATGTGAACTAGTTTAATGACACAAGTAAACTCTTTGGATGTTGGTCACATGGCGATGTGACCTGTGAGTGTTAATCACATGGCGATGTGAACTAGATTATTAACTCTAGTGCAAGTGGGACACTGTTGGAAATATGCCCTAGAGGCAATAATAAATTGGTTATTATTATATTTCCTTGTTCATGATAATCGTTTATTATCCATGCTATAATTGTATTGATAGGAAACTCAGATACATGTGTGGATACATAGACAACACCATGTCCCTAGTAAGCCTCTAGTTGACTAGCTCGTTGATCAATAGATGGTTACGGTTTCCTGACCATGGACATTGGATGTCGTTGATAACGGGATCACATCATTAGGAGAATGATGTGATGGACAAGACCCAATCCTAAGCCTAGCACAAAGATCGTGTAGTTCATATGCTAAAGCTTTTCTAATGTCATGTATCATTTCCTTAGACCATGAGATTGTGCAACTCCCGGATACCGTAGGAATGCTTTGGGTGTACCAAACGTCACAACGTAACTGGGTGGCTGTAAAGGTGCACTACAGGTATCTCCGAAAGTATCTGTTGGGTTGGCACGAATCGAGATCGATTTGTCACTCCGTAAACGGAGAGGTATCTCTGGGCCCACTCGGTAGGACATCATCATAATGTGCACAATGTGACCAAGGGGTTGATCACGGGATGATGTGTTACGGAACGAGTAAAGAGACTTGCCGATAACGAGATTGAACAAGGTATCGGTATACCAACGATCGAATCTCGGGCAAGTACAATACCGTTAGACAAAGGGAATTGTATACGGGATTAATTGAGTCCTTGACATCGTGGTTCATCCGATGAGATCATCGTGGAACATCTAGGAGCCAATATGGGTATCTGGATCCCGCTGCTGGTTATTGACCGGAGAACGTCTCGGTCATGTCTACATGTCTCCTGAACCCGTAGGGTCTACACACTTAAGGTTCGATGACGCTAGGGTTATAAAGGAAGTTTGTATGTGGTTACCGAATGTTGTTCGGAGTCCCGGATGAGATCCCGGACGTCACGAGGAGTTCCGGAATGGTCCGGAGGTAAAGATTTATATATGGGAAGTCCTATTTTGGCCACCGGAAAATGTTCGGGAATTTTCGGTATTGTATCGGGAAGGTTCTAGAAGGTTCCGGAGTGGGGCCCACCTGCATGGGGGGACCCACATGAACGTGGGTAGTGGGGAAAGGCCCCACACCCCTGGTCAAGGCGCACCAAGATCCCCCCTTAGAAGGAATAAGATCATATCCCGAAGGGATAAGATCAAGATCCCTAAAAAGGGGGGATAACAATCGGTGGGGAAGGAAATGATGGGATTTCTTTCCTCCCACCTTGGCCAACGCCCCAATGGACTTGAGGGCAAGAAACCAGCCCTCCACCCCTATATATAGTGGGGAGGCGCATGGGAGCTTCACACGAAGTTCTGGCGCAGCCCTCCCCTTCTCCCAAGTCCTCGTCCTCTCACGCGGTGCTTGGCGAAGCCCTGCAGGATTGCCACGCTCCTCCACCACCACCATGCCGTCGTGCTACTGCTGGATGGAGTCTTCCTCAACCTCTCCCTCTCTCCTTTCTGGATCAAGGCATGGGAGACGTCACCGGGTTGTACGTGTGTTCAACGCGGAGGTGCCGTCTGTTAGGCACTAGGATCTCCGGTGATTTGGATCACGACGAGTACGACTCCTTCAACCCCGTTCTCTTGAACGCTTCCGCTTAGCGATCTACAAGGGTATGTAGATGCACTCTCCTTCCCCTCGTTGCTGGTTTCTCCATAGATAGATCTTGGTGACACGTAGGAAAATTTTGAATATTCTGCTACGTTCCCCAACATGAAGCCATTCAGTTTGAAGTTCATGGCTGCAGAGAAATCAGTAAGGAAGGGTGGCAGATAGCGTCGTGGGGGAACATCAAAAGATTTGCCTGATGACCTCGCAGAACTTTACAAGACAGATCGTGAAGAGAATTATCATCATCGCAAGACACGAATCCAATGGATTCGACATTATTTGGCTGAACAATGGTTCAAATACAAGTTCGTGACCCAGGAATATGCTGAGAAGAATGCTATCAAGAGTCCTTCGGGTGATATCCTCTATCGAGGCCTTCAACCCAAGAACAGAGCTGAAGCTATTGCACAGGGTTTCTATCCTTGTATGGCCCGTGGACCTCAGCCTGAAAATGCCGACCCATCATCATTGCTCTGGTGTCGTGACGATACTCTCTTCAAGCGCAACTTCCAGCACGCAAAGGCATCGGCCAAGGAAAACAAGAAGTCATTGGGATTAGACTTCAACCCTGGTCCCTCTGCTCCCCGTGCTGACGGCTCACGTCATGCGGAACCCAATGTCATCGGCCCGTTCTCCAACCTTGATGGCCTCATCACTTACATCTTGGTCCAAGGTGCCAAAGTGGATCATTCTGATAATGATGCTGACACTGATGAAGCCCCAGCTCCTCCTCCAAAGCCGCAGAAGCTAAAGAAGCCTAAGGCTTCAAGATCAGCTGCTCCTCCAAAAGCTTCACGTGCGGTTAGCGCCATCGCACCTCCCAAGACAAGCAGCGGTCAAGATCAATCTCGTATCTCCAAGAAGACGGAGAAGAAAAAGAAAATTGTCAAGCATACTGATCAGACCTTGACTCCTGCTGCCATTCTGCGAGAAGAGCACATTGACCTGTCCAGCGATGAAGATCTTGCAGATGATGCCCTTGAGCAACTAATCAAGAGCAAGGAAGAAGCAGAGATCTTCAATAATTTTCCTCTTTTCGATGTGGCAATCATCCATAACTTCATTGATGAGTGGTTTGACACACCAAATCTCGGCTTTGAAGATCTGCAACTTCCCATTGGCCTCAGCGTCTCCTTCAATGGCGCCATTGCTTCTGAGCTAGCTCTTGCTCAGCGCATTGTTGAACTGAAGCACAAGATCGACTATGAGAAAGCTCAGTTCAAGAAGCATGTGGCAAAGCTCAGTGTGCAAGCTGTCAGAAACTTTAAGATCATGCTGCACGAGCTTAAAGAAGCCTTTCTCAAGAAGCACGAAGAAGCTCAAGGCTCTCGTGAGCATATGAAGAGTTTGGCTGACAAATGTGTGCTAGCCTACAATGAGGCTGAGAAGCGCAAGTCTCTTGGCCGTCCTGGCATTGACCCCAGAATGGCTGCAAAGAAGAAGAAGCTATCAACTGTCCAATCTGCACCTTCAAGGCAGGAAGCACCTCGCATAATATTCCCAAGCAGCATGACTGGCTCAAAGCCAAAGGTCATGTCAACCGCTTCAGAACTGAAGAAGACGAGGGTTGCCGAGGCTGAAGCCAGAAAAAGGAAAAATACTGAAGGCTCTGATGTTGCTCCCTCCAAGAAGAAGCACAAAACCAAGAAGAATTGGGCTGCTCCCACAGAGCCCTTAGTTGTTGAACCTATTTTAGTGGTTCGCCCTGCATCTGAACACCAAGAACGACGGATGATAGTTCATGAGCCTGCTTCCACAGAGGCTCATGAAGCTGAAGACATTCCAGCAGCTGAACCCACCGCTGCTGAAGACATTGGTCACAATGACAATGTTGAAGATGATGAAGTTCTTCCTCAGATCGAACACAACTTGGTATCATCGCCTATTCTCACGAACAACGAACTCATCAGCATTGGTCGTCCTCTGACGCCAATTGCTCAGGATGCATCATGGGCTGATCACCCACAGCAACAAGACTCCCAAGTACTCCCCAACAACAACCACAAGTCACGCCACCTGTGCAAGAAGAACAAGAAGACTTTGAGGCCTAGCCTACTCCATCTCCAAAGGCGTCGCCAGCATTACGCAGGCTTCGCAAAGGACCAAGGCCTCAGGTCCCTCTTTCGAGCATTCCGGAAGGAGAAGTGCACCATCCATCTGTTGCACGTCAAGTGTTTCCAGAAGCCACTCCGACTGTGAATGTCTCCATGTCTGAAGCCCAAGCTGCTAAAGACAATCCGGCTGCATCAGCCGATGAAAATCAAGAAGATGAACGTGTCCCTACTCTCCCAATACTGAAGAAGTTGTTCCTGATGTGAACGTGCCAGTGCCCGACCCTCCAGCTCATCAAGTGGAGGTTGAAAATCTTGAGGCTGCCACCACCAACACATATGATGTAGTCATGGTTGAAGTAAATGTGGAGCCTGCACCAACCAATGTGCCCAAAGACAATGATGCAACTGCTCCTGAAGTATCTGTTGTGCAGCCTGAAGCCTCAGTTGTTGCCACTGCTCCTATTCCGCCACCAAGGCCCTATACAATTGAGCAAGCATACAATCATGGTCAGCTAACCACTGTCCGATGGCCCGTTCTGGTCCCTCCGCCCTCGCCTCTGGTCCTCGCTTGATTATCATGTTGACCATAGGCCTCGTGTCCGTAAACCAAAGCCAAGACTGCCAAGGTTCCTGTGCATCGCCACCTCTCTGTGGTCCTTCAATGCAAATGGCTTCAAAAGCCACAACACCTTCTTTGAAAGCGCAAAGAACCCCTACTCAAGGCCAAGAATATCATCTGATCGTTTCTGGAGCTATCAGCAGAGAAGCTATTACTCCTGTTACAGATGATCAAGGGCACATTTTCCTCATATGCGCCTCGACATCGAAGCCATTGCTGGACTGCCATGCTTAGAAGAAGCACTTGATCTTTTCGTGATGCAGTCTGCTCAGCTTTGTGATGCATAAAGAACATTGGAATGAGGAACTTTTGCTTCAATTCTATGCTACCCTCCACATTCGCGGATACAACAGGGATATAAAGACATGGGTTCTCGAGTGGATGACAGGAAATGTTCATCATAAAGCCAAAGCTCTTGACGTCATCGAGCTTACAGGCCTACTCACTCCCGGAGAGCTGTACGAACCTGATTGTCAACTCCACCGCAATGCACTGGAGAGCATCTTCCATAAGCCAGAGCCCAACATGAGCTAGATGTTGATCATGATGAAGCCTCTGCCATCTGACACTGAATACCCAAAGGAGTTCTTTGTTGATGACCTAGAGTATCTGCCTCGCACAATATATCACATCATTAGGCGGACTCTATGGCCTATCAAAGGGCATTCATCAGCTGCAAAACTTGAAGGAGCCATGAAGACTTTGGTCTTTTACATCCTCAATGGCATCAGCTTCAATGCACAAGAATTCTTCATCCGGCAACTGGCTTCGTCTGGATTTGACCTTTTTGGCCTGAAATTCTATGCTCCATGGGTCATGCGCCTCATCAAGCTACACTCCTCTGTCAACTATCAGCCCTCTGCTCGCAATCATCTGATCTTTCTACCAGAGGTTGATATGTCAGTTGAAGCCATATACCCTGAGCCTGCCAAGAAGCCTCTTTGTCTTCAAAATGCTGATCACCAAAGCTTCACTCAGCCCATGGAAGGAGTCCAAGCAGTAACTCGTATCTATCCAATGGCTGGGAACACTCGTCTGCCACATCATGCGCAAACTGAAGCTACTGAGAGCACAATTGCCCAAAGGCCTAAGAAGCGCTCTCGTGTTCTAAATGACCGAGAACTACTTGTGGCACTGCATGAGAAACAAGATAAGCATCACTTTTGGATCAAGCGACAGATGCAAAGCCTCTTGGTGGACGTCAATCGCATTCAAAATCTTGCCACCAAGAATGCTTTTGTCACTCACGTAACCTGTCGGCGATCATGGAAGAGTTTGACTCTGCTTAGTGCTGAAGCAGATCTTCAAGACGATGGCTTCACTGAAAGATTCAAGTTTGACTCCACTCCTCCACGGAATGTTGTCCTACGTCGAACTCCATTCCTTGAAGACTCTGACTATTCTTCCTCCGTGGCAACTGTGAATGCCAGAGTGATCGATGATGAAGACGATGCTACTTCACCACCCCCTACTTCTACACGCATCGACACTGCACCAAGTACATCTGTGCCGCCAAACAACAATGACAACCCTGCTGCTTCACCTACTCATGAGGACGAGTAGATGCTCTATGTCTTCAAACATTTTTGGTCCTTACTAACAAAAGGGGGAGAAGCGTATGAGTTTGATAGTCTTCAAGCGGGTTCATATGGGCGGTTGCTTTATATTTTGCCTTGTGTTTACAACTCTCGCTTTTGATACATTTGGTTCTTTGAGTTGTAACACTTAAACTTGATGGTCATCTGCTACTTATTTGCTTTACTGTGATGTGATGATAAATTCCGCATGTGCGATGATAACTTCCGCACTTAGATCATTCTGCAGACGTCAATTTTTCATTATGCATGTCATTCTCTTAGTTATATCATTTCATGCATGATGAATTATCTTCATAAGTTGAAGAGGATCTCCTCAAGTACAACCTGCCATGTGCATTTGCATTCCAAAAGCAAATTACTTATATGCACATCTTCAGGGGGAGCCTTTGCCACTTATGAAGACAATACCCTATCCTTTACAATTTCACATACTTTATCCCTGTTGAAAACTTCAACCAGTTTGTCATCAATCACCAAAAAGGGGGAGATTGTAAGTGCATCAAGTGCCACCCCTAGTTGGTTTTGGAGTATTGACGACAAATTTGGTTGAGGGACTAATGCGTTTGTGAGAATTGCAGGATAACGCAGGTAGTGTCCCTCATTGATTCGGTTTACCTACCGGAGATGACCCCTAAAAATGTATGAAGACATTGACGACAATGGTGGTATATGAAGATATTCATATTAAAGACTATGACATGAGAAGACATTGAGTGAATACTATGGAGCACGAAGACTGTGTCGTTTCGTTGTTTCCTTTTTCTTGTTTGTTGAGTCATAGGAACCACCGTACTGTTAAGTGGGGTCCAAGTGAACAAAATTAGAATGAATTAAGTGATGCTCAACCCAAATCCTATGTCTTCGAGCGAAGACAATGATAGCAAATCTTATCCAGAGCTGGATGAGTCAGCTTTGCTTGTAGCCCAAGTAAAGTTGCCGTGTGTGTTTGAAATCTCACCGTTGGAACACGTGTCAGTTCCTTAGTGACCCAGGGTCATTTCGGACATATCAGGTCAGGTTGCCCAGTGGCTATAGATAGCCCACCCCCTACACCATAAATTGGTGGCTGCTCAGAGTTAGTGCACGGCTTTTCTCGTTTGAGAGCAACCCACCTCGAAGCCTTTGAGAGAGAATCCTTGCGAGGACCAAGCCCAAACACCCAGAGCCAAAGAGTGTTAGGCATCATCAAGTCTTTCATGCATGTGACTCAAGACTTATTACACTTGAGGACTGTGAATCCTCCAGCCGATTAGGCGTCGCATTCTGAGCATCCAAGAGTCATTGTGGATTGACGGTGAACGAGGTCTGTGAAGGTTCGAAAGTCTACCTTGAAGACTTACCAAAGTGATTGGGCGAGGACTGTGTGTCCTTAGCTCAAGGGGAATAAGGTGAAGACGCGGTCTTCTGAGTTGAATCTCAGCCTCCCTAACCAGATGTACAGTTTTCACAGCAACTGAAACTGGTCCAACACATCCTGTGTCCTCAACAAGTGACTGGTTCTATCCTCTTCCTTCCTTTACTTTGAGTTAGTCTTCGTGAAGTCATTGCCTAATTGTCGTACCTGTTTGACTTCATCGCTTGACTACTATCGTTGATTGGCTTCATACTATCTTCCATCCCGATCCTTACTACTTAGCTGCTATTAGTCCCGTAGTTTCATATTATTGCATACTTGACTATGGTTGGCTTGTTGTAGTTTATCTTCCGCTGCATATCAATTAGGATATTTCTTCTACGTTTTGAAGACTTTCATAAAAATCGCCTATTCACCCCCTCTAGTCGATAACTAGCACTTTCACCCTCTCATCCCTTAGAGCAACTCCAGCGGGCCAACCCAAACGGACGGCGCTTTTGTCCGTTTTTTGTCCGTTTGGGTCGGCCGCCCGCCCGTCGTCCGCCCTCTTTTAGATTTGGGTCGGCAACGCGCCCAACACGCCAACCCATTTCATGACCGCGCGCGCTTTAGATCATGCCAGCGGCCATGCCAGCTGCTGGAAAGGTTCGTCTTGCTGGGGCAAATTCGCCTAGCGGCGCTCGCCCGTGGGAAGTGTTCACAAGATTTTGAGCGCCACGGCCGGCGCTCGTTATAAAGATGACGCTCCCTCCATATTCAGTCCGCCACCGCCGCCTACTCATCTCGCCCCCTCTCACTAGCTTCGGCGCCTGTGCGCCACCATGTCGATGCGCATCCTCGACGCTTTGGATTTTCACGGAGTCCGCGAGCGCCCCTCCGTCGCCTTCTCTGCCGAGATCTTGTTTGGCGAGAAACGACTCATCCTCGGCACCTTCGACACCGCTGAGTAGGCGGCCTGCGCGTACGACGCGGTGGCGTGGCGCCTCCGACGGCCGAGACGGGAGATGAATTTTCCTGACATGTCGAGCCAGCGGGCGTAGGATCTGGCGCCTCTCCCGCGGCTTTTCACCGACGAGGATCGTCGCGTCCACCGGAGGCGGATGCGTCGCCTCGCCCTCGCCGAGATGGACGTGCAAGCCTTGGTGCTGTGACGCGAACGCTTCCCACGGGACATCGTCGACGAACGTCATTTCTATGAGCAGAGGAGGACAGAGAGGAAGGCCAGGAGGACGGAGCGAGCCGCCTATCGGGAGGGCAAGCGTGCGCGGAAGCTGACCGCTCAAATGAGACTGAGGCTGCGAGAAACATCGGGGTGGGACTTCGCCGACGAGCATGCTGCTGACGCCTATATTCAGACGTCGGAGGAGGACATTACCGAGTCAGAGTCGGAAAGCGACGAGTAGTTGATCTTTTCTTTTATCTGTGTACGCAAGAACTATCTATGTATCTTTTTTCATCGAAAAAAAATGGCCGGCGGCGTCGGTCACGAAGCCGGTGGTGAAGGTTGTGCACGCGTAGGGAGGAGAGAGGGCGCGCGCGTTCGTCTTGTGTCCGTGCCGACGCAAATCCGGCTCAAAAATGGGCCGGGAATGGGTCGGCAGGCGGACGAAATCGGACACGCGTCCATTTGGGTCGGCGCGTTGGGTCGTGTTTTCTGTCCACGCCGACCCAAACGGACGCGTGCGGATGAAATGGGTCGCCCCATTGGAGTTGCCTTTATGTGCTCCGTTACGGTAGTATATTGACAGTGGTGTTCGATGTTTCCGCTTTCGGATCCATTTGGTGTTGGCATTTGGGAGTGTGTGGTGGTGATGGTGGTGTCACGAGGCGAACAAGTAAATCATGTATAGGCTAGGGATGCGGCCCTGTCGATTTTCTTCAAGAGAAGTCTCGATCTCACTCCCCGAAGCAAGTGTGTATTGCGGTTCAAAAGCTCGTGAATGATGGGAATTCAGGGTTCTTCTTGGATCTGGTCGGTCCCCTTGTTCTCTCTTCCTTCGGTGGTGGCACCGTCAGCTATGCGCAGAGTTTTGGAATGTCCATGGGTTCGTCAAAGGAGAAGATTTTGCATGTTCTTCATGTTGTTTCTTTGTTTGTCAATAGCTTCTCTAGACTCCTCCGGTGCATATGTATCGTTATACTACTAGCTACTACTCCCTCCGTCCCAAAATAAGTGTCTCAACTTTATACTAATCTTAGTACAAAGTTGTACTAAGGTTGAGACACTTATTTTAAGACAGAGGGAGTATTTTCCTTGATGAAATTCAGATATGAGATGTCCTCTAGCCGTCTCTTTAGAAAGATAAGTACTCATATTATGTTTTAAAAAAATGCGAATGGAATGGAAAGGATATATAATCAAATAGAAAACATCCAGGATGTTCTCAACTAAGTTGTAATGCCAATGTGGATGTTGTCAGTTATGTGGCTCATTTGCTTACTTTTAATATGGAGGGTCCCTTGTCTAGTGAATAGAGGTGGATCCGCTTAGTTTTTTCATTCTTGCTCTGGCAAATGATGCTCGAATGAAAGAAAATATTACGAAAATCCTTCATATTGTATTTAGTGTCCAAGCTGAACTTTGAGTTAAATTGACACAGAAATTGCATAACAAAGAAATATCAAATATGTATATATATATTTCTATTTTTCAAATACAATTAAATTGTTGGTTATAATGGGAAAATCAGTTGCTAAACTATATGTCTAAAGATGTGCCAATAGCAATGCACGCTTAAAGTCAACGGAGTTACCTA
The DNA here is from genome assembly GCA_021437245.1 of Aegilops speltoides. NCBI lineage: Eukaryota > Viridiplantae > Streptophyta > Magnoliopsida > Poales > Poaceae > Aegilops > Aegilops speltoides. The sequence goes on along the minus strand of CM038146.1, from coordinate 83,091,462 downwards.
TGGAAGTAGAAAATATATAAACAAGTTTGAGTTGATGGGTTTTGACTTGGCCCAAAAGAAGGTGAAATAGGTGTGGATGTATGGGTAGTTTCATTCCTGAAGATGCAATGTCGAAGCACCGCAAGACCGTGAACCTGCTCTGGCCGAGGGAGCGGCGGACGAGTGCATCGCGAAGAACTCGAAAGTCCTCGCCAAGAACCAGAGATGATTTGCCGTACCTCCACCCTGGACGCGTGCCCGTGCAAAACGCCGCAACTTAGCTGAACTTCGTCAAGCTGCCCAGGCCGTTAGAATCGCCAAAAATGATGAAATACACTGAAAAAATCACGAGAATACATTGGAAACCTGTCAGACTGTCGTAGCTACTCCGGCCGGCCTCAGAGGCAGACTGGCCGCTGAGGAGTGATGAGCGTCGGAGAGCCAGTAACAAGATAGATGGCGCGGTGTGGGAGGTCGACTCCGACGAGCGATGGACACGATCAGAAGCGCAAGGGCAAGCAAGGGCAAGACATCGACTCCTCCCACGGGAACGCCACTCCGGTCTGACGGATGGTGGCCCCTTGTTGTTGGTGCTCCAGCTAGCTATAGTCGCAGGAAAAACATCGGCAAGTGCCTGACCTGGGCAAGGCTGCAACCCGTAGCAATAGACCATCAACAACGAGGGCTACGAGCGATGCATGACAGCTAGGTGAGTTGTTCTCGGTAATTTGTAGACAAATTGTGCAATTAATCGATGATTGTGCACGACTCCAGTTATGCTAGTTGAAATTTGAGAATTGAGCAGTTCTTTTATTGACGCTAGAAGAGACATTAGTGTGTGTGTGTGCGCGCGCGTGTGTGTGTGTGTTGCACATGACGGTTATCCAAATATCTGATATTTGTGATGTTTGGTATACCAAATTAATCTTCGGTTCGAGAATATCGCTTATCGTTAGCATTTGGTCGGCTGGGGATTCTAGATTAATCAGAAATCATGTGATTAATCAATTTTATCTGTAGACTATTAATCGGTCGGTTTTTGCTTATTATTCCGAGATTCCAAGCACTAATAAGGTAAAAATAGAAATTACCGTCAGTGCCGTTGTAATCCTTTGAATAGGACAACACTACATCAGTACATAACTACATATTCCATATCAAACAATATAAAGTCAATGGCAAATAAAATAGGACAACACTACATCAGTACATAACTACATATTCCATATCAAACAATATAAAGTCAATGGCAAATAAAATAGGACAACACCACAACACATGTCCTATCAAACGGGGGATCAAGTGTGATGTGCGACAGTATACTGAAGGGGAGGCCCTGTTTTGGGGTTTCTGACAACAGGGACCGGTCCGATTAATCGATTGTCGGAGAGGTAAGTCAACCCAAATGAAAAATAGCAAAGATAAGGTATAATCTTAGCGGTCACACATCGATAAGAGATAAACCGAATGATAAATCGATAAACCAGACGATAGTTTGAACATTGCTTTATGGTGTGCACATGCTTTAGCAATTCTCTAGCTTCGCCACTGTCGAGAATGAAGCGTTGTTAGAGTGCAAGGAGAATGCCAAGATATTGAATGAGCTCATGGCCGAGCGCACCAACAAGGAGGTGAAGATGTCGTCGACTAGGCCTAGCACCAATGACGACGAGGCCGGACCCTCCAGTGGGTGGGTGGGAGGTGGGAGGCGGTCAAGGGGGGGGGTGTTGATCCCTATCTCATCTGACTCAGGCGACTTCAACGGGTACTGCGCCGATGGCGATGATAAGAAATAGTTCAAATTTTGTGAAGTTGTGCTACTAGTGATGATCTGTATAATTATGCTATTTATGATGTGCAATATTTGTATAATTATGCAGTCGAGTATTTTAAATTTGTGTTCGAAATTAATTTTTATGTATTTTTTTTTTCGGGAGTTAAGTTGTTAGAGTTCCGCTATGAACCACTTTTTTAACTTCTCAAATTTGAGGGGTTAAAGTTTGAAGAAGCATTTCAGGGTAAATCCAAAGAGGATCACCAAATCAGACACACCAAATGTCCCTGGACACCGATTGGAGAGTCGGCCATCCAATCCTATGCACCAAATATCTTCCCTCATTTTTACTATGCCCGGACACTCAAAATAATTATAGAAATAACACAATTCATCGATAAACAGCATGCAAATTTTCTAGTACAATGGTTCAAATATAAATATTACAATCCAAATATGAAGTTTTAAAATAAAATAGTTCAAATTTGAATTCAAGTTAGTACGATATATGCTATAATTTTCCCCTTGAAGCACCTATAGTCTCAATCAAATCATTCGGAAGATGCTCATGAGTTCCTCGATACCAAATAAATTGATTCATTTTGATGAAATCCTGAAACGTCGCAGGATTTGGTGGTGGAAGTTGGATAGGATTACACATGTGCTCAAAATCCAAACGGGTGCGAACCGCCTCACCCTCATCCTCCCCAATCATGTTGTGGATGATCAAACAAGTCGTCATCACCTCCCGCTACTTCTCTTGATTTCTTAATTTTGTAGGTCCTTGAATAACTATAAAACGGGTTTGAAGCACTTCAAATGCCCTCTTCATATCCTTTCTAGCTCCTTCTTGTCTTTGAAAAAATGAGATATTTTCTGACCCCTTGGCTCAGAGATGGTTTCGAAGGTCCCCACGGAGGATAGATTCCACCATAAAGATAGCATTCCATGTTGTAGTCATGAACCATTGATGGTATAGTTGCACGAAGTAGCCTGTCCTGCGTTAACCAAGCAAAAAATGGAGACCGCTATAGAATGTTGATGTCATTATGTGAAGGGGGCATGCCAAAGAAAGAGTGACAAATCCAGAGGTCTTGTGATGTGTGACGGTGTCCTGGACTAGGGGATACTCAGCACGTCGTCTCTTGATCAGTTAGATTGGGCCGAAGACTAGAGGGGGGGTGAATAGGCAATTTTAATGAAAGAAAGTCTTCAAAACATGATAGTTTTGAAGACAAACAGTAGAAATGACCTAATTGATATGCAGCGGAAGATAAACTACAATAGGCAAACCATAGTCAAGTATGCAATGATGTGAAAGTACAGGACTAATAGCAGCTAAGTAGTAAGGATCAGGATGGAAGATAGTATGAAGCAAATCAACAGTAGTAGTCAGGCAATGAAGTCAAACAGGTATGACAGATAGACAATGACTTCACGAAGACAGACTTAAGTAAAGGAATGGAGAGGATAGAACCAGTCACTTGTTGAAGACACAGGATTTGTTGGACCAGTTCCAGTTGCTGTGACAACTGTACGTCTGGTTAGGAAGGTTGAGATTCAACTCAGAAGACCGTGTCTTCACCTTATTCCCCTTGAGCTAAGGACACACAGTCCTCGCCCAATCACTCTGTAAGTCTTCAAGGTAGACTTCCAAACCTTCATGCACTTCATTCACGGCGATCCACAATGACTCTTGGATGCTCAGAACGCGACGCCTAACCGGCCGGAGGATTCACACCTCAAGTGTAATAAGTCTTCAGTCACATGACGTAAAGACTTCAAGATGCCTAACACTCTTTGGCTCTGGGTGTTTGGGCTTTGTCCTCGCAAGGATTTCTCTCTCAAAGGCTTCAAGGTGGGTTGCTCTCAAACGACAAAAGCCGTGCACTAACTCTGAGCAGCCACCAATTTATGGTGTAGGGGTGGGTGAGGAGTCTGGACTAGGGGTGTCCGGACAGCGGACTATCATCGTCCGCGGACTCCAAGACTACGAAGATACAAGATTGAAGACTCCGTCCCGTGTTCGGATGGGACTTTCCTTGGCGTGGAAGGCAAGCTTGGCAATACGGATATGTAGATCTCCTACCATTGTAACCGACTGTAATTCCTAGCCTCCTCCGTGTCTATATAAACCGGAGGGCTTTAGTCCGTGAGGACAACATACATTACAACAATCATACCATAGGCTAGCTTTAGGGTTTAGCCTCCTTGATCTCGTGGTAGATCCACTCTTGTACTACCCATATCATCAATATTAATCAAGCAGGGCGTGGGTTTTACCTCCATCGAGAGGGCCCAACACAGGTAAAACATCGTGTCCCTTGTCTCTGTTACCATCTGCCTAGACGCACAGCTTCGGGACCCCTACCGAGATCCGCCTGTTTTGACACCGACATTGGTGCTTTCATTGAGAGTTCCTCTGTGTCGTCACCGATAGGAAGGATGCCTCCACCCCTCTTCAAAGACGGTATTTTTGCCAAAGGGGCCTTGGCCGCCGGCCAAACTATCCGGCTAGGCGGTTTCTTATGACCACCGTCCGGTCATCGCTTTGACAATGACTTCCCAAGTCGTCAAAAGCAATCTCGCGTCGCTCGAATTCGCCGAAGCGGTTGGATCCAATAGAGCTCTCGTCATCAACGAGCTCTTGGATCGCATCGCCGCCACAGAGTCGCTTCTGACTACAATCAGATTGGGCTTAAACCGATCTGAGAGAGATTAACTCTCCCCAGGCCACCCACCACGTCGCAGTGGTAGAGGAGCAATGCGGCGACTCTTCGCCTATATTGAAAACTAGTCACGTCCGGATTCCCGAACCCTCCATGTCGGATTTCCGCGGAGGGACGGACTTCGATCGAGCATTGAACTTAAAATCATGCATCGTTCCGGACTCGCTGGATCGTGTCCAGCAATCCAAGCTTCCGAATTCGGAAACTCCTCGGCCTTTAAGCCCCAAGATGGGCAGGGATCCGGACTTTAGTCCACCCACCCGCCCAGACATATGCGATCTATCTCTAATACCGCAAGAGCCCGCTGAAACAGTACATCACTACTGGGCCAGATTCCTCCTGGTTATGGACAGGATAAAGGACTGCCGAGAGGAAAACGCAATCTCAATCTTTTGCAATAATTGCACGGACAAGGGAATATTGAACGCCATCGGCCGTCGCAAAATTATACGCCTCGCCGATCTGGCATTCATAGTACGAAAGTACTGTGCGATGGAGAGTTTTCAGAAAACCGAAAACCTATTTTGGGATAATCCGGCCCCGAACACGACCCTAGTCCGCAACAAAAGGGTGCATCACACTCAGGCCCCAGATGCAAAAAACAAAAAGCAAAAACCCCATAAAAGGCACGGAACCGTACTGGAGGGATGGCTCAATGGACCCTGTAAGCTTCATAGTACAGAGGGAGCCGTCCCAACACATAGCCTTCGAGCATGTTGGATATTACGGCAGGTGGCCAAAAGTGGCGAGGAGCTTCTAGCCCCGGAAAACCACTCCAACAATACAGGTACGGTATCAACAGCCTTTGAGACCTTCGCATAAAACAATCCGCGACCTCGCCGAAGTCTACCAAGTAGCAACAGAAAATCCATGGTGCAACACAGCTATTACCTTCAACGCCAGCGGCGAACCTAAATTCCGAACAGCCCGAGCACCAGCCGTACTGGTGCTTAGTCCCATAGTGGACGGCTTTCGACTTACAAAGGTCCTCATGAATGGCGGCAGTGGACTAAACCTCATCTACAAAGAAACTCTTCAAAAAATGGAAATCGATTGGAGCCGTATTGAGCGAAGCAGCACAACCTTCAGAGGAATAATCCCTAGCTGGGAAGCGCGCTGCACCGGAAAAATCACACTCGATGTGGTGTTCGGTTCGCCGGACAATTACAGATCCGAAGAAGTCACGTTCCAAGTGGCCCCGTTCAACAGCGGATATCACGCTATATTAGGACGAGAGGCATTCACAATTTTTCAAGCCGTACCCCATTACGGGTATATGAAGCTCAAAATGCCCGGGCCCGGCGGAATAATCACTCTCGCTAGTGATCCGGACATAGCACTCCGCGCCGAAAACAAGACAGCCGCACTAGCCCTGGAGGCACTATCCGAGGCCCTAGCGGCAGAAGAACTCACCGCGCTACGCTCTACGGTAAACAGGGACGATGTGATACTTGATAAAAGATCCAAGTCCACCTCCTTCAAACCAGCAGATGAAATAGTGAAATTCCAGGTCCATCCAACGGACCCAACAAAGATGGCCTCCATTGGGGCACAATTAAACTCCCGAGGTAGACGCCGCACTGCGCGAGTTCCTTCGGGAAAATTGGGACATTTTCGCCTAGCATCCTTCGGACATGCCCGGAATCCCACGCAGATTGGCAGAACACAGCCTAAACATCCTAAAAGGATTCAAGCCGGTCAAACAGGCTCTTCGACGATTTTCCGAACCCAAAAGACAGGCAATGGGAGAATAGCTAGCCAAACTATTGGAAGCCGGATTCATTAGAGATAACAAACATCCGGATTGGCTAGCAAATCTGGTAATGGGACCAAAGAAGGACAAATCCTGGCGCCTATGTGTCGATTTTAAAGACCTCAATAAGGCTTGCCCAAAGGATCCCTTCCCCCTCCCCCGCATCGACCAAATTATCGATGCTACCGCGGGGCACGATTCATTGTGCTTCCTCGACACATACTCTGGTTACCATCAAATCAAGATGGCGGAAGCAGACAAAGCCGCAACGGCATTCATCACTCCATACGGACCATTCTGCTTCAACACGATGCCCTTCGGACTTAAAAATGTCGGCGCAACATATCAGCGCATGATTCAAACATGTCTGGCTATCCAGATCGGCAAAACAGTCGAGGCATATGTAGACGACGTAGTCGTCAAAACAAAACACGTCGAAACTCTAGTAGACGATTTGAGGCTCACATTCGATAACCTCAGAGCATATGACATCAAGCTGAATCCGGAAAAATGCATTTTCGGCGTACCGGCCGGAAAGCTGCTGGGCTTCATTGTATCCGGTAGAGGAATTGAAGCAAACCCGGCTAAAATCCGAGCTCTGTCACAGTTGGATATCCCAAAAGACCTCAAACAGATACAAAAACTAACAGGATGCGTGGCAGCTTGAAGCCGCTTTATCTTCCGTCTAGGAGAAAAGGCATTGCCCCTCTATCGCCTCCTTAGGCGCACCGAACACTTCGAGTGGACGGATGCTGCCACTGCCGGACTCGAAGAAATAAAGGCCATATTGGCAACAAATCCGGTCCTGGCTGCGCCCAATCTGGGCGAACCAATGTTGTTATACATCGTAGCAACGCATCAAGTTGTAAGCGCGGTACTCGTCGTCGAACGAGAGACAGAAAGGGCATAAATTCCCTCTTCAAAAACCAGTGTATTATGTATCCACTGTGTTAACTCCCTGCAAGTCCCGTTACCCACACTATCAGAAGATAGCGTATGCGGTGTTCATGGCATCCCGGAAGCTCCAACACTACTTTCAAGAGTGTTCGATAACAGTGGCCTCCGAAGTACCACTCAATGACATCATAAATAACCGCGACGCAACGGGCAGGATTGCAAAATGGGCCATTGAGCTCTTACCATTTGATATAACTTACAAACCTTGGCGAGCTATAAAGTCACAAGTTTTGGCTGACTTTGTCGCTGAATGGAGCGAAGTCGAACTCCCTAAAGAGTACCGCGCATACTCCAATTGGATTATGCACTTCGACAGCTCTAAAATGTTGGCGGATCGGGTCAAGGCGTCGTCTTGGCGTCCCGACCGGGACACACATCCAATCGTACTTCAAATAATGTACACGGACTCCAACAACGCAGCGAATCGAGGCCCTTTACACGGTCTCCGGATGGCAATCTCCATGGGCATTCAACGCCTAGAGGTGCGCGGGGATTCAAACCTTGCAATATCCCAAATAAATGGAGATTTTGACGCCAAGGATCCAAAAATGGCAGCATATCGCAATGCTGTCTTAAAAATGTTAGCTCAGTTCGAAGGACTCGAATTCCGTCACGTAGCCCGAGATAATAACCAAGCGGCCGACATACTGGCCGCATCGGCGCTGTAACGCCCCGGATACAAATTTCCATATCTGTAACTCCGACACTTGCCTTTTCCGGAGATGTGTTATTTTATTTTCTTCGTGGTTGGGTTTTTGTCTGTTGTTTTGCATTTTGTTTTTGTTATGCATCTCATCTCATCGCATCATTCGCATTGCATCGGCATCGTTTTCATAAAACTTGCATCCGCTCGTAGTTGCCGTGTCCCCCCTTGCGTTTGTGGACCATTCCGAGTCCAACGGGTTTTTTCGAGTCCCTCTTGTCTGGCCGTTTCTCTCTTTGTCTTCATTGACCTGTTATCAGACCGCTTGTCTTTGTTGACCTTCTCGCAGACCATTTGGACCCTCTCTTCTCTCTTTCTTCGAGACCAACAAAACCCCTTGACCCCGTGGCCTTTCGTCAGACCTTTGTCTTTGTTTTCCCCCTCTCATCTAAATGCCTACCCTCTCAACACAATTACTCAAGACCCCTTTTTCTTGCGTCCAAAACTTTCCTTAACCCGACCGGGCTTCGTTACCGTGGGTCCAGATCATCCCCTAACGCCTACAAAATATCTCCGTTTTCTTTGTTTGGTCTTCCTAGCATATTTATCCGGAACCGTCCGATTTAATCGGAGGGACCAAATACCCCTACCCAAAAACCTACTTGCTATATATATAGATCAACCCTAGAAACTAGGGATCTTGTCCCATCTTCCTCCTTGCCGCCGCCTCACTCAAACCACATCGGGATCCTCCCCGATCCCCTTCTCCTCGGTTTCCTCCTCCACCCAATCCCGAAGGCGCTCGCTGCCTCCTCCCGCATCCCGCTGCTCGCTCGTCCCGAGCATACTTCCTTGACCGGCCGGCCACCAGATCACCACCACCAGCACCCGATCGAGCATCTCCAGGAGCCACCCCGCCTCGCTCGATCTGGACCAGGAGGGTCCCGAGCATCTTCCGCGTCGCCACTTCCCTTCTTCTTCTCCCCGTCCTCCCTCGTCCTCCCCGCGCCCGAGTTTTCCCTCGTCCAGGAAGTAGGAGCCTGAGCTCCTCATCCCCTCGCGCCGCCTCGCCGCTCCAGTGCCGCAGGTCGCCGCCACCGTGCCTCCTCCTCCCATCCTTCTCCTGCTCGTCTTCCCCGCTGTCTCTCTCCCTCTCTGCCCCAGGGGATTGCGCCGCCGCCTTGGATGACCGCCGCCGGCGCCGTGGTCGCCGGATCCGCCCGGGATCCGCCGGATCCGGGGCCCCTCGTCCCATTCCCGGCCTCTCCCAGTCTCGCCGAGCCCCACGTCGCCGGGGCGGACCACACCTGCCTTGTCCCTGCCCGAGTTGCTGCTGCTTACATTCTTGAGAGACGACAGAGCAGCTCGCTCGACCCTCGCCCGTTGACCGATCCAGCAAGGCCCAGCCAGCGCCAAGGCCCAGCCTCCCTCCAAGGCCCAGCGCAAGCCTCCCCTCCGAACCGGGCCAAGGCCCACTGGGTGAGGCCACACCCCCAGCGCCCCCTCTTTTTTTTTTCCTGTTGTGGCCCAGCTAGTTTCAGCCCATGTTATTTTTTTCTGCACTGCGATTTAATCAATTTCCAGTGATTTAACAGATTTGCAGAAAACCCCCTAGACTTCATGCATTTAAGTGCTCACAAACCGTGCATCGGATGTAAATAATTTATATATGTAAAATGCTTAGTTTTTCATCTAGTTTCATAATATCCAACTTTCACCCATGTTTAAAATGTTTAAAGTGATGTTTATTTAAATTTGCTTCTATGCCATGCTAAAATGTTTTATTTCATAACTAAATAACCGTAGCTCGGTTTTTAATAAACTTTATATGTATTTGGGGTGGAAAAATGCCTAGATTAACATGGTCCACTTTATTTTCCTGTTTAACAACTTGAAAATATGTTTTAGGGCAGAACAGTAGCAAATTCATAAATTGCATATGAGGTTTTTCCGGAATTGTTATTTGTTGTTCCGGCCTCATTTAAACTTGCCTAGTTAGGTAGTTTTCTTATGCTTCACCCCCTTGCCATGTTAATCAACATTTAATATTGTTGGGTACCTAAACGAGAGAGAACTAAATAACTTGTCGTGGTGTTTCATCAATATGCACCGTTGCATATTGAGCTCCACTTAATTTTTAAGATTGCTTGTGCACTTTGCCATGCCATGCTATTTAAACCGGACATGCATCATACTTGTTTGCGCATCATGCCATGTTTATGTGATGGTTGTTTACTATGTTGTTTCTTTCCGGGTTGCCTCTCTCGTTAGCTTCGATTTCGTTCCGGAGTTGTGAGGATTCGTTCGACTACGTCCGTTTGTCTTCTTCATGGACTCGTTCTTCTTCCTTGCGGGATTTCAGGCAAGATGACCGCTACCCTGGATCTCACTACTATCATTGCTATGCTAGTTGCCTCGTTCTTTCGCTATGCTGCGCTACCTATTACCTGTTTGTCCAGCCATCCCATATTGCCATGAACCCCTAACCTTTGACACCTTCCCTATGCAAACTGTTGTTTGGCTATGTTCCCGCTTTTGCTCAGCCCCTCTTATAGCGTTGCTAGTTGCAGGTGAAGTTGAAGATTTCTCCATGGTGGACAGGGTTTATGTTGGGATATCACAATATCTCTTATATTATTAATGCATCTATATACTTGGTAAAGGGTGGAAGGCTCGGCCTTATGCACAGTGTTTTGTTCCACTTGCCGCCCTAGTTTCCGTCATACCGGTGTTATGTTCCCGGATTTTGCGTCCCTTACGCGGTTGGGTGATTTATGGGACCCCCCTGACAGTTCGCTTTGAATAAAACTTGTCCAGCAAGGCCCAACATTGCCTTTTACCATTTGCCTCACCTATTACCTTTTTTCCCTTGGGAGTCGCGCATCCCAGGGTCATCTTTATTTTAGCCCCCGGCGGTGCTTGTCTAGCGTTGGTCCAAACTAGAGCCACTTGCGGCGCCACCTCGGGAAACTTGAGGGCTGGTTTTAGTTGTACATACTTGCTCATCCGTCGTGGCACGAGACGAGATCTGTGCGGCTACTATCGGGATGTCGACGCCGGGAGGTCTTGCTGGTCTTGTTTTACCATTGTCGAAATGTCTTGATGTACGGGATACCGAGTCTGATCGGAGTGTCTTGGGTGAAGGTCTATTCCCGATGATCGCGAGAGCTTGTCATGGGCTAAGTTGGGACACCCTGCAGGTATAAACTTTCGAGAGCCGTGCCATGGTTATGTGGCAGATGGGAATTTGTTAATGTCGGTTGTAGAAAACCTGAAGTTGACCTTAATTAAAATACATCAACCGCGTGTGTTACCGTGATGGTCTCTTTCCGGCGGAGTCCGGGAAGTGAACACGGTGTTGGAGTTATGCTTGACGTAGGTTGCTATAGGATCACTTCTTGATCATACTTTTATCGACCGTGCTTTGCCTTCTCTTCTCGCTCTCATTTGCGTATGTTAGTCACCATTTATGCTAGTCGCTTGCTGCAGCTCCACCTCATGCCTTTACCTTACCCATAAGCTTAAATAGTCTTGATCTCGTGGGTGCGAGATTGCTGAGTCCTCGTGACTCACCAGATACTTCCAAAACCAGTTTGCAGGTGCCTATGTTACCGAGCAGGAGACGCAATCAAGCTCAAGGAGGAGCTCGATGAAGATCTTGCCCTTTGTGTTGTTTCGTTCTAGTTGATCAAGAGGAGCCCGGTTGGGGTCGATCGAGGTCCTTTGTCGCATTTGGGGTTCTTCTTTTATTTTGGTTCCGTAGTCGGACCTTGATTGTATCTGGATGATGTAATGCTTTATTCATGTAATTGGGTGAAGTGGCGATTGTAAGCCAACTATGTGTCTTTTTCCCTTATGTATTACATGGGTTGTGTGAAGATTACCTCACTTGCGACATTGCTTTCAATGCGGTTATGCCTCTAAGTCGTGCTTCGACACGTGGGAGATATAGCCGCATCGAGGGCGTTTCAGGCGCAAAACGTGACGCTGTCCCTCCAAACATCTTCCTGGAATGGCTCTTCAAGCCATCCGTACTATGGGAAGAGGAGTCCGGAAATGACAAACCGGAAACAACCGCGCCAACCGGCGATTCAGCCGATGACATAACACCTTCAGCCCACGACATAATGGCGGTAATCGCCCCATGGACAGAACCTTTCCTAGCCTATTTGCTTGGACAGGAACTTCCCGAAGACCAAAATGAGGCCCGCTGCATAGTCCGGCGATCGAAGCCTACAAGGTCCATGAGGGAGAACTTTATAAGAAAAGTACAACCGGAATCTTTCAAAGGTGTATCTTCGAAGAGGAAGGGCGAAACCTCCTGGCTGAAATTCATGCCGGACAAAGCGGACACCACGCAGCAGCCCAGGCCCTTGTAGGAAAGGCATTCCGTACAGGATTTTATTGGCCGACGGCCCGGGCAGATGCCCAGTACTTAGTCCAAAGATGCGTCGGTTGTCAGCTCTTTGCTAATCAGAGCCATATGCCACCCACCGCCCTCAAAACTATACCCATTACCTGGCGTTCGTCATGCAGGGGCTTGATATGGTTGGACCCCTTAAAGGGGGAACCCACAAGTAAAGGTACCTATTGGTCATGGTGGACAAATTCACCAAATGGATAGAGGCCAAACCGGTCAAAACGGCAGAGTCCGGACCAGTGATAGACTTTATATCCGGGGTAGTACACCGTTACGGTGTCCCTCACAGCATCATCACCGACAACAGCACGAACTTCACGGCCGACGAGGTTAAGTCATGGTGCAAAAATATGGGCATCAAGCTCGACTACGCTTCAGTCTATCACCCTCAAACCAACGGTCAAGTGGAACGAGCAAATGGTCTAATAATGAGCGGCATTAAACCCAGACTAGTGCGGTCACTTACAAAATCCGACACGACCGGGTAGAGGAGCTCGACTCAGACTCACGGGGCTGCGGACAACGCCAACCGTACTCTTTGGATTCACACCATTTTTATGGTATACGGCGCAGAGGCGGTCTTGCCTGCGACATCATTCATGACTCACCTCGAAAGCGCATTTATTTAAGAACGAAAGCCGAGCTGGATCGGCAAAGACAGCTTGGACACATTGAGGAAGAACGCGACGTCGCCAAGGCTCGCTCCGCATTCTATCGCCAGCAGGCTCAAGATATCAAAGCGAAGCACGGGCCAAGACTTACAACGTCGGCGAACTAGTTCTACGCTGCGGACAAGAAAAAGGACAAGCTCAAGCCCAAATGGGAGGGGCCCTTCATTATCGATCAAGTCCTGACGGCGGAGCGTACCGTCTCACTTAAATGCGCGGATAACCGACTCGAGCCGAACCCATGGAACGCAGCCCGCCTCCGAAGATTTTATGCCTAGCGCCGGACTAAGAGTTCGTCCTCTTCCTCCGTTCAAATTTTTACACTTCGGCTGTCTGTTGTTCCTCTTTCTTCTCTTAACCTTTTTATTAAAAATCCCCTAAGGGCCTATTTCCGCATTGTTCGCATACACTTGATGTGCCATCCGCACTCATTATACCTGGGGGCTTCTTTTCCAGAAGCTTAATTATAAGGGCTTTATGCCCAGCAGATGTGTCAAGCTTCCACATGTACCTTTTACTCACCATCATATGCATCGATATGACTTAAGTTTTGGCCAGGTTGCCTGGCTCCTGTGCTTACCCCTACGTTCCCGATTGTTTGGCTAGGAGGTAAAGGGAGCACCTCTGCGATTATTACCGCGGGTCACCGGATGTGTACCTCGACCGGGTGAAGCCGAAGCTAAGCGTTCTTAAGGGAATATTCGGTCGGTGACTTGAAAGATGATTTTTACCTACTTATTTATCTGCCCCGGATGTTTTTCTCTTTTATCGCAGTCCCGACATGCACTTTAGGGCATGCCTCCCAGAAAAGGAACCCTTAACGGAACTATTCTCCCGGAAGATGTTTCTTACTAACCATGTAATATAACATAACTAGTTGGGCACTTATCCGATAAAGCACTAATGACCCCTACGCTGGTCTCCATGCATACCTCGTTGTTTCTCAACCAAGAAGGTATTCGGACACACTCCGGACTCTAGGGTCCCGAGGTTGAAGCGAAAAGGTCGGCAAAGACAAACGATCTACAATCCGGCTAGAAGGCATTTCACATGTCATTTTAAAATACATTGTCAAATTTATTGATTGTGTTCCTCCTCGATCCCGTCTAACAGGCTGTCTAATTTACAGTCCCGTTGGGAAAATTTAGCAGCCAACTCTACCTGGCTGTATACTAAACTCACAGGGATCTCCTTCCCATCGGGCCCCACCGGTCCAACTTTGGCCATGTGGTTGGGATCCGCCTTCTTGTAACGCGTCTTCACCATGGCCCAAGCCTCCCTGGCACCTTGACGGCAAACTGAAATCTTCCACAAACGGAAGCGCTGCCGCACTCCCTGAATCTTCTCCGCAAGCTCCCCAAGGCCCTTGGGTAGGGAGAGGGCTGGCCATAAAGCCTGGATGACGCCGCTCATTGCCTTCCGAACTCGTTCGAGCAGTTGCAATAGCTCGGGAAGTTGATCACCCGTTGATATGGGCATCTCCTCCCCAGGGCGACCTGTGAGTATACCTACAAGACATATCATGTCAATTTACTTCCTCGCCGAACTCTTCTTTTCAAAGGAGTCCGCTCAAGCACTTACTATAAATGCCGCGACGAAGCCACTGATTCTCCTTAATGGAGCCGGACAGCCTGGCTCGAGCGCCTTTCAGCTCTTCTCCGAGCTTGGCGTTGGCATCCTGGAGTTTGTTCCTCTCCTGCTGCACCCTATTTAGCACCCTCTCGCCGGCCTTCAGCTGGCACAGAATTCTTGCCTGTCCGAATCTTGTCCGGCGGCACCTGCAATGTCATTATTAGACTTGCGCGCACGCCGCACAGCGCTTATATTTATTAATAAAAATGTGTTACCAGGAGGGGTCTATGTGTTTCCTCCTGCGGTAGCAAGTGCGGCCTCAAGTTGGGCCTTGCATTCTTGCAGCTCCTGAGACAGCTGGGCATTCTTCTCGGTAAGAGCCTGCGTTTCAAATGATCCTTAAATCAGTTAACATAACTACTTTAAGTCTCGGGGGCTACTGGCATATATAACCATTAAATTCCCTTACCCGTATGTCTTTTACATACTGCTCCGTGGCTCGGGTAAATCCGTCTTGAGCAGCACGGAGGTGCGTGTCCCCTGCGTTAAAGGCATCCAATGCCTCAGGGGAGAAGCACGCTTCATGAAACACTATCCGGCGGCGCCTATGGTTCATGGCGCTCTCCACCTCAGACTTGGTGGCGGACAGTCTGTCGGCATTCTCCGGTGGAGGAGTATCCGCCCACGCCTTGCGCTTGCCTCCCCCCTGCCAGGTACGCCTGAGCTCGGCTGGTATGGGTTGGATCGGCAACCTCTACCCCGCAGTCCGGCGGCGTTTTTCTCTATAAAGATCATGAGCACTCGGGCGCTTCCTAGGAACATTGCTCAAAATTTAAATACTGAGCCATACCTTTGCGGCGACGTTTCCAGTCCGTGCCGCGCTCCTTTTCCGCTTGCTGGTCCGGACTGACCTTTGTTGGTCGATCGCCCGTGGCTCGCTTCCGCCTTGAAGGCGCTTCTGTAAAAACACCATCGTTCGCGAAGGTCAAATGGGCAAGGAAGAGATAATGGTGTCCGGACCTCGTCACGATCACAGGAAGCCGGATATATCCGGGTAGTCCGCCGTAATGGCGACCAAAGCATTGTCCATGCTGAGCTGGTGAAACACCCCGTCGATCAGCTCCACCTTGATATCCGGATCCTCTTCGGAGGCCGGATCTTGGGATCTCCCTGGATCCTCAGGTTGCGGAGCCGGACTTATCATGTCCTCCACAGTCCGGCGTAGTTCCTGCACCGAAGACATAATGTAAGAAGCCTAAGCTTCGAAAGCATGGGTTGAGCCCTTAAAATGTTCGCTTACCCAGCGTCTAGGGTTGTTCATGGAAAACCCATTCACGTGGTTCGTTCGAAGGAAATCCTCCTTTTCCCCCTTGTACAGGCCGGACAGGATCTGCACCAGGTCCTCGGTCGAATCCGGTCCTTTGCGGCCGTGGCGGGTGGCGTCGTCCTCCCCGTTGAAATCCCACATGGGGTGGCCCCTGTATTGCAGTGGCTGTACTCCCCGCGTGGCGCATGTTGCCATGATTCCATCATGGTCAATCCGAATGGGCCATAATCTTATTCGCCCATCGATAATGGACGCTCTTGTCTTCCTCAAACGGGGCTCATGGGCGCCACCGAGGCGTTTCTTGAGAGGAGCAGCATCAACTCCGGAGGCCAATCCGGACTAGGTCCGCAGCGGGCGCCTTCTATGTAAAACCACTCCGAAGGCCAGTCTTCAGACGCCTTCTTAGGGATACCGGATGGATATCCGGTCCCGGCAATGCGCCATATTTTGGCGCCGCCCACTTGATATATAGATCCCTCGTGAGAACGGGGTACGAGGCAGAACAGCCTCTTCCACAGTGCAAAATGGGGCTTGATGCTCAGGAATAGCTCGCAAAGAGCTACGTAGCCCGCGATATGCAGGACAGAGGCGGGCGTAAGGTGATGGAGCTGGAGTCCGTAGAACTGCAGGAGCACGCGGAGAAATGGATGTATTGGAAATTTGAGTCCCCTCATCAGATAGGGGACGAAGCATACCCGCTCTCCTTTGTTGGGACTTGGGGTAGCCTCCGCTTGCTTCCCACCTTGGTAGGTGGCCAGCCCGACTCGGACCGGGACCATGAAGGCCGGAGGGAGATATCCCCCCGCTTGGAGCTTCACTAGCTCGTTGTGTGGAACAGAGCACCTCCTCCAATCCCCTGGCGGTGGGCTGGGAGCGCGAGAAGAGGAGCCGCGTCGACGGTCCATGATGGAATGGATTTTTTAGGTCAAGGGCACTCCGATGTAGTATTCCCGGAAGGAAGATGGTGTGGTTTGGATCTGGATTTTTGCCTCTTTTGTAGGTGGATGGCTCGCACGACTAGGGGGTGAAATATAAAAGACACCCTGGCTTTTCGCATTCGTGCGACGCGTGGAAGAAGGCCATTATTGGGCGTAGAAGTCAAGAAGCACAATATTTATGATGAAGCCGGACACTGTTCGGCAGGTACATGGAGCTTGAAGGGAGAACCCGCCTTGCAACGCCAAAGACCATAAACGCGTTGGACTTATCGTCATTGAAGCCTGGTTCGGGGGCTACTGAGGGAGTCCTGGACTAGGGGGTGTCTGGACTGCCGGACTATCATCGTCCGCCGGACTCCAAGACTACGAAGATACAAGATTGAAGACTCTGTCCCGTGTCCGGATGGGACTTTCCTTGGCGTGGAAGGCAAGCTTGGCAATACGGATATGTAGATCTCCTACCATTGTAACCAACTCTGTGTAACCCTAGCCTCCTCCGGTGTCTATATAAACGGGAGGGCTTTAGTCCGTAGGACAACATACATTACAACAATCATACCATAGGCTAGCTTTAGGGTTTAGCCTCCTTGATCTCGTGGTAGATCCACTCTTGTACTACCCATATCATCAATATTAATCAAGCAGACGTGAGGGTTTTACCTCCATCGAGAGGGCCCGAACCTGGGTAAAACATCGTGTCCCTTGTCTCCTGTTACCATCCGCCTAGACGCACAGTCCGGGACCCCCTACCCGAGATCCGCCAGTTTTGACACCGACAGTGGGCTATTTATAGCCACTAGGCAACCCGACCTGATATGTCTGAAATGACCCTGGGTCACTAAGGAACTGACACATATTCCAACGGTCAGATTTCAAACACACACGGCAACTTTACTTGGGCTACAAGCAAAGCTGACTCATCCAGCTCTGGATAAGGTTTGCTCTCATTGTCTTCGCTCGAAGACATAGGATTTGGGTTGAGCATCACTTCAGTCATTCTGACTTAGTTCACTTGGACCCCACTTAACAGTATGGTGGTTCCTATGACTCAACAAAGAAGAAAAGGAAACAACGAAACCACACAGTCTTCACGCTCCATAGTCTTCATGCAATGTCTTCTCATGTCATAGTCTTTAATATGAATATCTTCTCATACCACCATTGTCTTCAATGTCTTCATACATTTTTAGGGGTCATCTCCGGTATGTAAACCGAATCAATGAGGGACACTACCTGCGTTATCTTGCAATTCTCACAAACGCATTAGTCCCTCAACCAACTTTGTCATCAATACTCCAAAAACAACTAGGGGTGGCACTAGATGCACTTACAATCTCCCCATTTTTGGTGATTGATGACAAACTGGTTGAAGTTTTCAACGGGGATAAAGTATGTGAAATTGTAAAGGATAGGGTATTGTCTTCATAAGTAGCAAGGGCTCCCCCTGAAGATGTGCATATAAGTAATTTGCTTTTGGAATGCAAATGCACATGGCAGGTTGTACTTGTGGAGATCCTCTCTAACTTATGAAGATAATTCATCATGCATGAAATGATATAACAAGTAGAATGACATGCATAATGAAAAATGGACGTCTGCAGAATGATCTAAGTGCGAGAGTTATCATCACACATGCGGAATTTATCATCGCATCACAGTAAAGCAAATAAGTAGCAGACGACCATCGAGTTTAATTGTTACAACTCAAAGAACCAAATGTTTCAACAGAAAGAGTTGTAAGCATGAGGCAAAATATAAAGCAACCGCCCATATGAACCCGCTTGAAGACTATCAACTCATATGCTTCTCCCCCGTTTGTCAGTAATGATCAAAAAGTTTTGAAGACATAGAGCAGCTACTCGTTATCGTGAGTAGGTGAAGCAGCAAGGTTGTCGTTGTTGCTTGGTGGTGCAGACGTACTTGGTGTAGTGTCGATGCGTTCAGAAGTGGGAGGCGGTGAAGTAGCATCATCTTCATCATCGATCACTCTGGCATTCACAGTTGCCGCGGAGGAAGAATAGTCAAAGGCTTCAAGGGATGGAGTTCGATGTAGGACAGCAGTCCGTGGAGGAGTGGAGTCCAACTGGAATCTTTCAGTGAAGCCATCTTCTTGACGATCTGCTTCAGCACTAAGGAGCGTCAAACTCTTCCATGATCGCCGACAAGTCTCGTGAGCAACAAATGCATTCTTGGTGGCAAGATATCGAATGCGATTGACATGCACCAAGAGGCTTTGCATCTGTCTCTTGAGCCAATAGTGATGCTTATCTTCTTTCTGATGAAGTGCCACAAGAAGTTCTCAGTCATTGAGAACACGAGAGCGCTTCTTAGGCCTTTGGGCAATGGTGCTTTCAGTGGCTTCAGTTTGCGCACGATGAGGCAGACGAGTATTTCCAGCCATTGGATAGATACGAGTCACTGCTTGGACGCCTTCGATGGGTTGAGTGAAGCTTTGGTGCTCGACATTCTGAAGACAAAGAGGCTTCTTGGCAGGGTCAGAGTATATGTCTTCAACTGACATATCAACCTCTGGTAAAAAGATCAGATGATTGCAAGTAGAGGGCTGATAGTTGACAGATGAGTGTCGCTTGATGAGGCGCATGACCCATGGAGCATAGAACTTCAGACCAAAAAGGTCAGATCCAGACGCAGCAAGTTGCCTGATGAAGAATTCTTGGGAATTGAAGCTGATGCCATTGAGGATGTAGAAGACCAATGTCTTCATGGATCCTTCAAGCTTTGCAGCTAATGAATGTCCTTTGATAGGCCATAGAGTTCGCCTGATGATATGATATATGGTGCGAGGCAGGTACTCAAGGTCATTGTCGGTGTCAAAACCGGCGGATCTCGGGTAGGGGGTCCCGAACTGTGCGTCTAGGCGAATGGTAACATGAGACAAGGGACACGATGTTTTACCCAGGTTCGGGCCCTCTCGATGGAGGTAAAACCCTACGTCCTGCTTGATTAATATTGATGATATGGGTAGTACAAGAGTAGATCTACCACGAGATCAAGGAGGCTAAACCCTAGAAGCTAGCCTATGGTATGATTGTTGTAATGTATGTTGTGTCCTACGGACTAAAGCCCTCCGGTTTATATAGACACCGGAGGAGGCTAGGGTTACACAGAGTCGGTTACAAATGGTAGGAGATCTACATATCCATATCGCCAAGCTTGCCTTCCACGCCAAGGAAAGTCCCATCCGACACGGATGTAGTCTTCAATCTTGTATCTTCGTAGTCTTGGAGTCCGCGGACGATGATAGTCCGCTGTCCGGACACCCCTAGTCCAGACTCCTCAAGAGTCGCTGAACCAGGCTTCAATGACGATTAGTCCGACGCGCATAATGTTCGGCATTGCAAGGCGGGTTCCTTCCTTAAACAATCCAGAGAAGATCATGAACACCAGGATAGTGTCCGGCTCTGCAAAATAAATTCCACATTCCACCATAGAGAGAATAAAATGTACACCAGTTCAATCTGCCGACGTATTACACGCGCGACATCACACCGCTACCAAGCTTTTACTTGAATCGCTTTTTACCGCACCACCTCAAAGACGCTTAGCGAAGCGGTTTCTTGGCACGCCTTGTCGGCGAGATCGTGTTCCCCTTATTCCGGATTCTCATCAATACGTGCGTGGGTAACCCAACCGTTCCCGTCGCCACGCCTCCTCTATCGAAGGTGAATCCCAAACGGTCACGGAGACGGCTCTTGGTATTTCTTTCCCCCTTCATAAGAGGACCAAGGCTCGTCCTTGTTCATCAATCTCGCATTGAATCTCCTCCTCGCTCCCAGTTCCAACACCCAGAGCCTCAGATTCGAGCGCTTCGGATTCTCAACCATGTCCGGCTCCGACCTCCAGGGCCGGTGGATGCCCTCCTCCGTCACGGAGGAGGACATATTGAAGTTACGTGAGGCCAAGTACCTGGCCTATGAGGTTTCGCACAGGTTGCCCGCCCAAGGGCAGGCCGTGCCTGCCCCCGAGCCCGGTGAGTTCGTTGTCTTCGTATCCCACCTCCGTCGGGGTTTAGGCTTCCCGACGGATCCCTTCGTGAGAGGGCTCATGTTCTACTACGGGCTGGACTTTCATGACTTGGCTCCGGAGTCCATCTTCCACATCTCCGCATTCATTATCGTATGCGAAGCCTTCCTCCGCGTCACCCCCCACTTCGGCCTGTGGCTGAAGACCTTCAATGTGGAGCCGAAGATGATCGGGGCGCAAGCGAGTCTTGCGGGCGACCATAAGCAAAAGCTGATGCGCCATGGCCCGAGGGTTCCTTCCAAGAGGAACTTCGGACTGTGGCAACAGGAGTAGTTCTATATCATCTGCTCAAGGGCGCAAGCAAAACGCCGCCGCCTTCCTTCCGCCTCGACCTCCATGCCGATCGATGTCATGGGTCAACCAAGGGCTCAATTGGGGCCGTCAAGACGTGCCCTTATTGCAGGCCGGATTCGAGACCTCGGTGAGGGAGATCAATCTGACCGTGGTGATGCAGTTATGCTAATTAGGCATCTTACGCCTCGCAAACGCCGTCCTCTCCGTCTATGGGAGTTCAACCCGGAGGGACCTCGGATTCTCCAACACTTCATGGGTGCGACACCCTTGGAGAAGTACACGTTGTTCTTCGGACCGCAGGTGGCGTGTCCGGAATCGGCCGAGGACGCAGGCCTAAGCCACAATCGCCCGGATACTCAGGTAAATAGCTCAGAGTCCGGACGCTCTGTTTATCTTATTTTCTAGAGCTCGCCTCCTGACCCATTACTCTTCACAGGAGTGGATAGCACATTCGAGGCTGATAAGGTGTCCGGCCCCCCTCCCAGAGACCGCACTGGAGCCCGTGCTGGTCAGAATGTTGGAGGTCGCACCCATGGAAGGGAGCGATGGGGAAAGTAGAGGAGCTATTATTTCGCCCAAAGGGGCATCCGAAGAGAGGGGAATCAAAAACCCCTCCTTCCAAGGGGAGAAGAGGACCGCCTCCGAAGACCTGGAGGCCAAAGCCCCTAAGCGTGGGAAGAGATCTTCACCGGGGGGTCCGGCGTCCGGAGAGAATCTGGACGCACAATCATTGCCAAAAGATCAGCCCTCCAACGAGCCGTGAGTATAAAAAGGGGAATTAGTTAGTAAAGAAATACCTCCATTTGTGCTTCTGTGGGTAACCCGACATATTTATCTTGCAGTTCGGATCTGCAGCCTTCTCAGATGAGTTCATCTTCGGGGGACCTTCTTCCGGAGATGATGGAGAGCGAAACGCCTCCGTCTTCCGCGCTGTCAGATAAGGCAGGCGAGCCTGAAGTATCGTCACGGAGGGTATCCCCGAGTCTGGAGGGGCCAGAGAGTTCGGCACCCGCTAGTATTCGGCCGGGAGAACTGAAGAATCTGTTTGAGAGGAAGTCCATCTCAGAAGATCACCGTGCATTGATGCGTATGGTGATTGCAAGGATTTCGTCCGGCGAAAGCGGATTGCGCAATGCTGCTATGAGTTTGCTGGCGGGGTTTGAGGTACGCGAGAATGGCGCATCTCTTTGTCTATGAACAGTTTTGCACATGAAAATGCGCCCTGTATAGATAGTAGCCCCTGAGACTCGGTAGGTTGTCGAAAACGACAGCGTGCCGAGGATCGAAATCGAAAGTAATGAATGACGCCATTCCTATGCAGGTGGCGGATAGTCCGAGGGCTAGCCGGACTAGTGGGTTTGCCGAGTTAAATCGGCAGCTTGACGTGGCGGATGCGGACATCGCACTTGTCAACCGGCGACTTGATGAGTCGCAAGGTAAATGAGTTCTCTGAAGTCGCTTTATTAAGGGGGTCGAAGCCCTCCTCTTATAAATTTTATGCTGTTTGTACAGACGGTGCTGCTGCTGTGGAGAGCCTTCGGGCCGAACTTGCTCAAGCTAAGGAGCAAGCCCGAAGGAGTGACGCGGCTGCCTCGAGGGCGGCCGAGGAGTTGAAAGCCGAAAGGGCTGCGCACTACCTAAGCAGGGCAGAGGTGGCCGAATTGGCCATGAAAGTAAAAGATGCTGCCGATAGCAATGAGGCTCTTGAAAAGGAGCGCTTATCGGAGCGGGAAGACCTGAAGAAGGCCACCGCCGAAGCCAAGGATGCCCGGTCTGCAATGCGGGCCATGAAGGAGGAACTGCGCCAGGCCGGAGATATCGTGGCTGGCAAGCCTTTTCTGCTGCATCGCCGGTTTATGGATCAAAAGTATGCTCAATTTGAGCCGCTGTGGAGTCCGGAGGATCCTTATATGGACTTAGCTGCAAGTGCGGCTGATGCCGTTGAGCACTTTCGGAGCCAGAAGGATCACAAGACGGAAGAGCTATACTGATCTCAATTCCATAGTCCGGATCGCTCACTTTCGTTGACGGACCGGTTGGCCGAATGGGCCGAGCTAAATAGATTGTCCGGACTTGCCATGACTGACATCGTGGCCCATGTCTGGCCAGAGAGACCCAAGGCGACGAGCTACTTCGTCTTACTGCAGCAATTCCTTGGAGCGGTGCCGCATATCAAGGAGATGAAGCGGTCGGCCTGCATCGAGGGCGCGCGGATGGCACTTGACCGCGTGAAGGCGCATTGGACGGAGATGGATGCCACCGCTGTTGCCGCCCAGGGCTCGGATAAAAACCGGCTCCCCGCCGAGCACTATTTCGGGGAAGTTATGCGTGGTGCTCGTGTAATAGAGTCGCAGTGCTCAAAAAATGTCATGTTCAAATGAACATTTTAGCTTGTAAAACGATGATTATGCTATAACTGCTTTTTATACTTGTGCGTCCCAAGTAGTGAAACTTCTCCTGTGCGGCCGTTTACGTATACGTTTGTATAACTTGAAAGATTGCAGTCTTCGGCTTCAGCCCCCACGCACAAGGTGCGGGGGTGTTCGCAAAAATAGCGCATTTTCACACTTAATCCGATGTCTCGGTCCTGTTAAGGAGGTGGTAGCGTAGCGAACGAGGCAATCCGGACTATAATGCTTTATCACTTTCACTTAGCCAGTGGAGTTCGAGGGTGGGGCTACGATATAGCCCCTGGTGGCACCGCACTTCTCGAATTGGGCGTAGATGTGCTGACCGGAAACGGTCCTTCGTCAAAGCGGCGAATTCTAAACATTATGGTAGTCGATCGAGTGGTTGACCAGACTCTCGCTGTATCATGATAGTCAGTTTTCGGCTTTCTCTACTGAGGTGCTCGCCCAGCCGAACTGGGCCACAATCGCTGTAGTTCTCCTGGTGCCGCATTAGCCGATGATACGGAACGTAAGGCAACAAAACACAGGAGCCGGGCAAACCCAACATTTGACCAAAGACATGATTCAGAGCTGATGCATATAATGCCTAACTCCCTAAGCCCCTAGTGTCCAGGTACGGGCATGGTCTTCTGACGCGGCCGATGCCAAAATGTCAGGCTCCGCTTTGGTTATAGGAAGAAACAAAGGGAGAATAACAACAAGAGACAGTAAAAAAGGTTTACGCAGGGTCTTAATCTGAAAAGAATCCTCATAACGGGTCCCTACTACACGTCTGCGCCTGTGTCTCCGTTGCCCCATTATCCTGGACGGGTACGCACGTTGTTCATCTGAAAAAAGAGAGGAACGCTTAGTTTGAAAACAATTCGTGCGAAAAATATGTGTAAAAGAAGGAATATGAATAAGTAAAGCGGGGTTTGTATGAACCCGCGGTTGTTTGTGCGCGCAGCCCCCTGTGAGGAGGTATGCGGCTAGGGAGCCCCTAGCCTGCTGAAGCCGGATTCGTCTATCCGAGTCCGGGGTCTTTAAGTGACCTTCGCACTGAAATGACGCCACGCGGACCGGGATCTTGAGTGTAAGAGACGCGTAATGCGGTATGGCGTTAAAGCGGACAAAAGCCTTTCGTCCCAAGAGTGCTTGATATCCACTTTTGAATGGGACGATGTGAAAAATTAATTTTTCGCGTCGAAAATTGTTCGGTGATCCGAACACGACTTCTAGTAATATGGAGCCTATGCACTTGGCGTAAGGGCCTGGCGTCACTCCTTTGAAGGAAGTGTGGCTGTGTCGAATTTTGGTAGGGTCTATCCCCATCTTACGGATTGTGTTTGAGTACAGCAGGTTTAAGTCGCTGCCTCCGTCCATTAGGACGTTAGTAAATTGTAATCCGTCTATTATGGGATTCAAAATCAGGGGAGTCCGTCCCGCGTTTCGAACGCTTCTGGAATAGTCCAGGTGGTTGAAAGTGATTGATTTTGATATCCAATCTCTATGGTCAGCTGGGTTGGACCGCGCGAAGCTCTTTTTAGAAAGTGCCGCACTATTTTTCCGTATTATCACATGAAGTGAGTTTACTGCTTTGACCCCTTGTGGGAAAGTCTTTTGTTTTCCGGTGCTCTGCTGGTGGGGTTTATCGTCTTCGCTTGACACGTCGAGCCCCTTGTGTTCGGCGTTTAGTCGGCCGGACTGTTTAAAAACCCAACAATCCCGATGGGTATGGTTTGCAGCCCTTCCGGGGGTACTATGGATTTGACATATCCGACCCAGAATCTTATTTAAGTTGGACAGATCGTCGCTGTCATCCTTAAGGGGCATTGTCTTGTTGTTTGGCCGTGAGCTTTTGAATCCGGCGTTGACTGCCGTGCTCTTTGGGCTTTTCTCTTTATTCCGGCGCTGCTCTTTTCTGCGCCGTGTTTTTCCGTTTCCATCTCTTGTATCGGATGTACTTGGGTCGCTGGTGCTGCATCTTGCTAGCCAGTTGTCCTCTCCCGCACAAAAGCGGGTCATGAGGCTTGTTAGTGCGGACATTGTCCTCGGTTTCTCTTGACTGAGGTGCCTGGCAAGCCATTCGTCTTGGACATTGTGCTTAAAAGCTGCTAAGGCTTCGGCGTCCGGACAGTCGACTATTTGGTTCTTTTGGTAAGAAACCTGTTCCGCATTTCCGCTACCGACTCTCCGGGCTGTTGAGTTATATGACTTAGATCATCTGCGTCCGGAGGGCGGACATAAGTCCCTTGAAAATTTGCTCTAAACGCATCCTCGAGCTCTTCCCAACTTCCCACAGTATTTTCTGGGAGGCTTTTAAGCCAATGACGGGCTGGCCCTTTGAGCTTGAGGGGTAGGTATTTTATGGCGTGGAGATCATCTCCTCTGGCCATGTGTATATGCAGATATGTAATCTTCTATCCGCACTCCGAGTGCTGTTGTTCCATCGTAGGCCTCTATGTTTATGGGTTTAAATCCTGCTGGGAATTCATGGTCCAGCACCTCATCGGTGAAACATAGTGGGTGTGCGGTAACCCTGTATTTGGGTGTGCCACTGTCTTCGGACACTTGACGTGTTGCCTTGCATCCTGGGGTCCTCTTCTTTGTCCCGTAGATGGACCTGGCTGGGCCATCTGTCTTTCCAGGTTCATTAGTTGGTTTATGTGTGGCGCCGCTTTCAGAAT
This sequence comes from Aegilops speltoides, assembly GCA_021437245.1. Lineage (NCBI taxonomy): Eukaryota > Viridiplantae > Streptophyta > Magnoliopsida > Poales > Poaceae > Aegilops > Aegilops speltoides. The sequence goes on along the minus strand of CM038146.1, from coordinate 83,065,287 downwards.
TTGGCCTATCATCTGGCCGTCTATCCAACCAAGCGGCCTCTTTGTTTTTTGACGGTGGAGGCTCTATGGCCTCCTCGTCGAATTCTGGTAGCAGCTTGCGCTTCGGGTAGCTCTTTGATTGGTGGCCATTGCCGCATTTATCTGCGGTTTTGAGCACTTTGCTCCATCTCATTCTGAGTGTGTCTTCTGCAGTTTTGAGCTTCCGCTTTTCCTTCTTCAAGCTTCTTGCAGTGTTGACGAGTCTTTTCCCAAGGTTTTTATCTTCCGGCAGCGTGTCCGGCGTGAGATCGTCCGAACTGTCGTCTTTGCCGGGCCTGAACTGATTATCTGACTCTTTCTGTTCGGACGTTTGCTTACCTGCATGTTCATCGTCCGCTTTTGTGCCCTGCTCGATTGCGGGGTCTTTAGGAGCGTTGTTATTGTCGAGGCGGGACTTAGGGCGGCGTCTACGCCGCCGTTTTGGTTGTTTATTGGCGGGGTTATCTTCTGCCGCGGCCCGTTGGTCCTCGTTATCGCCCTCTTTTGGGGTATCCACCATGTATATGTCATATGACGAGGTGGTCCTCCCGTGCCCTATAGGCACTGTTTCTTGTTCGTCTCCGGCGTCGTCGTCTATTCCGTCGATGTCTTCGGAGCCATAGTCTAGCATGTCGGTTAGATCGTCGACAGTGGCTACAAAGTGGGTGGTGGGTGGGCTTTGAATTTCTTCGTTGTCCGTACCCCAACCATCCTGGCCATAGTCCGGCCAGGGATCTCCCGATAGCGAGAGATGCTTTAGCGAGTTTAGGATGTCGCCAAAGGGCGAGTGTTGGAAGATGTCCGCGGCGGTGAATTCCATAACCGGCGCCCAATCCGAATCGATTGATAGGGGCGCGGGAGGTTCGGAGTCCGGCGCCTCGGAATCACGAGTTTCACAGGGGTCAAGATTAGTGTTCGGCTCCATCGCCCTGGATGTTGAAGCCCCCAGGGCAGCGTCTATCCGCCGGCCTTCGATCTGGGCGATCGGCTCCGGACTAACGGCCGAAGCGGATTCATGTGCGGCCACCAAGGCACTGTTCGGCGGCAGAGCTAGATCATGCCCGTTGTCACAGTGCGGCGCGCTTGGCTGTGGCTCGAGTCCGTCGAAGATCAAGTCTCCGCGGACATCGGCCGTGAAGTTTAGGCTTCCGAATCTGACCAGACGGCCAGGGGCATAGCTTTCGGTCTGCTCCAGATGGCCAAGTGAATTAGCCCGCGATCGAAGCCGCCCGAATCGAAGATCTGTCCGGGGAGAAAAGTCTCACCCTGGACAGCGTTGTTGGTTGAAGATGCCATCGGGCCTATCGGTGACGACACAGAGGAACTCTCAATGAAAGCACCAATGTCGGTGTCAAAACCGGCGGATCTCGGGTAGGGGGTCCCGAACTGTGCGTCTAGGCGGATGGTAACAGGAGACTAGGGACACGATGTTTTACCAAGGTTCGGGCCCTCTCGATGGAGGTAAAACCCTACGTCCTACTTGATTAATATTGATGATATGGGTAGTACAAGAGTAGATCTACCACGAGATCAAGGAGGCTAAACCCTAGAAGCTAGCCTATGGTATGATTGTTGTAATGTATGTTGTGTCCTACGGACTAAAGCCCTCCGGTTTATATAGACACGGAGGAGGCTAGGGTTACAGTAGTCGGTTACAAATGGTAGGAGATCTACATATCCGTATCGCCAAGCTTGCCTTCCACGCCAAGGAAAGTCCCATCCGGACACGGGACGGAGTCTTCAATCTTGTATCTTCGTAGTCTTGGAGTCCGGCGGATGATGATAGTCCGGCTGTCCGAACACCCCCTAGTCCAGGACTCCCTCAGTCATCAACAAAGAACTCCGTTGGATATTCAGCATCAGATGGCAAAGGGTTCATCATGCTCAACATCTGGCTCATATTGGGTTCAGGCTTATGGAAGATGCTCTCCAGTGCATTTCGATGTAGTTGAGTCAGGTTCATAGAGCTCTCTGGGAGTGGGTAGGCCAGTATGATGAACATTTTCAGTCATCCACTCGAGAACCCATGTCTTGATGTCTCTGTTGTATCCGCGAATGTGGAGGGTAGCATAGAATTGAAGCAATAGTTCTTCATTCCAGTGTTCTTTGTCTGTCACAAAGCTGAGCAAACCGGCATCAAGAAAACAGTCAAGTGCTTCTTCTAAGCACGGCAGTCCAGCAATGGCTTCAGTGTCGAGGCGCATATGAGGGAAAATGCGCCCTTGATCATAAAGAACGCAGAGTAATAAGCTTCATTTGCTGATAACTCGAAACCGATCAGATTATATCCTTGGCTTTGAGTAGGGGTTCTTGGCGCTGCCAAAGAAGGTATTGTGGCTTTTGAAGCCATTAGCATTGAAGGACCACGGAGAGTTTGTAGTACACGAAACCTTGGCAATATTGGCTTTGGTTTACGGACTGAGGCCTATGCTCAACATGAAAATCAAATTGAGGTCCAGAGGCGAGGGCGGAGGTACCGAATGGGCCATCGGACGATGGTTAGTGACCATGATTGTATGCTTGCTCAATTGTACGGGCCTTGGTGGCGGAACAGAGCGATGGCAACACCGAGGCTTCAGCTGCACAACAGTGCCGGGGCGATTGCCTCATTAGCTTCAGGCACACTGGTTGGTGCAAGCTCCACATTAGCTTCAGCCATGACAATGTTGGTAGTGGCGGCTTCAGGATTTTCAACCTCCACTTGACGAGCTGGAGGGTCGGGCACTGGTGCGTTCACATCAGGAACAACTTCTTCAATAACTGGGGGAGTAGGGACACATACGTCTTCTTGTCTTTCATTGGCTGATGCAGCCGGATTGTCTTCAGTAGCTTGGGCTTCAGACACGGAGACATTCACAGTTGGAGTGGCTTCAGGAAACACTTGACGTGCAACAGGTTGGTGATGCACTTCTCCTTCGAACGCCATGAGAGGGACTTGAGGCCTTTGTCCTTTGCGAAGCCTGCGAAATGCTGGCGACGCCTTTGGAGATGGAGTTGGCTGGGCCTCAAAGTCTTCTTCTTCTACTTGCACGGGTGGTGTAACTTGTTGTTGTTGTTGGGGAGTACTTGGGGAGTCTTGTTGCTGTGGGTGATCAACCCATGATGCATCCTGAGTAGTTGGCGTCAAAGGACAACCAATGCTAATGAGTTCGCTGTTCGTGAGAACAGGCGATGATACCATGTTGTGTTCGATCCAAGGAAGAACTTCATCATCTTCAACATTGTCATCTTGACCAATGTCTTCAGCAGCGGTGGGTTCAGCTACTGGAATGTTTTCAGCTTCATGTGCCTCTGTGGTAGCAGGCTCATGAACTATCATACGTCGTTCTTGATGTTCAGACGCAGGGCGAACCACTGAGATGGGTTCAACGACCAAGGGCTCTGTGGGAGCAGCCCTATTGTTCTTGGTCTTACGCTTCTTCTTGGAGGGAGTGGCATCAAAGGCTTCAATATTCTTCCTCTTTCTGGCTTCAGCCTCGGCAGCCCTCGTCTTCTTCTGTTCTGAAGCGGTTGACGTGACCTTTGGATTCGAGCCAGTCATGCTGCTTGGGAAGACAATGTGAGGTGCTTCTTGACTTGAAGGTGCAGGCTGGGCAGTAGAGGGTTTCTTCTTCTTTGCAGCCATCCCGGGGTCAATGCCAGGACGACTAAGAGACTTGCGCTTCTCAGCCTCATTGTATGCAAGCACGCATTTGTCAGCCAAACTCTTCATGCGCTCGCGAGAGCCCTGAGCTTCTTGGCGCTTCTTGAGAAAGGCTTCTTTAAGCTCATGCAGCATGACCTTGAAGTTTCTAACATCTTGTACACTGAGCTTCGCCACATGCTTCTTGAACTGAGCCTTCTCATAATCAATTTTGTTCTTCAGCTCAACAATGCGCTGAGCGAGAGCTAGCTCGAAAGCAATGGCGCCATTGAAAGAGACGCTGAGGCCGATGGGAAGCTGCAGATCTTCAAAGCTGAGATTTGGTGTGTCGAACCACTCATCAATGAAGTTATGGATGATTGCCACATCAAAGAGAGGCAAGTTGTTGAAGATCTCTGCTTCTTCTTTGCTTTTGATCAGTTGCTCAAGGGCATCATCTGCAAGATCTTCATCGCTGGACAGATCAGTGGGTTCTTCACGCAAGATGGCAGCAGGAGTCAAGGTTTGATCAGTATGCCTGACAATTTGCTTTTTCTTCTCCGTCCTCTTGGAGATACATGATTGATCTTCAGACTGCACACTATCTTCAGGAGGTGCAGTGGCCAGTGGCTTCGCACGTGAAGGTTTTGGAGGTGCTGATCTAGAAGCCTTTGGCTTCTTTTGCTTCTGCGGCTTTGGAGGAGGAGCTGGGGCTTCATCAGTGTCAGCATCATTATCAGAATGATCTACCCTGGCGCCTTGGACCAAGATGTAGGTGATGACGCCATCGAGGTTGGAGAAGGGGCCGATGACATTAGGTTCTGCATCACGAGAGCCATCGGCACGGGGAGCAGAGGGACCAGGGTTGAAGTCTAATCCCAATGACTTCTTGTTTTCCTTGGCCGAAGCCTTGGCGTGCTGAAAGTTGCGCTTGAAGAGAGTATCATCACGACACCAGAGTAATGATGAGGGATCGACGTTCTCAGGCTGAGGTCCATGGACCATACAAGGATAGAAGCCTTGCGCAATAGCTTCAGCTTTGTTCTTGGGTTGAAGGCCTCGATAGAGAAGTCTTCTCTGCATATTCCTTGGTCACGAACTTGTACTTGAACCATTCTTCAGCCCAATAGCGTCGAATCCATTGGATTCGTGTCTTGCGCTGATGATAATTCTCTTCGGGATCTGTCTTGTAGAGTTCTGCTAGGTCATCAGGCAGATCTTTGGATGTTCCCTCTCGGCGCTGTCTGCCACCCTTCCTTACTGATTTTTCTGCAGCCATGAACTTCAAACTGAATGGCTTCAATACGTTCAAAGGCTTCAGAGACTTACGCTTGCTGGTCAGCGAGGCGCTTCGGGAGAGTTAATGTGATCTTGTAAGTATTCGCAAATGAATGCAGACTATGAGAACCAAGGATTCTCCACGGACATGTACACGTGATGACATTAGAGATCTGAGGAAGGGAAGAGGTCATATGCATTCTCTGAAGATTTTGAAGATAAATCAGTTTGAAGACATTGACCTCATGATGCGAAGACATTCACTTATATGGGGTGAGTTGGTTCCAGATTTGTACGAATCCGTGAATAAGTACAAGTGAGGAATCAAACTGGATATGAAATCTAAGTGAATAGACTAGGTAGTATGAGATGCAGACAGAGTAGATCTAACACCGTGTAGGCAGAAACCACTTTCGGTAAATAGGATGAAATCTTGAAGATCAAAAAGGTGGTAAAAATAGAGTTATAATTACCGCACGAAGAACTGCTAGATGGGATGAATAGGAGACCGAGCAGTTCAGTCCACCGTGCCCAAACTTGGCGACGGAGGACACCTACAGCAACGGGGGAGAGGACGATGTCCGCGGCCGGCGTGAGGACGGCGTCGGAGAAGTCGCGGCAGTTAAGCGTTTCGGCGCCGGCGTCGTCGAGAGCTAGCGGTGGCGCTAGGGTTTTGACAAGGTGGAGAGGTGGAAGAAGGATTTCTTTACCGCAGGGGACAAGTATTTATAAGGAGGTGTGCGGCACAGCGCAATTACGCTGGTGCCCCTGGCGGTTCACATCTAAGGAGCACGTGGCAAGCATGCAACATACTCAGAGTTGTCCCACGTTCCCACGCCCGCCAGGCATGTCGGATAGTTGTTCCGGCTTCTCCGGATTTCAACAATAAAGATGAGTTATTTAAAACAGACTTAATGTTTGTCTCTGTGCCTTCTACTGACTAGGACGCAAAGAAGACATTCGACAGTTTCTATAGAATGCATATGATTTGGACAGATAGAGTTTGAGATTGAAAGCATAGAGAGGTTAGGGTCCGATCACATTCACTTAGTTCAAAAGATTCAACTTGAAGACATAGCCATAAGTGAATGTTGTAGAGGACAGAACAGTAGTATATATATATGCAATCAAATCATCATAGCGCAGAGAATCATGAAGATAAATTGAAACTAAAGACAAACCAAATGCGAAGTCATTGCAAAATAACGCCATGAGTGAAACACTTCAAACAGAGAAATTTGGTGGTGGCGTTACCCACCGTATAGGAAGTATTAGACCCAGACACGGCGCACAATTATCGTGGCGCTCCGAAGTCAAATTCCATGTTAATGTATTCACACTCAGAAGGTAAGTCTTCATTGATTGAAGATATCTGATGCCGTGTGTTGCACATCTAAGTCATCAAAATGCATAAGTGTTAGGATGTGTGCTGTTCACGGGACATTAGAGGATTCAAGATATTTAGCTCACACGTAACTTGCAAAACCTTTTCTCATCCAAGGGCTTTGTGAAGATATCGCGATTGCTCTTGATGTTGACATGAATGATGTCGATATCTTTCTTCATGACATGATCTCTGAGAAAGTGATGACGAATTTCAGTGTGCTTTGTCTTCGAGTGCTGAACTGGATTGTTGGCTATCTTGATGGCACTTTCGTTGTCGCAGAAGAGAGGTACTTGTTGCATATTGATGCCATAGTCCTTGAGAGTTTGCTTCATCCATAGAAGCTGAGCGCAACAAGATCTAGCAGCAATGTATTCAGATTCAGCAGTTGAGAGTGATACACAGTTCTGCTTCTTCGAAGACCAACAGACAAGTGATCGTCCCAGAAAGTGACATATGCCTGATGTAGGCTTGCGATCCACCTTGTCACCAGCATAATCAGCATCCGAGAATCCAACCAAATCAAATTTTGAGCCCTTGGGATACCATAATCCGAGTGTTGGGGTGTAAGTCAAATATCAAAGAATTCGCTTCACAGCTAAGTGATGCGATTCCTTTGGTGCCGCTTGGAATCGAGCACACATACAAACACTAAGCATAATATCTGGCCTAGATGCACATAGATAAAGTAAAGAACCAATCATGGAGCGGTATACCTTTTGATCGAACTCTTTACCATTGTTGTCGGGACCAAGATGGTGTTTGGCTGGCATTGGCGTCGTGTAACCTTTGCAGTCTTCCATTCCAAACTTCTTTAGACAGTCTTTGAGGTATTTTTCTTGAGATATGAAGATGCCATTCCTTTGCTGACGAATTTGAAGACCAAGGAAGAACTTCAGCTCACCCATCATGGACATCTGATATTGCTCTTGCATCATGTACCCAAACTCATCACTATACTTCGGTTGGTGCGGCCAAGATTATGTCATCCACATATATTTGGCACACAAACAGTTCACCATCATATGTCTTCGTGAAGAGTGTGGGATCGAGGATCAGGTTTGAAGCCTTTGCTCTTGAAAGTCTTTGATCATATCATACCATCTTGCGAGGAGCTTGTTTGAGGCCATCTGATTGCTTTGTTTAGCTTGTACACCATATCAGGATGTTTTGGATCTTCAAAGCCAGGTGGTTGAGCTACATATACTTCTTCTTCAATCTTGCCGTTGAGAAATGCACTCTTCACATCCATTTGATATAGCAAGATGTTGTGATGATTAGCGTAGGCTAGCAGTATGCAAATAGCTTCAAGCCTAGCCACAGGAGCAAATGTTTCATCGAAGTCAATTCCTTCAACTTGAGTATATCCTTGAGCCACAAGACGTGCTTTGTTTCTGACGACTTGACCATGCTCATCTTGCTTGTTCCAATAATGTTATGCTTGCGAGGGTCAGGTCACTTGAGAAGTTCCCAAACATTGTTTAGCTTGAACTATTGAAGTTCTTCTTGCATAGCTTGAATCCATTCAGGTTCCATAAAAGCTTCAGTAACTTTCTTGGGTTCTGATATTGACACAAATGAAAAGTGCCCACAAAAGTTTGCTAACTGTGTTGCTCTTGAGCGAGTAAGTGGACCAGGCGCATTGATGCTGTCAACTATCTTCTCAATTTGTACTTCATTTGCAACACGAGGATGAACCGGACGAAGACTTTGTTCTTGCTGATCATTGTCATCATTGGGAGGATTGTCTTCGGTCTGAGCATTGTCTTCAGGTTGGTTTGGTGCAGAAATGATAAGTTCCTCTTCAGGTTGTGCTTTAGAAGGCATGATTTCACCAGTTCCCATCAGCTTGATAGATTCGCTTGGAGGAGCTTCATCTAGTGTGCTTGGCAGGAGTTCTTTTTGTGAACCATTGGTTTCATCAAATCTCACATCCACAGTTTCGACGATTTTGTAGAGATAGAGGTTGAAGACTCTGTAGGAGTGTGAGTCCTTTCCATAGCCAAGCATGAAGCCTTCGTGAACTTTAGGTGCAAATTTTGACTTGTGATGGGGGTCCTTGATCCAGCACCTAGCTCCAAATACCCTGAAGTAACTTACATTTGGCTTCTTGCCAGTAAGGAGCTCATAGGATGTTTCGTTCAGAAGCTTATGGATGTAGACACGATTGATGATGTGACATGCTGTATCAATAGCTTCAGGCCAGAACTTTCTTGGTGTCTTGTATTCATCGAGCATTGTTCGAGCCATCTCTATGAGGGTTCTGATCTTGCGTTCAATGATGCCATTTTGCTGAGGTGTGTATGGAGCAGAGAAATAATGAGTGATCCCCATTGTATCCAGATAAAGATCAAGTCTGCTGTTCTTGAATTCAGTGCCATTATCACTTCCGATATGCTTGATCTTCACACCATAATTGTTCATTGCTCGATTGGCGAAGCGTATGAAGACATCTTGCACTTCAGTCTTGTAGAGAATTATATGAACCCATGTGTATCTTGAGTAGTCATCAACAATGACGAAGCCATAGAGACAAGCAGTTGTTGTGAGGGTGGAGTGATGAGTAGGTCCAAACAAGTCCATGTGCAACAGCTCGAAGGGTTGAGACGTTGTCATGATTGTCTTCGAGGGGTGCTTTGCCCTTGTCATCTTTCCAGCTTCACAGGCACCACACAAATTATCCTTCTTGAACTTGACATCCTCGATGCCTATGACATGCTTCTTTTTGACGAGTGAGTGTAAGTTCCTCATGCCAGCATGCCCCAATCTTCGATGCCAGAGCCAGCATTCTGAAGCTTTTGTGAGAAGACATACGGCAAGCTGTGGACCTGCTGAGAAATCTACCATGTATAGATCATCTTTTCGATACCCTTCAAAGACTAGAGACTTGTCAGATTCCATTAGTACAAGGCAATGATATTTTCCGAATAGCACAATCATGTTCAAGTCACAAAGCATTGAGACAGACATTAAGTTGAAACCAAGGGATTCAACAAGCATCACTTTATCCATGTGTTGATCCTTTGAAATTGCAACTCTACCTAGACCCAATACCTTGCTTTTACCGATTAATAGAAAGCGTGATGTGACTATTGTCGGATGGACGTAAGGTTGAGTCCATGAGAAGACTTCGATCACCAGTCATATGATTTGTGCATCCGCTGTTCATAACCCATTCTGAAGCTTTTGGTGATGTACCCTACAGTGCAGTTAGGAGGATAGGCTTCACAAGAGTGTTGTGAAGCATAAGCCCTTGGCACATATAGGGATTGTCACAGCTGAGATCAAGATTAGGACACATAGTATAACTGCTAAGCGATTCAGATGTAATGTATATAGTAAGACATTTTATCATGCGTCCTTAATGTGTTTTAGGTCCCCAGCAATAGTATCGGACGCCATTGATTGCTGGCTGGTGACCTTACTCTGCAAAAGAAAGTTAATTCTTCTTCGCCACCCACATATTCAGGGGTGGCTTAGAAGCAATGAAGTGCAGCATCTGAGAATTTTGGCTTTGGAGCCCTAGCAAATAGCCTTGCAGGGGATGAATGATACTCATGTTGGGGAACGTAGTAATTTCAAAAAAATTCCTACGCACACGCAAGATCATGGTGATGGCATAGCAACGAGAGGGGAGAGTGTTTGTCCACGTACCCTCGAAGACCGTAAGCGGAAGCGTTATGACAACGCTTGTTGATGTAGTCGTGCGTCTTCACGATTCGACCGATCCAAGTCTGAGCGTCACGGCACCTCTGAGTTCAGCACGTTCAGCTCGATGGCGATCCCGGGCTCCGATCCAGCAAAGTGTCGGGGATGAGTTCCGTCAAGACGACTGACGGCGTGGTGGCGATGATCATGTTCTACGGCGTAGGGCTTCGCCTAAACTCCTCGACGATATGACCGAGGTGGAATATGGTGGACGGGGGGCACCGCACACGGCTAAGGAACAATCCGTAGATCAACTTGTGTGTCTATGGGGTGCCCCCCGCCCCCGTATATAAAGGAGCCAGGGGGAGGAGGCGGCCGGCCAAGGAGGGCACGCCAAGGGGGGAGTCCTACTCCCACCGGGAGTAGGACTCCCTTCTTTCCAAGTAGGAGTAGGAGAAGGGGGGAAAGAGGAGGAAGAGGGGAAGGAAAAGGGGGGGCGCCGCCCCCCTTCCCTTGTCCTATTCGGACTAGGAAGGGGAGGGGCGCGCGGCCGCCTACTACCTCCTTCCCTCTTCTCCCTCGAGGCCCATGTAGGCCCAATAACCCCCCGGGGGGTTCCGGTAACCTCCCGGTACTCCGGTAAAATGCCGATTTCACCCGGAACGATTCCGATGTCCAAATATAGACTTCCAATATATCAATCTTTATGTCTCGACCATTTCGAGACTCCTCGTCATGTCCGTGATCACATCCGGGACTCCGAACAAACTTCGGTACATCAAAACTTATAAACTCATAATAAAACTGTCATCGTAACGTTAAGCGTGTGGACCCTACGGGTTCGAGAACTATGTAGACATGACCTAGAACTATTCTCGGTCAACAACTATCATGTTTCCGGTTAATACAATTCTAGCATGAATAATAAACATTTATCATGATATGAGGAAATAAATAATAACTTTATTATTGCCTCTAGGGCATATTTCCTTTAGTCTCCCACTTGCACTAGAGTCAATAATCTAGATTACATAGTAATGATTCTAACACCCATGGAGTCTTGGTGCTGATCATGTTTTGCTCGTGAGAGAGGCTCGGTCAGCAGGTGCGCAACATTCAGATCCGTATGTATCTTGCAAATCTCTGTCTCCCACTTGGACTTGGTCGAATGGAATTGAAGCGTCTCTTGATGTGCTTGGTCCTCTTGAAATCTGGATTCCTTTGCCAAGGCAATTGCAACAGATATTATCACGAGAAGATCTTCATTGGTCGATGCACTAGGTATGACACCTAGATCGAAATGAACTCCTTCATCCGAGACTCCTTCATTTGCTGCTTGAAGCAGCTATGTACTCCGCTTCACATGTAGATCCCGCCACGACGCTTTGTTTAGAACTGCACCAACTTACAGCTCCACCGTTTAATAAAAACACGTATCCAGTTTGCGATTTAGAATCGTCCGGATCAGTGTCAAAGCTTGCATCGACGTAACCATTCACGACTAGGTTTTTGTCACCTCCATATACGAGAAACATATCCTTAGTCCTTTTCAGGTATTTCAGGATGTTCTTGACTGCTGTCCAGTGATCCACTCCTGGATTACTTTGGTACCTTCCTGCCAAGCTTATTGCTAAGCATACGTCAGGCCTGGTACACAGCATTGCATAATTGATAGAGCCTATGGCTGAAGCGTAGGGAACATCTTTCATTTTCCCTCTATCTTCTGTTGTGGTCGGGCATTGAGTTTGACTCAACTTCACAACTTGTAGCACGGGCAAGAACCCTTTCTTTGCCTGATCCATTTTGAACTTTTTCAAAAAAATTTCAAGGTATGTGCTTTGTGAAAGTCCTATTAAGCGTCTTGATCTATCTCTATAGATCTTGATGCCCAATATGTAAGAAGCTTCACCGAGGTCTTTCATTGAAAAACTTTTATTCAAGTATCCCTCTATGCTATCCAGAAATTCTATATCATTTCCAATTAATAATATGTCATCTACATAGAATATCGAAATGCTCTGAGCTCCCACTCACTTTCTTGTAAATCTGAGGCTTCTCCAAAAGTCTGTATAAAACCATATGGTTTGATCACACTATCAAAACGTTTATTCCAACTCGAGATGCTTGCACCGTCCATAAATGGATCATTGGAGCTTGCACACTTTGTTAGCACCTTTTGGATCAACAAAACCTTCGGCTGCATCATATACAACTCTTCTTCTAGAAATCCATTCAAGAATGCAGTTTTGACATCCATTTGCCAAATTTCATAATCATGAAATGCAGCAATAGCTAACATGATTCGGACAAACTTAAGCATCGCTACGGGTGAGAAAGTCTCATCGTAGTCAACCCCTTGAACTTGTCGAAAACCTTTCGCAACAAGTCGAGCTTTATAAACGATTACATTACCATCAGCGTCAGTATTCTTCTTAAAGATCCATTTATTCTCAATGGCTTGCCGATCATCGGGCAAGTCAACCAAAGTCCATACTTTGTTTTCATACATGGATCCCATCTCAGATTTCATGGCCTCTAGCCACTTTGCGAATCTGGGCTCATCATCGCTTCCTCATAGTTCGTAGGTTCATCATGGTCAAGTAACATGACTTCGAAATAGGATTACCGTACCACTCTGGTGTGGATCTTACTCTAGTAGACCTCGAGGTTCGATAGAAACTTGATCTGAAGTTTCATGATCAATATCATTAGCTTCCTCACTGATTGGTGTAGTTGTCACGGGGAACGGTTCTTGTGATGAACTACTTTCAATAAGGGAGTAGATCTGATTATCTCATCAAGTTCTACTTTCCTCCCACTCACTTCTTTCGAGAGAAACTCCTTCTCTAGAAAGGATCCGATTTTAGCAACGAAAATCTTGCCCTCAGATCTGTGATAGAAGGTGTACCCAATAGTCTCTTTTGGGTATCCTATGAAGACACATTTCTCCGATTGGGTTCGAGCTTATCTGGTTGAAGTTTCTTCACATAAGCATCGCAGCCCCAAACATTAAGAGACGACAACTTTGGTTTCTTGCCAAACCATAGTTCATAAGGCGTCGTCTCAATGGATTTTGATGGTGCCCTATTTAACGTGAATGCAGCCGTCTCTAAAGCATAACCCCAAAATGATAGCGGTAAATCAGTAAGAGACATCATAGATCGCACCATATCTAGTAAAGTACGATTATGACGTTCGGACACACCATTTCGTTGTGGTGTTCTGGGTGGCGTGAGTTGCGAAACTATTCCGCATTGTTTTAAGTGTAGACCAAACTCGTAACTCAAATATTCTCCTCCACGATCAGATCGTAGAAACTTTATTTTCTTGTTACGATGATTTTCCACTTCACTCTGAAATTCTTTGAACTTTTCAAATGTTTCAGACTTGTGTTTCATTAAGTAGATATTCCCATATCTGCTTAAATCATCTGTGAAGGTGAGAAATTAACGATATCCGCCGCGAGCCTCAACATTCATTGGACCACAAACATCAGTATGTATGATTTCCAACAAATCAGTTGCTCGTTCCATAGTTCCGGAGAACGGCATTTTAGTCATCTTGCCCATGAGGCACGGTTACATAAGTACCAAGTGATTCATAATCAAGTGATTCAAAAAGCCCATCGGTATGGAGTTTCTTCATCGCTTTACACCGATATGACCTAAGCGGCGATGCCACAAATAAGTTGCACTATCGTTATCAACTCTGCATCTTTTGGTTTCAACACTATGAACATGTGTATCACTACTATCGAGATTCAATAAAAATAGACCACTCTTCAAGGGTGCATGACCATAAAAGATATTACTCATATAAATAGAACAACCATTATTCTCTGATTTAAATGAATAACCGTCTCGCATCAAACAAGATCCAGATATAATGTTCATGCTAAACGCTAGCACCAAATAACAATTATTTAGATCTAAAACTAATCCCTATGGTAGATGTAGAGGTAGCGTGCCGACCGCGATCACATCGACTTTGGAACCATTTCCCACGCGCATCGTCACCTCGTCCTTAGCCAATCTTCACTTAATCCGTAGTCCCTGTTTCAGGTTGCAAATATTAGCAATGAACCCAAGATCAAATACCAGTGCTCTGCGAGCATTAGTAAGGTACACATCAATAACATGTATATCACATATACCTTTGTTCACTTTGCCATCCTTCTTATCCGCCAAATACTTGGGGCAGTTCCGCTTCCAGTGTCCAGTCTGCTTGCAGTAGAAGCACTCAGTTTTAGGCTTAGGTCCAGACTTGGGTTTCTTCTCTTGAGCAGCAACTTGCTTGCTGTTCTTTTTGAAGTTCTCTTTCTTCTTCCCTTTGCCCTTCTTCTTGAAACTGGTGGTTTTGTTAACCATCAACACTTGATGCTCCTTCTTGATTTCTACCTCCGCGGCTTTTAGCATTGCGAAGAGCTCGGGAATAGTCTTGTTCATCCCTTGCATATTATAGTTCATCACGAAGCTCTTGTAGCTTGGTGGCGATGATTGGAGAATTACATCAATGACACTATCATTAGGAAGATTAACTCCAGTTGAATCAAGTGATTATTATACCCGGACATTTTGAGTATGTGTTCCTTGTGAACTATTCTCCTCCATCTTGCAGCTGTAAGACTTATTGGAAACTACATATCTCTCAATCCGGGCATTTACTTGAAATATTAACTTCAACTCCTGGAACATCTCATATGCTCCATGACGTTTAAAACGTCGCTGAAGACCCGGTTCTAAGCCGTAAAGCATGGCACACTGAACTATCGAGTAGTCATCAGCTTTGCTCTGGCAGACGTTCTTAACGTCGTCAGTTGCATCAGCAGCAGGCCTGGCACCCAGCGGTGCTTCGGGGCGTAACTTTTACGTGCAGCAATGAGGATAATCCTCAGGTTACGGACCTAGTCCGTGTAATTGCTACCATCATCTTTCAACTTTGCTTTCTCAAGGAACGCATTAAAATTCAACGGAACAACAGCACAAGCCATCTATCTACAAACAAACATAGACAAGCAAAATACTATCAGGTACTAAGTTCATGATAAATTTAAGTTCAATTAATCATTTTACTTAAGAACTCCCACTTAGACAGACATCTCTCTAGTCATCTAAGTGATCACGTGATCCAAATCAACTAAACCATGTCCGATCATCACGTGATATGGAGTAGTTTCAATGGTGAACATCACTATGTTGATCATATCTACTATATGATTCAAGCTCGACCTTTCGGTCTCCGTGTTCGAGGCCATATCTCAGATATGCTAGGCTCGTCAAGTATGACTGAGTATTCATGGGTGCAACTGTTTTGCACCGTTGTATTTGAACGTAGAGCCTATCACACCCGATCATCACGTGGTGTCTCAAAGACGAAGAACTTTCATAGCGGTGCATACTCGGGAGAACACTTCTTGATTATTAGTGAGAGATCATCTTAAAATGCTACCGTCAATCAAAGCAAGATAAGATGCATAAAGGATAAACATCACATGCAATCAATATAAGTGATATGATATGGCCATCATCATCTTGTGCTTGTGATCTCCATCTTGAAGCACCGTCATGATCACCATCATCACCGGTAGCGACACCTTGATCTCCATCGTAGCCGTTGTCGTTCGCCATCTATTGCTTCTATGACTATCGCTACCGCTTAGTGATAAAGTAAAGCAATTACAGAGCGTTGCATTTCATACAATAAGCGACAACCATATGGCTCCTGCCGATTGCGATAACCGGTTACAAAACATGATCATCTCATACAATAAAATATAGCATCACGTCTTGACCATATCACATCACAACATGCCTGCAAAAACAAGTTAGGCGTCCTCTACTTTGTTGTTGCAAATTTTACGTGGCTGCTACGGGCTGAGCAAGAACCGTTCTTACCTCGCATCAAAAACCACAGCGATAGTTCGTCAAGTTGGTGATGTTTTAACCTTCGCGAGGACGGGCGTAGCCACACTCGATTCAGCTAAAGTGAGAGAGCGGACACCCGCCAGCCACCTTTAAGCACGAGTGCTCGTAGCAGTGAAACTAGTCTCGCGTAAGCGTCTGCGTAATGTCGGTCGGGCGCTTCATCTCACAATACCGCCGAACCAAAGTATGACATGCTGGTAAGCAGTATGACTTGTATCGCCCACAACTCACTTGTGTTCTACTCGTGCATATAACATCAACGCATAAAACCTTGGCTCTGATACGACCATTGGGAACGTAGTAATTTCAAAAAAAATCCTACACACACACAAGATCATGGTGATGGCATAGCAACGAGAGGGGAGAGTGTTTGTCCACGTACCCTTGTAGACCGTAAGCGGAAGCATTATGACAACGCGGTTGATGTAGTCATACGTCTTCACGATCCGACCGATCCAAGTACCTAACGTACGGCACCTCCGAGTTCAGCACACATTCAGCTCGATGACGATCCCCGGGCTCCGATCCAGCAAAGCGTCGGGGATGAGTTCCGTCAGCACGACGGCGTGGTGACGATGATGATGTTCTACGGCGCGAGGCTTCGCCTAAACTCATGACGATATGACCGAGGTGGAATATGGTGGAGGGGCACCGCACGGCTAAGGAACGATCCGTAGATCAACTTGTGTGTCTATGGGGTGTCCCGCCCCGTATATAAAGGATCGGGGGGAGGAGGCGGCTGGCCAGGAGGCGCGCCAAGGGGAGTCCTACTCCCAGCGGGAGTAGGACTCCTTCTTTCAAGTAGGAGTAGGAGAAGGGGAAAGAGGAGGAAGAGGGAAGGAAAGGGGCGCGCCCCTTCCTTGTCCTATTCAGACTAGGAAGGGGAGGGCACGCGGCCCCTCCTGCCTCCTTCCTCTTTCTCCCTCGAGGCCCATGTAGGCCCAATAACCCCGGGGTTCAGTAACCACCGGTACTCGGTAAAATGCCGATTTCACAGGAGCGATTCCGATGTCCAAATATAGGCTTCCAATATATCGATCTTTATGTCTTGACCATTTCGAGACTCCTCGTCATGTCCGTGATCACATCCGGGACTCCGAACAAACTTCGGTACATCAAAACTTATAAACTCATAATAAAACTATCATCGTAACGTTAAGCGTGCGGACCCTACGGGTTCGAGAACTATGTAGACATGACCTAGAACTATTCTCGGTCAATAACCAATAGCGGAACCTGGATGCCCATATTGGTTCCTACATATTCTACAAAGATCTTTATCGGTCAAACCGCATAACAACATACGTTGTTCCCTTTGTCATCGGTATGTTACTTGCCCGAAATTTGATTGTCGGTATCCAATACCTAGTTCAATCTCGTTACCGGCAAGTCTCTTTACTCGTTACGTAATGCATCATCCCGTAACCAACTCATTGGTCACATTGCTTGCAAGGCTTATAGTGATGTGCATTACCGAGAGGGCCCAGAGATACCTCTCCGACAATCGGA
This sequence comes from Aegilops speltoides, assembly GCA_021437245.1. Lineage (NCBI taxonomy): Eukaryota > Viridiplantae > Streptophyta > Magnoliopsida > Poales > Poaceae > Aegilops > Aegilops speltoides. Next base: position 83,047,904 of record CM038146.1, on the reverse strand, counting down.
GTGACAAAACCTAATCTCGAAATCGCCAACTCAACATGTACCTTTGGAGACACCTGTAGTACTCCTTTATAATCACCCGATTCGTTGTGACGTTTGGTAGTACCAAAGTGTTCCTCCGAAAGCAGGGGTTGCATAATTCTCACGATTACAGAACATGTATAAGTCATGAAGAAAGCAATAGCGAGATACTAAGCGATCAAGTGCTAGGCTAACGGAATGGGTCATGTCAATCACATCATTCTTCTAATGATGTGATCCCACTAATCAAATGACAACACATGTCTATGGTTAGGAAACATAACCATCTTTGATTAATGAGCTAGTCAAGTAGAGGCATACTAGTGACTATATGTTTGTCTATGTATTCACACATGTATCATGTTTCCGGTTAATACAATTCTAGCATGAATAATAAACATTTATCATGATATGAGGAAATAAATAATAACTTTATTATTGCCTCTAGGGCATATTTCCTTCAACTCATATGAATAAGCAGAAAAGTTCTTAGTTCTATGAACATAGCGGTTCGAAGACACACGCTCATATTCATAAGTCTGAGCATGATTTCCCTGCATGAAGCCTTTGGGCCATATGAAGCTATAGGTCTGGGGTTTGTCTTCTTCCTTGGTGGTGTCATGACGACATTCACAGGAAGATTCTCAATGTACTGCTTAGGTACCCAGATCTTCTTCATAGGTGGTCCATTCCTGCGATTAGTACCAATATACAGCAAACACTTCACCATTCGATTCTTGAACAGCTTATAGTTTGCATCAAAGGATTCATCAATGATAATAGGATTGGCACAGTAAAGCCGGATAAAGTGGATGGATCTCTTGAAGGTTCCTTTGTAGCAACCCATGTGGTTTTGGGGTACTGCTCAGGCTTCCATTACGAGCTATCAACATTCATTTTCCCCTCGAACCCAACACCCTCTTTCCTAGGGTTTCGGTTCAGAATCTGCTTTTTGAGGACATCACAAAGTGTCCGATGCCCTTTCAGACTCTTATACATCCCTGTTTCAAGCAATGTCTTCAACATAGCATTTTCATCAGCAATAGTAGTGGTATCCTCCGCAGAGGGTTAGTGACCACATCAGTAGGTGAAGACAATGAAATAGTAGCAGTAGTGGAACATTCATGAACAGATGTAGCGTTATCACGCTCAATGCATTTTAGACATGGTGGTTCAAATCCATCCTGAGCGGGACTAATCTATTGAGCGCGAAGTGACTCATTCTCTTTTTGAAGATCTTCATGAGCCGCTCTCAATTTCTCAAGCTCTTGCTTCCTTTGAAGATAATCATAGGAGAGCTTTTCATAAGTGGTTGAGAGCGTTTCATGACGACTTTCAAGTTCTTGGTACTTAGCATGAATATTCTTTATATCTTCAACTAACGACTGTGAACGTGTCATTTCCGCACGCAACAGGTCATCGCTTTTGTCTAACAGTTTTTGAGTATGTTCCATAGCCCTTTGGTGTTCAGTTGCAATTTTAGCAAGTGTTTTGTAGCTAGGTTTGGATTCACAATCAGAGGCATCTTCACTTGATGTTTGAAAGTAAGCATCACGTGATTTTACCTTGGCACCACGTGCCATGAAGCAGTAGGTGGGAGTAGGATCGTCTTCATCATCAGCTTTAGTGTTGGTGTGGAAGTCATTGTCTTGATGTTGAAGATGGACTTGCAACATAGGCGTGGCTAGAGCCAGACTTACAGCGCCGGTCGTCGACTCTTCTCCAGACTCCACCTCCACCTACTCAGAAGCAGACTCCTCTTCTGAATCCATTTCCTTGCCAACAAAAGCATGAGCCTTGCCTGATGAGCTCTTCTTATGAGATGAAGACCTTGATGAGGACTTGGAAGAAGACTTTGAAGATTTCTTCTTCTTCTTGTCATCAGAATCATATTCCTTGCTCTTCTTCTTCTTCTCATTGTCCCACTATGGACACTCAGAGATATAGTGTCAAGGTTTCTTGCACTTGTGACATGTTCTCTTTTTGTGGTCATGAGTGGAAGCTTCATCATCTCGTGAGCTGGATCGTGAAGACTTTCTGAAGCCTTTCTTCTTGGTGAACTTCTAGAACTTCTTCACAAGCATAGCAAGTTCCTTTCCAATGTCTTCAGGATCATCAGAACTGCAGTCAGATTCTTCTTCAGATGAGGAAACAACTTTTGCCTTCAAAGCGCGAGTTCGGCCATAGTTTGGACCATAGATATTTCTTTTCTCACAAAGCTGGAACTCATGTGTGTTGAGTCTCTCAAGTATATCAGACGGATCAAGTGTCTTGAAGTCAGGACGTTCTTGTATCATGAGGGCAAGGGTGTCAAAGGAGCTGTCAAGTGATCTCAGTAGTGTCTTGACAATTTCATGCTTGGTAATCTCGGTTGCGCCAAGAGCTTGAAGTTCATTTGTGATGTCAGTGAGGCGATCGAACATGAGCTGGACATTTTCATTGTCGTTTCTCTTGAAGCGGTTGAAGAGGTTGCGAAGAACACTGATTCTTTGATCTCTCTGGGTTGATACGCCTTCGTTGACCTTGGATAGCCAGTCCCAGACTAGCTTTGGTGTTTCCAGAGCACTCATACGGCCATACTGTCCTTTGGTCAGATGACCACAGATGATGTTCTTTGCGGTAGAGTCGAGTTGAATGAACTTCTTGACATCGATGGGGTGACACCTTCACCAGTTTTGGGAACGCCGTTCTTGACGACATACCAGAGGTCGACATCAATGGCTTCAAGATGCATACGCATCTTATTCTTCCAGTAGGGATATTCAGTTTCATCGAACACGGGGCAAGCAGCGGAGACTTCGATTATCCCTGCAGTCGACATAGCTAAAACTCCAGGTGGTTAAACCGAATCACACAGAACAAGGGAGTACCTTGCTCTGATACCAATTGAAAGTGCTAGTATTGACTAGAGGGGGGGGTGAATAGGCGAGTTTTATGAAAGTCTTCAAAACATGATAGTTTCGAAGACAAACAGTAGAAATGACATAATTGATATGCAGCGGAAGATAAACTACAATAGGCAAACCATAGTCAAGTATGCAATGATGTGAAAATACAGGACTAATAGCAGCTAAGTAGTAAGGATCAGGATGGAAGATAGTATGAAGCCAATCAACAGTAGTAGTCAGGCAATGAAGTCAAACAGGTACGACAGATAGACAATGACTTCACGAAGACAGACTTAAGTAAAGGAAGGAGAGGATAGAACCAGTCACTTGTTGAAGACACAGGTTTGTTGGACCAGTTCGATTCTTTGTGACAATTATGCGTCTGGTTAGGGAGGCTGAGTTGGGGGTCTGAGCATAGTTTCGTTGCGTAGTAGCATCGGCTGTTAAACGCAGATTTGCGCCATTCTTGTTTTGCTTGTCATTTGCAAACCGTGCATCCGATTCCGTGATCTTTATATCGATTTACCCAAATCATCCCATCTTTCCAGCGGCATACTTGGTTTGCTGTTGATGGTCGGTTCATCATTTTCCTTCCGGGGCATACATATGCATTGATATCACATCTCGTGATAGCATGTCATGTTTTGCATCATGTTGCTTGTGCATTGTTCCTTGTTTGATTGTGGTTCCGCTGTTTGTGTTCTTGCTTTGGGTAGAGCCGACGCAGTACGTGAACGAGGAACCTGTTAGAATTTTCACGAGGATCAAGCCTTCGACAACTCCGAGAACCTTGCGCAAGATGACCATACCGAAATCACTTCTATCTTGCTTGCTAGTTTGCTTCTGTTTCTTTTGCTATGCCAATGCTACGATGCTCTACCATTTGCTTGTCAGCCTCCAAATTGCCATGTCAAACCTCTAACCTTGACACTATTCCTAGCAAAACCGTTGTTTGGCTATGTTACCGCTTGCTCAGCCCTCTTATAGCGCTTGTTAGTCAGTAGTGAAGATTGAAGTTTGTTCCTCGTTGAACATGGAGATGTTGTTCCTTGGCTGGAACATGTTTTATTTGTTGGATATCACAACATCTCTTATATTATTAATGCATCTATATATTTGGTAAAGGGTGGAAGGCTCGCCTTATGCTCGGTGTTTTCGTTTCCACTCACGCTTCTAGTTTCGGGCTATACCGTGTTATGTTCCGGATTTTAAGGCGTTTACGCTGGCCGAAAGGATTTTATGGGACCCCCGACAGTTCGCTTTGAATAAAACTTGTCTGGAAGAAGGGCCCAACCTTGCTGACGTATTTGCCTCACCTAGCCCTTTTTTTTTTCCCTTGCCTTGAGTTCGAGGTCATCTTTTATTTACCTCTCGCCGAAGGTTTTCGAGTGTTGGTCCAACCAGCGATGTCCTATCGGGCAAATTGCTGATAATGTCTTACTCTGATCATATCTGTTTATTCAATCTTTGCCCATTTGGGGTTCTTTATTTTGTTCTTAGTCGGACCTTGATTGTATCTCGATGATGTAATGCTTTATTCATGTAATTGTGTGAAGTATGAAGCCAACTATGTATCTCTTTCCCTTATGTATTACTTGGTTGTGTGAAGATTACCACTTCATGACATTGCTTTCAATGCGGTTATGCCTCTAAGTCGCGGCTTCGACACGGGAAGATATAGCCGCATCGAGGGCGCCATGTTGGTAATCGAGCCATCCTCGACCTTAGGAGCCCCACGCTGATCGCTTAGTGGCCGAGTTGTGTCTAGAAAAATGTTTTGAGTCATTTAGGATTATATATATCTGAGAGTTTAGAATTCTTTTTACTCCCTACCCCCTTCACCTCCGGGTGAGGTATCCTCGACGAGTTTTGACTTTCTCTTCTCAAATTTCACTAAATTTTTTTAGGATCACGGGTATCTTAGAATCGTTCGATGGTTTTATGATGACAACATTGTCTTGGTGCCTCCCACATTTAGGGGTTGTGGCAGTGTCCCGGGAGTTGAGCTCGAGGTGTTGTCGCCATAATTTTATCATAGCTCGAATACCGAGTTTAGTACGCCGCATCGAAAATCTCTTTATGCAGTTGTTGGTGAGATAACCTCGCTAACCCAAAGATCGAGGTGAGTACGGAGTATTGCCATGACTTGTATAATCTGATGTCAAGGTTGAGGTACACGATTTCAAGGTTTCTTGGTTATGTGTTGACGGATGGATACACTGGATGTAGGGATTGTTAGTTTGGTGAGATATATTGCTCCCCCTGTATCCCAACACCGATTGCATAACCGAAAGTTTGGAGTTTCATAGGTGGGAATCAAGTAGCTCTTAGGATATCTTTCCGACGGATGTATGATATGAAATTGGGGTTCGACGCCTAGTGGTCCGCCTATTCACGGTTGGTTTTACAAAGGTCTCATTGGTCTTAAAGAGTCCTTGGCTATGCCGACTGGGACGCTTCAGATGTCATGTGCACTGCCTTGTACATGATGGTGTTGTATGATTGAGCCTGTAGGCCCCACCACTAAAAACTTCTGGACGAATCTCTATCATATGTTTGTTCCGCTTATTCTGCAGCCAGTCCTTTTGTTTTTTTTGAGTTGTGGTATTCGAGTTGCTTCAATGTCAAGATTCCATACCTTTCCAAAATGGTGTTCTCATATTCGATGTGAATACTAATCCTTCCGACAATCGAGATTGTCATGTCAATCCTTTTCAACCGATATGCTCTTCAAGTGGATCCGATCACTTCAACATCGCAAGACCAATTATCATTTTCTCAACGTGTTTGTTTCATCCGCTCCAAGTTGCTTTTGTTTTCCCACCACCCACCCTTTTTTCCTCAAGGACTAAGATTTCTTTATCAAGTATCCATTTATTCATGTGAAGTATCTTCATTCTTTTCTTTCAATGTTCTTATCCGGTGATTTCCCATGAAGATGCTCAAATTTCAAGTTCATCATCCTTCATTGTTGTTTCTTCTCCGTGGATTCAAGTCAAGTTTTGTTGATCATACCTTTTTCCTCATTTCAATGTCTTCTCATACGTGCACTCATTATCATTCTACTTCTCGCTATTTGTTATTCCGAGTGCTCAAGATATCTCAAGATTCGTGTTTCCACTGCAATCGCTCAAGCTCTTTCGAGATTGTTATCTCATTCAAGCCATTTAATTCAACCGTGCAATATCTCTTTAAATCTTTTCAACGATGTTCTTTGAGGGCCCTAACCCATGTGTCTTTTCCTGTGATCTTACCCGACTTTTCTATTTTCCTGAGCTATCCTAAATTTTTCTCCAAGTTTGACGAAGAATGAGTTATCATCACCAAATGCTTTTCTCCAAGATCTTTCAAATTCTTTTCATTGTTGGCTCAACCTTTTCGCTTTTTTTTCATTCTCCGAGTATCTCAATAATTTTTTGGTGTGTTTTCGTTGTCATTCTTCATTTGAAGACCAAGAAGAGTTTCTCTTTAATCTTGCTCTATTCTCTTCAAGATTCATGGTGCTAGTTTGTTGCCATCCTCTCATAATTGTTTTCGACAGAGAATCTTTTCACCCATCAGAGATATTCAAGAGTCTTCTCGCTTCATCCGAGTCCATCAATTCAGGTTTATTCATTCTCAATCGCCGCTTATCATTCTCCTATCTTGCCGTGCATCAATTAATAACCTCTAATTAGTTCATGGTCTCTTCATTCATGTATCTAAATCCCTCAAGTATCTTCATTCATTTTCCAATTCTTCCCGTGAATTGTGCCTTTTTTTCTTATTTTCAATTTTACGATGGTTCTTTCAAGATCTCTCTTCCTTGTTCATCATATCAATTCATTTGTTGTTCCAATCCTATCGTGGTTCTGAAGACCTTCTCAAGTTTTGATATATCTCTTTAATCCTTTCTACGAATAAGTAGTATGCCAAACCGCTGATTGTCATCAATCTAATTGGTGAAGGATAAGCATAACATAATTCTTATTCTTGTTCATCCAAGTGATTAATTCTTTATTCCATAGGCCCTAAATTCTCGGTTTCATTTGTTTCATCTTCTTCTTTTCCGGAGTTCCAAGCTCTAATTGTCGAGACTCCATCTAAATCATTGCAAGGCTTCATTTGATGTTTCAACCTTCAATTTTTTATGTTATCATTTCCTATCCGGAGTTCTTCATGAGGCAACATGGTGTTTCGTCAAGGATTTTTCATTCTTCAATTGTTCTTCAAGATTTCTCTTGAAGTTATGATCCGTTGCTTATACTTCAAAATAAACATGGTGCTCAACACATGTTTTGTTTTGAGGAGTTCAAGTATTCTTCATCTTGCATTCCAGTGCAATTTTCTACCTTAGATTTTGAGGTGGTGTTATGTCACTCTTGGCAATTTCTCCTCATGTTTCATGATTCAAGTTGTCAAGGATGAGTTAACTAAATCCATCATTTTCTCTTCGCTCAAGAGATCTTTTCAACCGCCAATCTTCATTGGAGTTATCTTGGTAGATTTCACCTAAAGCCTTCCTTAAGGAATGTTACTATTTTGGTGCTTATTAATGACCCAAGTTCTCTTTTCCATCTTGATGGAACAAGCTTTCATCTCTTCGTTAATCTCAAGCAAGCAATTGTTTCGTTAGTGCTGTCACCTCATAATGTTGAGATGTTTCCATAAGCCCACTACAAACTTATTCTTTCGTTGTTGGTCTTCCAACAACTCTATTAAACCTTTGCAAGGATGCTTCCAAATTCAATTGTGGTAGAAGTTGGCATTTTCTTCTCCATTCTTTTATTCCAATGATTTATCTTCTATTCTTTCTTTCAAGGCATTATGTTTTGCTCTTCACTCATCATGTCGAATTGTGAGGATCGTTTTTTCTTGCTTATCCATTTAATCCGAGTGTCGGTCTTTTCTTTCAAGTTCTTTTCATCTTATCAAGTCTTGCATCTCTTTTCAATGGAGTGCTGCCAAATTATATCATTCTTCTCTCTCTCATCTTGTTTTAACCGAGTGGGTCAAATTCTATATTGTCCATCAAACTCTTAATTTATGTCTTTGCAACCTTCAAGTTCTCATAATGTTCCTTCTTCTCTTTGCTAACGGATTGTTTGCAATCTCGTCATCTCTCACAGATTTTCTTTCAATGTGCTCAACCTCTCAAGGTTCGTGGTTTCACCTGCTCTCACAAAGAAGCAACTTAATTTTACTCTTTCTTCCCTTTCCGCTTTCCCTCCACATCCTAGATCTCGGACGAGATCCTCTCAGTGGTGGAGTGTTGTAACACCTCGGATCCGATGCGTTTTTATGTCCGCCATTTATTCGCCATCGCTGCCATGTCATCATTTGCATTTTATCATGTCATCATGTGCATCTCATTTCGATACGTGTTCATCTCATGCATCCAGCATTTTCTCCGTCTGCTTTTGCAATCCGGCTTCCTATGTCCTCCTGCGCCTCTTCTCTTTACGGGCGGTATTTTCTTTAATGGCCCGAGGTTTGCTAAGTGGCCTTGGTATACCACCGTATCACTGCTTCGGCCATTTGAGGTCGTTTATACTCCAACTGTTAACCGGTAACCGCAGAGGCCTCTTTGTTGCAGCCCAACACCCTTCCAAAGTGGCCCAAAACCCATCTAACCTCCCTCCATGTTCTCGGTCGCTCGATCACGATCAGGTCAAAACCGCTCCTCATTTGACTCTCCTAGCTCCTCTACCTATAATAAGCCCCTCCCGAATTCATGGATCAATCCCTTTCCAAACCCTAGATCTTTTCCTCCGCCGCCGGACGAATCCCGCCGCTCGACATGTCGCCCATCTCGCCGCCGCTTCGCTCCGCGAGGGCGCTACACGGTTCAACACGGCTGGCCGCGCCTCCAGGCCACGGGTCGATTCGCCTGCTAGGCTCCGGATTCTGCCGCGCTTGTTGCTCTCTGCTGGCTAAGGCTGCCGGTATCACAGAGCCGCTGGGCTTCGCTTGCTCGCTGCACCGAGTCTCTCGCTGCCGCGCTTGATTCGCGCAGATTCGGCGGAATAAGCTACGCTGCTGAGTTTCGCTGCCAAGGCTACGCTTTGCCGCGGGCTTTCTCGCGCGCTCGGCGGCTTCACGCTGGCGCCTGGCCTCCGGCTCACTTCCCCACTGCCGCTCGAGGCCGGGCTACTGCCTCCGCCTGGCCACGACCTTGCCCTCCGCGATCACACACATTGGGCTAGGCGTGATCTGGAGGATTCGGGACCAGGCCTCGGCCGGGCCACGTGGCTCAAATTTCAGCCTCCACTGCCCATCTCCTCTCGGCCTGCCTCTGGCGAACTGGCCAAGCCCGTGGGTGAGCAGCTCTAAATCCCGCCTGTGAGCACGTTATAGCTATCTAGCTGCCGGTTTTTTTTCTAAAACTGCTAAGTCCTTGTTTCAAGAATTTCATGTCATTTCATGCATCACATCTTCGCATCCGAGATCCGCTTTATGTATAATATGTCAAATTGTTCGCTTCGAAGAGTACATCATTTCATTCCATTGCATCATTTGCATTTGAGCTCATCTTGATGCCCGAAATGCTGTTGGAAGAAGGCTTCAGATCGTTAGTTTCAGAATCTTATCAGACGAGCTCTTTTGTCATTTTTGCCATGATTTATGTGCACCCTATGAACTTGAGTCCTACATGTGAGTTGAACTTGCCATGCCATCTTTCCAGGGGTGTATGCCATGTATTTTTGTGAGTTATGTGTTGACTAGAACAAGCATGCAAAGTAGGGATGATGATGTTGTTGATTTCAGAACTTAGTGTTTTCTACTAAGTCTTGTCCTCGTTATATTTTTATGCCACATGTTCATGTTGTTACAGAGAGATCCATGCCCTTTTGAGCATGATCAGTAAGGGTGTTTTACATATGGATGTGCTCTATCCATCCATGCCTTTGTTGGTATTTATGGAGTAGTCTAGCATGTCATTTTCGTGCTCTACTTTTGCTTGAAAATGTTTCCGGCAGATTGTTTGCATGAGATTCAATTTTCACGAGGTCGCAGTAGTTGATCCATGTATGCTATGATGTTTTTTGCCATGTAGCTCCTATGCCATGTCTTCTTGATGGTTGCTTAGTTTATCATGAGATGCTCTGTAGTGAGTGCATCGAGCTCACTTAACATGCCTACCTGTATCTGTTTTGCCATGCCCAGTTTTACCGCTAAGTCTGAAATCTGTAATAAAACTTGCAATGTTTACATGGGTGCCATCATTTCTAAGGTCCTTGGCTTATGGTCAGTAAGGACTATTGATATATGCTTTGAGTAGAATCATGTCATGCCTTGTTTTGCTATTATAAGTTCCTGTAGCATGTTGTTTGTTTGCTCTAAACATGCCTTCCTGATGTTAATTCCTGGCATGTTAGTATTTTCACTAAGTCTGTGAACCTGATATTTTGAGCACTTTCACCATGCTTGTTTGAACATGTTATGATGTGATTTAGCCGTAGCTCAGTTGTTCCTTTTGTTAAGCATCTCCCAGATCGCTGCCATATGCTTTGTTTTTATGTTAGTGCTGTAGCATAGTTTCGTGTTGCGTGCTAAGTAGCATCGTGTTAAACGCAGATTTGCGCCATTCTTGTTTTGCTTGTCATTTGCAAACCGTGCATCCGATTCCGTGATCTTTATATCGATTTCACCCAAATCATCCCATCTTTCCAAATGCATACTTGGTTTGCCGTTGATGGCCGGTTCATCATTTTCCTTCCCGAGCATACATATGCATTGCATATCACATCTCGATAGCATGTCATGTTTTCAGATCATATTGTTGTGCATTGTTCCTTGTTTGATTGTGGTTCTGCTTGTGTTCTTGCTTTGGGTAGAGCCGGAGACGAGTACGTGAACGAGGAACCTGTTGAGAACGCCTACGAGGATCAAGCTTCGACAACTCCGAACCTTGCGCAAGATGATCATACCTCAAATCACTTCTATCTTGCTTGCTAGTTTGCTTGTTTCTTTGCTATGCCAATGCTACGATGCTACCATTTGCTTGTCACCTCCCAAATTGCCATGTCAAACCTCTAACCTTGACACCATTCCTAGCAAACCGTTGTTTGGCTATGTTACCGCTTTCAAATTTCTCTTATAGTTGTTAGTTGCAGTGAAGATTGAAGTTTGTTCGTTGAACATGGAGATGTTGTTCCTTGTTGGAACATGTTTACTTGTTGGGATATCACAATATCTCTTATATTATTAATGCATCTATATATTTGGTAAAGGTGGAAGGCTCGCCTTATGCCCTGTGTTTTGTTCCACTTCGCACTTCTAGTTTCCGCCATACCGTGTTATGTTCTGATTTTATGCTCTTTACGCGGGATTTATGGGACCCCGATGTTCGCTTGAATAAAACTTGTCCAGAAGGCCCAACATTGGTTTTACCATTTGCCTCACCTAGCCCTTTTTTCCTTTTGGGTTTGAGCCCGAGGGTCATCTTTATTTTACCCCGGCCGCTGCCCTTCGAGTGTTGGTCCAACTCGAAATGATGTCCATACTGGCAACTTGAGGTCGGCCAACCCGTCAGTTTGCTCATCCGGCTGCCCCGAGAACGAGATATGTGCAGCTCCTATCGGATTTGTCGGACATCAAGGCTTTGTTGGTCTTGTTTTACCATTGTCGAAATGTTGATGTACCGGATACCGAACTGACGGAGTGTCTTGGGTGAAGGTCTATTCCTTCGATGATCGCGAGCTTGTCATGGTTGTTGGGACACCGCAGGTATAAACTTTCGAGAGCCGTGTCATGTTATGTGGCGATGGAATTTGTTAATGTCCGTTGTAGAAAACCTGAAGTTAACCTTAATTAAAATACATCAACCGTGTGTTACCGTGATGGTCTTTTCCCATGGAGTCCGGAAGTGAACATGTTGGAGTTATGCTTGACGAGGTTGCTATAGGATCACTTCTTGATCATACTTTATCGACTCGGCTTTGCCTTCTCTTCTCGCCTCATTTATGTATGTTAGCCACCATTATGCTAGTCGCCATGCAGCTCCACTCATGCCTTTACCTTACCCATAAGCTTAAATAGTCTTGATCTCATGGTGTGAGATTGCTGAGTCCTCGTGACTCACCGATACTTCCAAAACCAGTTTGCAGTGTGCCTATGTTACCGAAAGCAGTGATTTAACCAAGCTCAAGGAGGAGCTCGATGAAGATCTTCCTTTGTGTTGTTTCGCTCTAGTTGATCGAGGAGCCACGATCGAGACCTTTGTCGGATTTGGGGTTCTTTTCTTTATTTTGGTTCCGTAGTCGGACCTTGATTGTATCTCGATGATGTAATGCTTTATTCATGTAATTGTGTGAAGTGGCATTGTAAGCCAACTATGTATCTCTTTCCTTATGTATTACATGGGTTGTGAAGATTACCTCACTTTACATTGCTTTCAATGCGGTTATGCTCTAAGTCGCGGCTTTCGGGAGATATAGCCGCATCGAGGGCGCATAAGTTGGTAATCAAAGCCATCCCTGACCTTAGGAGCCCCCATCGCTGATCGCTTAGTGGCCGAGTTGTGTCTAGAAAAATGTTTTGAGTCATTTAGGATTATATATCGAGAGTTTAGGAATTCTTTTTACCCTCACTCCCTTCAATTCTCCGTGAGGTATCCCGACGAGAGTTTTGACTCTTCCTCTCAAATTTCACTAAATTTTTTTAGGATCACGCTGGTATCTTAGAATCGTCTGATGGTTTTATGATGACAACATTGTCTTGGTGCCTCCGACATTTAGGGGTTGTGGCAGGTCCTGGGAGTTGAGTCCAGGTGTTGTCGCATAATTTTATCGCTGCGCTCGAATACCCGAGTTTAGTACCATCGAAAATCTTTTTATGCAGTTGTTGGTGAGATAACCCGCTAACCCAGATCGAGGTGAGTACGGAGTATTGCCATGACTTGTATAACGGATGCTTTTCAAGGTTGAGGTACACGATTTCAAGGTTTCTTGGTTGTGTTGACGGATGGATACAAATGGATGTAGGGATTGTTAGTTTGGGTGAGATATATTGTTCTGTATCCCCAACACCAGATTGCATAACCGTAAAGTTTTTGGAGTTTCATAGGTGGGAATTCAAGTATTAGGATATCTTTCCGACGGATGTATGATATGAAATTGGGTTCGACGCCTAGTGGTCCGCCTATTCACGGTTGGTTTTAATGTTGGTCTCATGGTGTCTTAAAGAGTCCTTGGCTATGCTGACTGGGATTTTTCAGATGTCATGTGCACCGCCTTGTACATGATGGTGCTGTATGATTGAGCCCGTAGGCCCCACCACTAAAACTTCTGGACATAAATCTATCATATGTTTGTTCCGCTTATTTCGCTTTACCCTTTGTTTTGTTTTGAGTTGTGGTATTCGAAAGGTTTCAATGTCAAGTGTTGATTCCATACCTTTCCAAATGGTGTTCTCATATTCGATGTGAATACTAATCCTTCTCGAATCGAGATTGTCATGTCAATCCTTTTCAACCGCGTGTTTCTCTTCAAGGATCCGATCACTTCAACATCAAGAAGACCAATTATCATTTCTTCTCAACGGTGTTTGTTTCATCCGCCCAAGTTGCCTTTGTTTTCCCACCCACCCACCCTTTTTCCTCAAGGACTAAGATTTTTATCAAGTATCCATTTATTCATGTGAAGTATTTCATTCTTTTCTTCAATGTTCTTATCCGGGATTTCCCATGAAGATGCTCAACAGCTTCAAGTTCATCATCCTTCATTGTTGTTTCTTCTCCGTGGATTCAAGTCAAGTTTGTTGATCATATTTTTCCTCATTTCAATGTCTTCTCATACCCATTATCATTCTACTTCTCGCTATTTGTTATTCCGAGTGCTCAAGATATCTCAAGATTCGTGTTTCCACTCGCAATCGCTCAAGCCTTTCGAGATTGTATCTCATTCAAGCCATTTAATTCAACCGTGCTATCTCTTTAAATCTTTTCAACGGTGTTCTTTTGAGGGCCCTAACCCACGTGTCTTTTCCTGTGATCTTACCTCGACTCTTCTATTTTCCCAGAGCTATCCTAAATTCTTCTCCAAGTTTGACGAAGAATGAGTTATCATCACCAAATGCTTTTCCAAGATCTTTCAAATTCTTTTCATAGTTGGCTCAACTTTTCGCTTTTTTTTCATTCTCCTGAGTATCTCAATAATTTTGGTGTTTCATTCTCTTCATTTGAAGACCAAGAAGAGTTTTCTTTAATCTTGCTCATTCTCTTCAAGATTCATGGTGCTATTGTTGCCATCCTCTCATAATTGTTTTCCAGAGAATCTTTTCACCCATCGAGATATTCAAGAGTCTTCTCGCTTGTCATCCGAGTCCATCAATTCAGGTTTATTCATTCTCAACTGCAGCTATCATTCTCCTATCTTGCCGCGGCATCAATCAATAACTCTAATCAGTTCATGGTCTCTTCATTCTCATGTATCTAAATCCCTCAAGTATCTTCATTCATTTTCCAATTCTTCCCGTGAATTGTGCCTTGCTTCTTCATTTTCAATTTACGATGGTTCTTTCAAGATCTCTCTTCCTTGTTCATCATATCAATTCATTTGTTGTTCCAATCCTACGGTGGTTCGTTGAGACCTTCTCAAGTTTTGATATATCTCTTTAATCCTTTCTACGGAATAAGTAGTATGCCAAACCGCTGATTGTCATCAATTTAATTGGTGAAGGATAAGCAACATAATTCTTATTCTTGTTCATCCAAGTGATTAATTCTTTATTCCAGAGGCCCTTAAATTCTTGTTTCATTTGTTTCATCTTCTTTCCCGGAGTTCCAAGCTCTAATTATCGCGAGATCCATCTAAATCATTGCAAGGCTTCAATTTGTGTTTTCAACCTTCAATTCTTTTATGTTATCATTTCTATCCGGAGTTCTTCATGAGGCAACATGGTGTTTCGTCAAGGATTCTTTTCATTCTTCAATTGTTCTTCAAGATTTCTTGAAGTTATGATCAAGCCATACTTCAAAATAAAAAAAGAACCAAATAGTCGATCGTCTCGGACAAGCCTTAGTAGCTTGCCATGTCCGGATTTAATGGTTTCACAGCACTGCAAAGAAACCGGGACATGTCGTAACTAATAGCCTCATGACCCGCTTGCGGCGGAGAGGATAGTCACAGCAAGAAAAGACTAATGCACCCAAGTACATCCGAGATAAGGATGGAAACGGAAATCACTTCAGAGAAAAGAACAAAGGCTTAATAAAGAGAGAAAGGCTCAAAGAGCGTATACCGCGGATCAAAAGCTCATGGCCCAATACTAGAACACAGTTCTTAAGGATGATAGTGACGAATTGTCCAACTTAAACAAAATTTTGGTCGGATATGTCAAATCACAAGATTCTAAGGCCTACAAATCACACCCACAAGGATTGTTGGGTTTTGTCAGTCCTACTGATTTAAATGACAAGGGCTCAACGCCAAGCTAAGAAGATAAACCCGCTAGTGGCAACGGAAAACAAAAGACTTTCCTACAAGGGGTCAAGCAGAAATCACTTCATGTGATAACACGGAAAAGAAAAGCACTTCCTAAAAGAGTTTGCACGGTCCAACCCAAAGCAGATCGTAGATTGATATCAAACCAATCACTTTCACCAACCGACTATTCCGTTGCCTGCTGACGGACTTCATATTGAATCCACAGACGGATTACCATTTAACGTCTAATGGACGGGGCAAAGACTTAAACCCATATTCAAACACAATCCAGGATGGGGATAGACCTTACCTGGGACCGACATGTACCTTCTTCAAAGAGTGACGCCAGTTCTTCCGCCAAGCAGGCAGTGCCTATATTACTAGAAGTCGTGGTTCGATCGCCGAACAATTGTCGACAAAAATTAATTTCATTCCATTTGAAAGTGAATATCAAGCACTTTGGACGAAAGGCTTTGTCCTTTCTTAACGCCATACCGCATTACGCTTACACTCAAGATGCCTTATCCATGGCGCATTTCAAAGGAGGTTTAAGGACCCCTGAATTTAGACATTAATCTCAAGAAAAGGCTACTTAGCCGCATACCCTTCGCTGTAATACAAGACAAACAATCTGCTTTCATATAAACTTGCTTTAATTATTTATATTTATTTTACAATTTTTCCGACTAATTGTTTTCAAACTAAACGCTCTCTTTCTACAGATGAACAACGTGCATACCTGGCCTGCAGATAACGGCACAACGGAGACATAGGCGCAGATTTACGTAGAGGGACCCGCTTGCTGATTCTTTTCATTAAGACCTGCAGAGACCTTTTTTATCGCTCTTGTTGTTACTCTCCCTTGGCTTCTTCCTATAGCAGCTGTTTGAGCCTCGACGCTGGCACGCTGCAGAAGACCAGACTCTGGACACTATTAGGGCTTAGGGCATCGCTCATTATTATAAAGACCAACACCTTAGGAGGTCGTCATTCTGAAAGGCATTATATGCATCATTCAATCATGTCTTTGGTCAAATGTTGGGTTTTCGCCCGTTTGTTTTGCTGCCTTACGTCCGTGATCATCGGCTAATGGCACCAGGAGAACTATGCGATGCAGCCTCAGCTCATTTTGGCGGCACCCAGAGAAAGCTTAAAACAGACCGCCATGATACAATGGAGAGTCTGGTCGACCACTCGATCGACTATCGTAATGTTTAGAATTCTTTGACGAAGGACCGCTTCCGTCGTGCACATACGCACTTTAACCGAGATGTGCGGTACACCAGGCCATATCGTAGCCCCACCCTCGAGCTCCATCAAGTGAAAGTGATAAAGC
The DNA here is from genome assembly GCA_021437245.1 of Aegilops speltoides. Classification (NCBI taxonomy): domain Eukaryota; kingdom Viridiplantae; phylum Streptophyta; class Magnoliopsida; order Poales; family Poaceae; genus Aegilops; species Aegilops speltoides. The sequence continues at coordinate 83,031,255 of CM038146.1, read as the reverse complement.
ATTATAGTCCGGATTGCCTCGTCGCTACGCTACACCTCCTTATAAAGGACCGAGACATCGGATTATGAAAACGCCGCTATTTTAACACCGCACTTCGTATGTGGGGGCTGAAGCCAAGACCGCAATCTTTCGTTATACAAAAGTACGAATGGCACACAGAGAAGTTTTACTACTTGACGCACAAGTATAAAAAGCAGTTATAACATAATCATTGACTTACAAGTTACTGCATTTGAACATTACATTCTTCGAGTAGTGCATTTATTACATTTAGCGCCACGATAACTTCCCAAGTAGTGTTTCGGCAGTGGAGCCGTTTTTCATCCGACCCCGGAGGCAACATGTGGCATCCATCTCCTCGGATAATGCGCATTACAAGACATCCGCTACCGATGCAGCCACCGTTCATGTCTTTTATATGGGCACCGCCCAAGGAATTGCCTGCAGAAGTCAAGTAGCTCATCGCCTTTGGACCTTCCGCCGATATGGGCCATGGCGTCGTATATGGCAAGTCCGGACAATCTATTTAGCTCGCCCATTCGCCAACCGGTCCATTAACGGAAGGGAGCGATCCGACATGGAATTGAGACCACAGCTCTTCCGCCTCGGATCCCCTGCTCCGGCGTTTGACCAAGATCACCAAGACTTGCGCTAAATCCATATACGGATCCTCCGGACTCACACGCCAAATTGAGCATACTTTGCATCCATAAACCGCGATTTTGGTAGATAGGGCCACACGATCTCTCCTACCGCGCAGCCCTCCTTCATAGCCCGTGATTGCAGAGCGGCATCTCCTTTGGCGCAAGTGGCCTTCTTCGTGTCTTCTGTAACACCCCGGATCCGGCGCGCGATGTCCGCCATTTATTCGCCGCTCCTATGTCATCATTTGCATTTTATCATGTCATCATGCATCTCATTTCGTGACACGGTTCATCTCTGCATCCGAGCATTTTCTCCAGTCCGCTTTGCAATCCGGCTTCCTATGTCCTCCGGCGTCTTCCTCTTCTCTCTTTTCGGCGGTATTAACTTTCTCCAATGGCCGAGGTTTGCCAAGCGGCCTTGGTATACCATCGGTAGACCGCCTGTCAAGTTTCTCAGGCCATTTGAGGTCGCTTTGGTACCTAACTGTTAACCGGTAATCGCAGAGGCCTTCTTTGTCAGCCCAACACCCTTCCAAAGTGGCCTAAAACCGATCTAACCCCTCCATGTTCTTTGTCGTTGATCATGTCGAAAACCGCCTCATTTGGACTCTCCTAGCTCTCTCTACCTATAAATAAGCCCTCCCCAAATTCATGATCAATCTCGCCCAAACCCTAGATCTTTTTCCTCCGCGCACGGACGAAAATCCCACCGTTCGGACATGTCCGCCGCCCCGCCGGGCCATTTGCTCTAGTGAGGGCGCGTTACGCAGTTCAGCCGGGCCACGCACAAGGCCAACAGGCCTGACGGGGTCAGATCCGCCCATGAATGATCCCTGGCCATTAGTTGCCTCCCCACACACGGGCAGCCACACACACACGTGGAGTCCTCACACAGCCATACTCGATCCATGAGATCCGGCGGAATCAAGCCACGCCTGGCTGAGTTTCCTCTCACGCACAAGGCTTCAAGGCTGGCTCTCTCCTCACAAGGTCAAGGCTTCCCATTGCTACCGAAGCCTGTCGCTTCGCCTGAGGTCACGCTACCGCTCACCACACGACCTGCCTCCGGCGATTGCCACACATTGTTGCAGGGATCGGGAGATTCGATCTGCTTCCTCACGCCACGGCCTAACTCAGCCTTTACCCATTTCCTCGGCCCATCTCTCGGCCCGCCTGCCTCTCAACTCGGGCCAAGCCTGGGTGAGCAGCCTTAAACCCCGCCAGAGCACGTTATAGCTATCTAGCCGTGGTTTTTCGTAAAAACTGCTAAGTCCCTTGTTTCAAGAATTTTCATGCCATGTTCATGCCATCACGCTCTTCGCATCCAGAGATCCGCTTTTGCGCAGATAATATGTCAAATTGTTCGCTCGATGAGGACATCATTTCATTCCATTGCATCATTTCATTTGAGCTCATCTTGATGCCCGAAATGCTGTTGGAAGAAGGTCAGATCGTTAGTTTTAATCTTATCAGCAACGAGCTCTTTTGTCATTTTTTCCATGATTTATGTGCACCCTATGAACTTGAGTCCTACATGTGAGTTGAACTTTGCCATGCCATCTTTCCAGGGGTGTATGCCATGTATTTTGTGAGTGTGTTGACTAGAACAAGCATGCAAAGTAGGATGATGATGTTGTTGATTTTGTGAACTTAGTGTTTTCACTAAGTCTTGTCCCGCTGTTATTTTTATGCCACATGTTCATGTTGTTAGAGAGATCCATGCCCTTTTGAGCATGATCAGTAAGGGTGTTTTAGGCGATGGATGTGCTCTATCCATCCATGCCTTTGTTGGTATTTATGGAGTAGTCTAGTATGTCATTTTCGTGCTCTACTTTTGCTTGAAAATGTTTCTCGGCAGATTGTTTGCATGAGATTCAATTTTCACGAGGTCGCTAGAAGTTGATCCATGTATGCTATGATGTTGTTCTTGCCATATAGCTCCTATGCCATGTCTTCTTGATGGGTGTATGCTTAGTTTATCGAGATGCTCATAGTGAGTGAGCTCACGAACGTGTTTACCAAGTATCTCTGCTTTTGCCATGCCCAGTTTTACCGCTAAGTCTGAAATCTGTAATAAAACTTGCAATGTTTACATGGGTGCCATCATTTCTAAGGTCCTTTTTGGCTTATGGTCAGTAAGGGACTATTGATATATGCTTTGAGTAGAATCATGTCATGCCTTGTTTTGCTATTATAAGTTCCTGTAGCATGTTGTTTGTTTGCTCTAAACATGCCTTCCTCGATGTTAATTCCTGCATGTTAGTATTTTCACTAAGTCTGTGAATCGATATTTTGAGCACTTTCACCATGCTTGTTTGAACATGTTATGATGTGATTTAGCCGAGCTCGTGTTCCTCTTGTTAAGCATCTCCGTAGATCGCTGCCATATGCTTTGTTTTGGGGGTCTGAGCATAGTTTCGTTGCGTAGTAGCATCGGCTGTTAAACGCAGATTTGCGCCATTCTTGTTTTGCTTGTCATTTGCAAACCGTGCATCCGATTCCGTGATCTTTATATCGATTTACCCAAATCATCCCATCTTTCCAGCGGCATACTTGGTTTGCTGTTGATGGTCGGTTCATCATTTTCCTTCCGGGGCATACATATGCATTGATATCACATCTCGTGATAGCATGTCATGTTTTGCATCATGTTGCTTGTGCATTGTTCCTTGTTTGATTGTGGTTCCGCTGTTTGTGTTCTTGCTTTGGGTAGAGCCGACGCAGTACGTGAACGAGGAACCTGTTAGAATTTTCACGAGGATCAAGCCTTCGACAACTCCGAGAACCTTGCGCAAGATGACCATACCGAAATCACTTCTATCTTGCTTGCTAGTTTGCTTCTGTTTCTTTTGCTATGCCAATGCTACGATGCTCTACCATTTGCTTGTCAGCCTCCAAATTGCCATGTCAAACCTCTAACCTTGACACTATTCCTAGCAAAACCGTTGTTTGGCTATGTTACCGCTTGCTCAGCCCTCTTATAGCGCTTGTTAGTCAGTAGTGAAGATTGAAGTTTGTTCCTCGTTGAACATGGAGATGTTGTTCCTTGGCTGGAACATGTTTTATTTGTTGGATATCACAACATCTCTTATATTATTAATGCATCTATATATTTGGTAAAGGGTGGAAGGCTCGCCTTATGCTCGGTGTTTTCGTTTCCACTCACGCTTCTAGTTTCGGGCTATACCGTGTTATGTTCCGGATTTTAAGGCGTTTACGCTGGCCGAAAGGATTTTATGGGACCCCCGACAGTTCGCTTTGAATAAAACTTGTCTGGAAGAAGGGCCCAACCTTGCTGACGTATTTGCCTCACCTAGCCCTTTTTTTTTTCCCTTGCCTTGAGTTCGAGGTCATCTTTTATTTACCTCTCGCCGAAGGTTTTCGAGTGTTGGTCCAACCAGCGATGTCCTATCGGGCAAATTGCTGATAATGTCTTACTCTGATCATATCTGTTTATTCAATCTTTGCCCATTTGGGGTTCTTTATTTTGTTCTTAGTCGGACCTTGATTGTATCTCGATGATGTAATGCTTTATTCATGTAATTGTGTGAAGTATGAAGCCAACTATGTATCTCTTTCCCTTATGTATTACTTGGTTGTGTGAAGATTACCACTTCATGACATTGCTTTCAATGCGGTTATGCCTCTAAGTCGCGGCTTCGACACGGGAAGATATAGCCGCATCGAGGGCGCCATGTTGGTAATCGAGCCATCCTCGACCTTAGGAGCCCCACGCTGATCGCTTAGTGGCCGAGTTGTGTCTAGAAAAATGTTTTGAGTCATTTAGGATTATATATATCTGAGAGTTTAGAATTCTTTTTACTCCCTACCCCCTTCACCTCCGGGTGAGGTATCCTCGACGAGTTTTGACTTTCTCTTCTCAAATTTCACTAAATTTTTTTAGGATCACGGGTATCTTAGAATCGTTCGATGGTTTTATGATGACAACATTGTCTTGGTGCCTCCCACATTTAGGGGTTGTGGCAGTGTCCCGGGAGTTGAGCTCGAGGTGTTGTCGCCATAATTTTATCATAGCTCGAATACCGAGTTTAGTACGCCGCATCGAAAATCTCTTTATGCAGTTGTTGGTGAGATAACCTCGCTAACCCAAAGATCGAGGTGAGTACGGAGTATTGCCATGACTTGTATAATCTGATGTCAAGGTTGAGGTACACGATTTCAAGGTTTCTTGGTTATGTGTTGACGGATGGATACACTGGATGTAGGGATTGTTAGTTTGGTGAGATATATTGCTCCCCCTGTATCCCAACACCGATTGCATAACCGAAAGTTTGGAGTTTCATAGGTGGGAATCAAGTAGCTCTTAGGATATCTTTCCGACGGATGTATGATATGAAATTGGGGTTCGACGCCTAGTGGTCCGCCTATTCACGGTTGGTTTTACAAAGGTCTCATTGGTCTTAAAGAGTCCTTGGCTATGCCGACTGGGACGCTTCAGATGTCATGTGCACTGCCTTGTACATGATGGTGTTGTATGATTGAGCCTGTAGGCCCCACCACTAAAAACTTCTGGACGAATCTCTATCATATGTTTGTTCCGCTTATTCTGCAGCCAGTCCTTTTGTTTTTTTTGAGTTGTGGTATTCGAGTTGCTTCAATGTCAAGATTCCATACCTTTCCAAAATGGTGTTCTCATATTCGATGTGAATACTAATCCTTCCGACAATCGAGATTGTCATGTCAATCCTTTTCAACCGATATGCTCTTCAAGTGGATCCGATCACTTCAACATCGCAAGACCAATTATCATTTTCTCAACGTGTTTGTTTCATCCGCTCCAAGTTGCTTTTGTTTTCCCACCACCCACCCTTTTTTCCTCAAGGACTAAGATTTCTTTATCAAGTATCCATTTATTCATGTGAAGTATCTTCATTCTTTTCTTTCAATGTTCTTATCCGGTGATTTCCCATGAAGATGCTCAAATTTCAAGTTCATCATCCTTCATTGTTGTTTCTTCTCCGTGGATTCAAGTCAAGTTTTGTTGATCATACCTTTTTCCTCATTTCAATGTCTTCTCATACGTGCACTCATTATCATTCTACTTCTCGCTATTTGTTATTCCGAGTGCTCAAGATATCTCAAGATTCGTGTTTCCACTGCAATCGCTCAAGCTCTTTCGAGATTGTTATCTCATTCAAGCCATTTAATTCAACCGTGCAATATCTCTTTAAATCTTTTCAACGATGTTCTTTGAGGGCCCTAACCCATGTGTCTTTTCCTGTGATCTTACCCGACTTTTCTATTTTCCTGAGCTATCCTAAATTTTTCTCCAAGTTTGACGAAGAATGAGTTATCATCACCAAATGCTTTTCTCCAAGATCTTTCAAATTCTTTTCATTGTTGGCTCAACCTTTTCGCTTTTTTTTCATTCTCCGAGTATCTCAATAATTTTTTGGTGTGTTTTCGTTGTCATTCTTCATTTGAAGACCAAGAAGAGTTTCTCTTTAATCTTGCTCTATTCTCTTCAAGATTCATGGTGCTAGTTTGTTGCCATCCTCTCATAATTGTTTTCGACAGAGAATCTTTTCACCCATCAGAGATATTCAAGAGTCTTCTCGCTTCATCCGAGTCCATCAATTCAGGTTTATTCATTCTCAATCGCCGCTTATCATTCTCCTATCTTGCCGTGCATCAATTAATAACCTCTAATTAGTTCATGGTCTCTTCATTCATGTATCTAAATCCCTCAAGTATCTTCATTCATTTTCCAATTCTTCCCGTGAATTGTGCCTTTTTTTCTTATTTTCAATTTTACGATGGTTCTTTCAAGATCTCTCTTCCTTGTTCATCATATCAATTCATTTGTTGTTCCAATCCTATCGTGGTTCTGAAGACCTTCTCAAGTTTTGATATATCTCTTTAATCCTTTCTACGAATAAGTAGTATGCCAAACCGCTGATTGTCATCAATCTAATTGGTGAAGGATAAGCATAACATAATTCTTATTCTTGTTCATCCAAGTGATTAATTCTTTATTCCATAGGCCCTAAATTCTCGGTTTCATTTGTTTCATCTTCTTCTTTTCCGGAGTTCCAAGCTCTAATTGTCGAGACTCCATCTAAATCATTGCAAGGCTTCATTTGATGTTTCAACCTTCAATTTTTTATGTTATCATTTCCTATCCGGAGTTCTTCATGAGGCAACATGGTGTTTCGTCAAGGATTTTTCATTCTTCAATTGTTCTTCAAGATTTCTCTTGAAGTTATGATCCGTTGCTTATACTTCAAAATAAACATGGTGCTCAACACATGTTTTGTTTTGAGGAGTTCAAGTATTCTTCATCTTGCATTCCAGTGCAATTTTCTACCTTAGATTTTGAGGTGGTGTTATGTCACTCTTGGCAATTTCTCCTCATGTTTCATGATTCAAGTTGTCAAGGATGAGTTAACTAAATCCATCATTTTCTCTTCGCTCAAGAGATCTTTTCAACCGCCAATCTTCATTGGAGTTATCTTGGTAGATTTCACCTAAAGCCTTCCTTAAGGAATGTTACTATTTTGGTGCTTATTAATGACCCAAGTTCTCTTTTCCATCTTGATGGAACAAGCTTTCATCTCTTCGTTAATCTCAAGCAAGCAATTGTTTCGTTAGTGCTGTCACCTCATAATGTTGAGATGTTTCCATAAGCCCACTACAAACTTATTCTTTCGTTGTTGGTCTTCCAACAACTCTATTAAACCTTTGCAAGGATGCTTCCAAATTCAATTGTGGTAGAAGTTGGCATTTTCTTCTCCATTCTTTTATTCCAATGATTTATCTTCTATTCTTTCTTTCAAGGCATTATGTTTTGCTCTTCACTCATCATGTCGAATTGTGAGGATCGTTTTTTCTTGCTTATCCATTTAATCCGAGTGTCGGTCTTTTCTTTCAAGTTCTTTTCATCTTATCAAGTCTTGCATCTCTTTTCAATGGAGTGCTGCCAAATTATATCATTCTTCTCTCTCTCATCTTGTTTTAACCGAGTGGGTCAAATTCTATATTGTCCATCAAACTCTTAATTTATGTCTTTGCAACCTTCAAGTTCTCATAATGTTCCTTCTTCTCTTTGCTAACGGATTGTTTGCAATCTCGTCATCTCTCACAGATTTTCTTTCAATGTGCTCAACCTCTCAAGGTTCGTGGTTTCACCTGCTCTCACAAAGAAGCAACTTAATTTTACTCTTTCTTCCCTTTCCGCTTTCCCTCCACATCCTAGATCTCGGACGAGATCCTCTCAGTGGTGGAGTGTTGTAACACCTCGGATCCGATGCGTTTTTATGTCCGCCATTTATTCGCCATCGCTGCCATGTCATCATTTGCATTTTATCATGTCATCATGTGCATCTCATTTCGATACGTGTTCATCTCATGCATCCAGCATTTTCTCCGTCTGCTTTTGCAATCCGGCTTCCTATGTCCTCCTGCGCCTCTTCTCTTTACGGGCGGTATTTTCTTTAATGGCCCGAGGTTTGCTAAGTGGCCTTGGTATACCACCGTATCACTGCTTCGGCCATTTGAGGTCGTTTATACTCCAACTGTTAACCGGTAACCGCAGAGGCCTCTTTGTTGCAGCCCAACACCCTTCCAAAGTGGCCCAAAACCCATCTAACCTCCCTCCATGTTCTCGGTCGCTCGATCACGATCAGGTCAAAACCGCTCCTCATTTGACTCTCCTAGCTCCTCTACCTATAATAAGCCCCTCCCGAATTCATGGATCAATCCCTTTCCAAACCCTAGATCTTTTCCTCCGCCGCCGGACGAATCCCGCCGCTCGACATGTCGCCCATCTCGCCGCCGCTTCGCTCCGCGAGGGCGCTACACGGTTCAACACGGCTGGCCGCGCCTCCAGGCCACGGGTCGATTCGCCTGCTAGGCTCCGGATTCTGCCGCGCTTGTTGCTCTCTGCTGGCTAAGGCTGCCGGTATCACAGAGCCGCTGGGCTTCGCTTGCTCGCTGCACCGAGTCTCTCGCTGCCGCGCTTGATTCGCGCAGATTCGGCGGAATAAGCTACGCTGCTGAGTTTCGCTGCCAAGGCTACGCTTTGCCGCGGGCTTTCTCGCGCGCTCGGCGGCTTCACGCTGGCGCCTGGCCTCCGGCTCACTTCCCCACTGCCGCTCGAGGCCGGGCTACTGCCTCCGCCTGGCCACGACCTTGCCCTCCGCGATCACACACATTGGGCTAGGCGTGATCTGGAGGATTCGGGACCAGGCCTCGGCCGGGCCACGTGGCTCAAATTTCAGCCTCCACTGCCCATCTCCTCTCGGCCTGCCTCTGGCGAACTGGCCAAGCCCGTGGGTGAGCAGCTCTAAATCCCGCCTGTGAGCACGTTATAGCTATCTAGCTGCCGGTTTTTTTTCTAAAACTGCTAAGTCCTTGTTTCAAGAATTTCATGTCATTTCATGCATCACATCTTCGCATCCGAGATCCGCTTTATGTATAATATGTCAAATTGTTCGCTTCGAAGAGTACATCATTTCATTCCATTGCATCATTTGCATTTGAGCTCATCTTGATGCCCGAAATGCTGTTGGAAGAAGGCTTCAGATCGTTAGTTTCAGAATCTTATCAGACGAGCTCTTTTGTCATTTTTGCCATGATTTATGTGCACCCTATGAACTTGAGTCCTACATGTGAGTTGAACTTGCCATGCCATCTTTCCAGGGGTGTATGCCATGTATTTTTGTGAGTTATGTGTTGACTAGAACAAGCATGCAAAGTAGGGATGATGATGTTGTTGATTTCAGAACTTAGTGTTTTCTACTAAGTCTTGTCCTCGTTATATTTTTATGCCACATGTTCATGTTGTTACAGAGAGATCCATGCCCTTTTGAGCATGATCAGTAAGGGTGTTTTACATATGGATGTGCTCTATCCATCCATGCCTTTGTTGGTATTTATGGAGTAGTCTAGCATGTCATTTTCGTGCTCTACTTTTGCTTGAAAATGTTTCCGGCAGATTGTTTGCATGAGATTCAATTTTCACGAGGTCGCAGTAGTTGATCCATGTATGCTATGATGTTTTTTGCCATGTAGCTCCTATGCCATGTCTTCTTGATGGTTGCTTAGTTTATCATGAGATGCTCTGTAGTGAGTGCATCGAGCTCACTTAACATGCCTACCTGTATCTGTTTTGCCATGCCCAGTTTTACCGCTAAGTCTGAAATCTGTAATAAAACTTGCAATGTTTACATGGGTGCCATCATTTCTAAGGTCCTTGGCTTATGGTCAGTAAGGACTATTGATATATGCTTTGAGTAGAATCATGTCATGCCTTGTTTTGCTATTATAAGTTCCTGTAGCATGTTGTTTGTTTGCTCTAAACATGCCTTCCTGATGTTAATTCCTGGCATGTTAGTATTTTCACTAAGTCTGTGAACCTGATATTTTGAGCACTTTCACCATGCTTGTTTGAACATGTTATGATGTGATTTAGCCGTAGCTCAGTTGTTCCTTTTGTTAAGCATCTCCCAGATCGCTGCCATATGCTTTGTTTTTATGTTAGTGCTGTAGCATAGTTTCGTGTTGCGTGCTAAGTAGCATCGTGTTAAACGCAGATTTGCGCCATTCTTGTTTTGCTTGTCATTTGCAAACCGTGCATCCGATTCCGTGATCTTTATATCGATTTCACCCAAATCATCCCATCTTTCCAAATGCATACTTGGTTTGCCGTTGATGGCCGGTTCATCATTTTCCTTCCCGAGCATACATATGCATTGCATATCACATCTCGATAGCATGTCATGTTTTCAGATCATATTGTTGTGCATTGTTCCTTGTTTGATTGTGGTTCTGCTTGTGTTCTTGCTTTGGGTAGAGCCGGAGACGAGTACGTGAACGAGGAACCTGTTGAGAACGCCTACGAGGATCAAGCTTCGACAACTCCGAACCTTGCGCAAGATGATCATACCTCAAATCACTTCTATCTTGCTTGCTAGTTTGCTTGTTTCTTTGCTATGCCAATGCTACGATGCTACCATTTGCTTGTCACCTCCCAAATTGCCATGTCAAACCTCTAACCTTGACACCATTCCTAGCAAACCGTTGTTTGGCTATGTTACCGCTTTCAAATTTCTCTTATAGTTGTTAGTTGCAGTGAAGATTGAAGTTTGTTCGTTGAACATGGAGATGTTGTTCCTTGTTGGAACATGTTTACTTGTTGGGATATCACAATATCTCTTATATTATTAATGCATCTATATATTTGGTAAAGGTGGAAGGCTCGCCTTATGCCCTGTGTTTTGTTCCACTTCGCACTTCTAGTTTCCGCCATACCGTGTTATGTTCTGATTTTATGCTCTTTACGCGGGATTTATGGGACCCCGATGTTCGCTTGAATAAAACTTGTCCAGAAGGCCCAACATTGGTTTTACCATTTGCCTCACCTAGCCCTTTTTTCCTTTTGGGTTTGAGCCCGAGGGTCATCTTTATTTTACCCCGGCCGCTGCCCTTCGAGTGTTGGTCCAACTCGAAATGATGTCCATACTGGCAACTTGAGGTCGGCCAACCCGTCAGTTTGCTCATCCGGCTGCCCCGAGAACGAGATATGTGCAGCTCCTATCGGATTTGTCGGACATCAAGGCTTTGTTGGTCTTGTTTTACCATTGTCGAAATGTTGATGTACCGGATACCGAACTGACGGAGTGTCTTGGGTGAAGGTCTATTCCTTCGATGATCGCGAGCTTGTCATGGTTGTTGGGACACCGCAGGTATAAACTTTCGAGAGCCGTGTCATGTTATGTGGCGATGGAATTTGTTAATGTCCGTTGTAGAAAACCTGAAGTTAACCTTAATTAAAATACATCAACCGTGTGTTACCGTGATGGTCTTTTCCCATGGAGTCCGGAAGTGAACATGTTGGAGTTATGCTTGACGAGGTTGCTATAGGATCACTTCTTGATCATACTTTATCGACTCGGCTTTGCCTTCTCTTCTCGCCTCATTTATGTATGTTAGCCACCATTATGCTAGTCGCCATGCAGCTCCACTCATGCCTTTACCTTACCCATAAGCTTAAATAGTCTTGATCTCATGGTGTGAGATTGCTGAGTCCTCGTGACTCACCGATACTTCCAAAACCAGTTTGCAGTGTGCCTATGTTACCGAAAGCAGTGATTTAACCAAGCTCAAGGAGGAGCTCGATGAAGATCTTCCTTTGTGTTGTTTCGCTCTAGTTGATCGAGGAGCCACGATCGAGACCTTTGTCGGATTTGGGGTTCTTTTCTTTATTTTGGTTCCGTAGTCGGACCTTGATTGTATCTCGATGATGTAATGCTTTATTCATGTAATTGTGTGAAGTGGCATTGTAAGCCAACTATGTATCTCTTTCCTTATGTATTACATGGGTTGTGAAGATTACCTCACTTTACATTGCTTTCAATGCGGTTATGCTCTAAGTCGCGGCTTTCGGGAGATATAGCCGCATCGAGGGCGCATAAGTTGGTAATCAAAGCCATCCCTGACCTTAGGAGCCCCCATCGCTGATCGCTTAGTGGCCGAGTTGTGTCTAGAAAAATGTTTTGAGTCATTTAGGATTATATATCGAGAGTTTAGGAATTCTTTTTACCCTCACTCCCTTCAATTCTCCGTGAGGTATCCCGACGAGAGTTTTGACTCTTCCTCTCAAATTTCACTAAATTTTTTTAGGATCACGCTGGTATCTTAGAATCGTCTGATGGTTTTATGATGACAACATTGTCTTGGTGCCTCCGACATTTAGGGGTTGTGGCAGGTCCTGGGAGTTGAGTCCAGGTGTTGTCGCATAATTTTATCGCTGCGCTCGAATACCCGAGTTTAGTACCATCGAAAATCTTTTTATGCAGTTGTTGGTGAGATAACCCGCTAACCCAGATCGAGGTGAGTACGGAGTATTGCCATGACTTGTATAACGGATGCTTTTCAAGGTTGAGGTACACGATTTCAAGGTTTCTTGGTTGTGTTGACGGATGGATACAAATGGATGTAGGGATTGTTAGTTTGGGTGAGATATATTGTTCTGTATCCCCAACACCAGATTGCATAACCGTAAAGTTTTTGGAGTTTCATAGGTGGGAATTCAAGTATTAGGATATCTTTCCGACGGATGTATGATATGAAATTGGGTTCGACGCCTAGTGGTCCGCCTATTCACGGTTGGTTTTAATGTTGGTCTCATGGTGTCTTAAAGAGTCCTTGGCTATGCTGACTGGGATTTTTCAGATGTCATGTGCACCGCCTTGTACATGATGGTGCTGTATGATTGAGCCCGTAGGCCCCACCACTAAAACTTCTGGACATAAATCTATCATATGTTTGTTCCGCTTATTTCGCTTTACCCTTTGTTTTGTTTTGAGTTGTGGTATTCGAAAGGTTTCAATGTCAAGTGTTGATTCCATACCTTTCCAAATGGTGTTCTCATATTCGATGTGAATACTAATCCTTCTCGAATCGAGATTGTCATGTCAATCCTTTTCAACCGCGTGTTTCTCTTCAAGGATCCGATCACTTCAACATCAAGAAGACCAATTATCATTTCTTCTCAACGGTGTTTGTTTCATCCGCCCAAGTTGCCTTTGTTTTCCCACCCACCCACCCTTTTTCCTCAAGGACTAAGATTTTTATCAAGTATCCATTTATTCATGTGAAGTATTTCATTCTTTTCTTCAATGTTCTTATCCGGGATTTCCCATGAAGATGCTCAACAGCTTCAAGTTCATCATCCTTCATTGTTGTTTCTTCTCCGTGGATTCAAGTCAAGTTTGTTGATCATATTTTTCCTCATTTCAATGTCTTCTCATACCCATTATCATTCTACTTCTCGCTATTTGTTATTCCGAGTGCTCAAGATATCTCAAGATTCGTGTTTCCACTCGCAATCGCTCAAGCCTTTCGAGATTGTATCTCATTCAAGCCATTTAATTCAACCGTGCTATCTCTTTAAATCTTTTCAACGGTGTTCTTTTGAGGGCCCTAACCCACGTGTCTTTTCCTGTGATCTTACCTCGACTCTTCTATTTTCCCAGAGCTATCCTAAATTCTTCTCCAAGTTTGACGAAGAATGAGTTATCATCACCAAATGCTTTTCCAAGATCTTTCAAATTCTTTTCATAGTTGGCTCAACTTTTCGCTTTTTTTTCATTCTCCTGAGTATCTCAATAATTTTGGTGTTTCATTCTCTTCATTTGAAGACCAAGAAGAGTTTTCTTTAATCTTGCTCATTCTCTTCAAGATTCATGGTGCTATTGTTGCCATCCTCTCATAATTGTTTTCCAGAGAATCTTTTCACCCATCGAGATATTCAAGAGTCTTCTCGCTTGTCATCCGAGTCCATCAATTCAGGTTTATTCATTCTCAACTGCAGCTATCATTCTCCTATCTTGCCGCGGCATCAATCAATAACTCTAATCAGTTCATGGTCTCTTCATTCTCATGTATCTAAATCCCTCAAGTATCTTCATTCATTTTCCAATTCTTCCCGTGAATTGTGCCTTGCTTCTTCATTTTCAATTTACGATGGTTCTTTCAAGATCTCTCTTCCTTGTTCATCATATCAATTCATTTGTTGTTCCAATCCTACGGTGGTTCGTTGAGACCTTCTCAAGTTTTGATATATCTCTTTAATCCTTTCTACGGAATAAGTAGTATGCCAAACCGCTGATTGTCATCAATCTAATTGGTGAAGGATAAGCATAACATAATTCTTATTCTTGTTCATCCAAGTGATTAATTCTTTATTCCAAGGCCCTTAAATTCTCGGTTTCATTTGTTTCATCTTCTTTCCCGGAGTTCCAAGCTCTAATTGTCGCGATATCCATCTAAATCATTGCAAGGCTTCAATTTTGATTGCTTCAACCTTCAATTTCTTTTATGTTATCATTTCCTATCCGGAGTTCTTCACGGAGGCAACATGGTGTTTCGTCAAGGATTCTTTTCATTCTTCAATTGTTCTTCAAGATTTCTCTTGAAGCTATGATCCGCAAGCCATACTTCAAAATAAACATGGTGCTCAACACATGTTTTGTTTTGAGGAGTTCAAGTATTCTTCATCTTGCATTCCAAAGTGCAATTCTTCTACCTTAGATTTTGAGGTGGTGTTATGTCACTCTTGGCAATTTCTCCTCATGTTTCATGATTCACAAGTTGTCTGACTGAGTTAACTAAATCCATCATTTTTCTTCGCTCAAGAGATCTTTTCAACCGTCAATCTCTTCATTGGAGTTATCTTGGTATAGATTTCACCTAAAGCCTTCCCTAAGGAATGTTACTATTTTGGTGCTTATTAATGACCCAAGTTATCTCTTTTCCATCTTGATGGAACAAGCTTTCATCTCTTCGTTAATCTCAAGCAAGCAATTGTTTCCGTTAGTGGCCGGTTGTCACCTCATAATGTTGAGATGTTTCCATAAGCCCACTACAAACTTATTCTTTTCGTTGTTGGTCTTCCAACAACTCTATTCTAACCTTCTTGCAAGGATGCCTTCCAAATTCAATTGTGGTAGAAGTTGGCATTTTCTTCTCCATTCTTTTATTCCAATGATTTATCTTCTATTCTTTCTTTCGAAGGCATTATGTTTTGCTCTCTTCACTCATCATGTCGAATTGTGAGGATCGTGTTCTTTTCTTGCTTATCCATTTAATCGGAGTGTCGTGTCTTTTCTTTCAAGTTCTTTTCATCTTATCAAGTCTTGCATCTCTTTTCACGGAGTGCTGCCAAATTATATCATTCTTCCTCTCTCATCTTGTTTTAACCGGAGGGGTTCAAATTCTATATTGTCCATCAAACTCTTAATTTATGTCTTTGCAACCTTCAAGTTCTCTAATGTTCCTTCTTCCTTTTGCTAACTGGATTGTTTGCAATCTCGCTCATCTCGTTGTACTCTTTCTTTCAATGTGCTCAACCTCTCAAGGTTCGTGGTTTCACTCTGCTCAAAGAAGCAACTTAATTTTACCTCTTCTCTTCCCTTTCTGCTTTTCCTCCGGCCATCCTAGATCTCGGACGAGATCCTCTCGAGTGGTGGAGTGTTGTAACACCCCGGATCC